>CP137683.1:1990579-2114560 GCA_037976565.1 Mesocentrotus franciscanus
CCCGGTGTCGTGGCGAGATGTGTCTTAGCGAAATCACGTCTGTACAGACGCATCTCGCCTGGCGAGCTGCGTCTTACAGACACATCTTGCCGCATTCCCCCGGCGAGATGTGTCTCCTAGATCGGCGAGATGAGTCTGCGATTGGCGAAAAGTGTCCACTGGCCGATCGGCGAGATGAGTCTGCTAGCGATTGGCGAAAAGTGTCTACTGCAGTACTGGCCGATTTGTTTTACTTTCGTGTCCCATCTAAAGGAACTAGATGTTTTTTTTTTTACATGATGATGATATTGTCTAAAAATATATTTAATAACGTTCCTAAAACCCGTGAAATGCAAGTGCATTTATTGCATCATAATTTAACCATTTAAAAATAACTATGCACGCTGCTGAGGCAGATATCATTACTTACTATTCCTAGAAACTTTGAAGTTAAACAAAAATGTAACAGGTGATGTGGGGAAAACTTTTTTAAATTGTATTATATTATCTTGTATTTATTAAATATTTTCTGCCTATATGACAGTGAGAATATGATATAATACATAACTCAACTGTTATTGTATATATTAAAATTTTGAATGTCTAAACTGCAGAGCATTTGACATGTGATGTGCGAAAAGAATGACTGCTGATTTGTGAAATGTTTCCTTTATAATATTTTGTAAAATGATTATTCTATACAAAGATATCAAAAAGTTATATGACAGGAGGGGAAGAGGGGAAAGGAGAGAGAGAGAGAGAGAGAGAGAGAGAGGGAGAGGGTGAGAGAGAAGAGAGGATGCAATGTTGATATTTGAAACACCTTTGATGACTGTACTTAAAAGGCAAGATTTAGAACAAAAATTAGAAACAAAAACACAAAAAATGCCCCCCATGTTTTCGAGTGCCCCTTTTACTTCAGATACGGTGCCCCTGTTTAGAAACAAATATGTTTCCGATCCTCCGGGGCACGCCCCAACACTTTTCAAGTACCCCAAAGTTCCCTTTTACAGAGGAAAATGTCCCTTTACTTCCTCTTCAAATAAATAGCCCTAAGTTAGTTTGACATATGACCTTTTCCTTGTTCATATAATTGCCTTTTGTCCTTCTGATAAGTGACACTTTTCCCCTTCTTACAAATGCCCCTTTTCAACTGTGTAAATGCCCCTATTCAAATCTGACATGTGCCCGTTTTCCTTTTTAATAAGTGCTCCTTTTAATCTCTGATTAGTGCTCCTTTTTACTATTCACAAGTGATCCCTTTTCCTTTCTTACAAGTGCCTTTGTTCCTTTTATTAAGAGCCCTTTCCACGTCTCATAAATACCCCCTTTAACCTCTGATAGAATAATGCCCTTATTAAAATCTGATAGATGCATGCCTCTTTTCCTTTGTAATAAGTGCCCTTTTTTCCTTTCTACGTAACATGTGCTCCTAATTTAAAGCGACTAATAGCATTTTTTCTCGAGTGTTCACCCTCAAACTCATTGCCATGTTCTCGCATATTTTCAGTTGCTGTAAATTATGTAACTACATCATGTATTTACAAATCTTTTCAGTCATTCATGATGAGATTGTGGTTAAAACCCCATCAGGATTGGATTTGTCCTCTTTAATTGTGTCCTCATAAATCTTACAATTTTTGCTCGCTCTCATTGCTCACTCGAAAATGGAAATTCAGACCATCACACCCAGCCGCAAAATCATAATAAACAGTGAAATCATCCCTGATATTGAAATGTATCAATCACAATAATTATAAGGGTACATGTGTATACCAATGTTTGAAAATTGTATATTTTTGCTTTGAGGTTATCTTTTAAGTGCCTCTTTCTTCAAGAAAGTGCCCTTTATGGTGCCCCAACTTTTAAAGACGCTCCGCCACCCTTGTACCACATTATGTTTTTATTTGAATATCGTGGGCTTTTCCGATACAATGTTGCTATATCATGTTTATTACTTAGCATTTCCTGGTCCACTGTGATGCGAGTCTTTCTGTGCTACGGGTCATTACGACTTAAAAAAAATTAATCCTGAAGCTTAATAAATAGCACTACTTGCTACCTACAGGACATGAATATCGAATTATAAAGATCATAATATGTTTGCAAAAATTTAATGAAATATGATACCTAACACATTATATATTTTAATGAATTGTACTGCTCCAACTCAGACCCCCCCGGCGTGGATCCAGGGGCCGAGGGCCTCCCCGCCAAATAGAGAGAGAGAAAAAAAAGAAGGGAAAGGGAAGGAGAGAAAGGGAAAGAAGAGGGAGAAGAAAAAGGGGAAAAGAAGGAGATGGGGGCGAAAGGGCCTTACCTCCTAGGCTGTTACCCCCCAAAAAAAAACAAGAGAGAAGGAAGGAAAGGGAAATAAAAAAAGGAAAAGAGGAGATAAAGGGAAGGAGAAAAAAGAGGAAGAATTAGAAAAGAAAAGAAGGGGATATCAGTTGCAATCTTCCCGCCAACAAGTTGTGGATCGGGGGCAAAGGCCTTGCCTCTCCCCTCCCCCGCCAAAAAAAAAGAGAAGGAAGGGAAAGAGGAGAGCTAAAAGGGAACAAAAAAGAGGAAGAAGAAAAGAAAGGTGATTAGAAAGAAGGGGAGATCAGTTGCGATGAATCCCGCCAACAACGTGTGGATCGATCAGGGGGGAGGGGGGCAACAGGCTTCCTCCCCAGCAAACCCTAAAGAGAGAGAAGTAAGGAAATGGAATGGGAAAGAGGAGAGAAAGTGAAGAAAAAAAAGAGAAAGAAGAAAGGTAGGAGAGATCAATTGCGTTTTTCCCGCCATGCAACAAGGTGAGGCTCGAGGGGGGCACTGCATATGGCGCACTTATGGAGGGGGAGCTTGGCGGGGGCAATATAATTCAAACATGGTTTATTTCTAGTTCGATACCGGTGATTTACAAATGTTGCTGAAATGATCGACATAGTTTTCCGAGATTTTTCCTCACTTTTTAGTAAATTATAATTGTTTATGCGTTTGTTGGAAAATGACAAATTCCTATATTTACAGTCAGGCAAGAAATATGCTTATTTAGAGGCCTAAATGTCAAGGCTCGAGGAACGGCGGGTCGGGGCCTCGAGCCCCCCACCTTTTTGAAAAAGTATATTAACGAGAAATAGAAAGAAAGAGAAAAAGAAAGAAAGAAAAGTGACCTGCCAGTGTCACAAAATACATAAAAATATGCTCATCTGACCTTAATTAAAGCCTCAAACCCTGAGCTTCCGGTAGCTCTGCCCCTGATTCCACCTAGGCCCTAAGGCGGGCCCCTGAATGCTCATCTGACCGTTATAAAATGCCTAAAACCCTGAGCTTCTGGGGCTCTGCCCCTGGACCCCACGCCAATTAGTGTCCTGCCAGTGTCACAAATAAGGTATCAAAATATGCTCATCTGACTGAATTAAATGCCCATACCCCTGAGCTTCCGGGGCTCCACCCTTGACCCCGCCAATTTACGCTACGCTCTACCTGATCATATATACTCATATATAGCCTCCCCACCCACTATGAAAAGCATTCAGCGGGCCTGCATGTAAGAGTGGGGTGATGCAGATTTTTGTCTGCCCCCCACCATACCCTTTTCCAGCACACAAACACATTAGGCACTCTCTGGAAGGGCCCACCATGCATTTGCTATAAAAGTAGTCCACCATAGGGATGTTGCGAAGTGGTCATATGATGCACTTATATAGGACTACTTTTTATATCTCGACATGCGAGTTCCTCCAAAATATGGGAGTTTGCCCCCTGGGTAATATATGGAGGAATGTGAATGAATGTATTATACATGTACGTGTTTATTCAGCTCTCGTATCCTTCGGTCAACTTTCATTCACACATATTATCCTAACTCATTCATTTGTAATTCATTAATGACATCTACTATAAATCAGTGCATTCAATCTACTTCCTGTATTCCCTTCCTTTTTCTCATCCTTTCACAATCACATATTCATTATGGGCCTTCCATTCTGCCTTTCACAATCATACGTTTCACCCAACAATTTTTCACAACCCACCCTACACTCTTCCTTTGGTCTATATTCTTCACCACACATTCTGGACTACATGTACCTTTAACTACCAAGACATATTTATGTGAAATAATGATGGCAAATTATACCGTATCAATCATGTATTCATCCCTAATTACATTTAATAGAAAAGTACAACAATTACTTAATGGTATTGATATTTAATTTAGAAAACGAGATTGAATTTTTGTAATAAAAATGGCTTTGTATGCAAAAAAATGTGCAATATAAAACTGGAAGTGATAGATTGAAACACAAATTATAATATAATATGTACATCTTTGACTGCGTAATTCCTTGCACATGTGCAGTGGTAAATTAAGTTTTCATAGAAAATGGTGCATTTATATAATGACTAATGATTGGTAAAGAGAAGTCACAAGGAAATTACCTACATTGTAGTTATATTGGAGCCTTGTTATATGAGGGCCCAAAACCAGAATACAAAGAAGTGGGACCATCAAAATTACATTTGGATAATTATAGTGTTTATTATAACGAGGTTCCACTGTATTTAGATCAACGGTACATGCCCACATTTTAAATGACGGGGCAGCCCGAGCACAGGTGCAAACTGCTATCGTCTGACGATTGATGCCTCCTCCTTCTACAGCCGTCAAAGCCTGGGCCTAGTTACCAATGAAAAGAGCTGGATTGGAAGTCCATTTGAATGCTGCATGAAAAGAAAAAGGTGCAAACTGCTATCGTCTGACGATTGATGCCTCCTCCTTCTACAGCCGTCAAAGCCTGGGCCTAGTTACCAATGAAAAGAGCTGGATTGGAAGTCCATTTGAATGCTGCATGAAAAGAAAAAGAAAATTCAAATTCATCAGAAATCATGCACGGAACAAGAACATGTCTGGCACATTTTGATACAATTGACATCTTTTGATGCAATTTGGAACATTACATGTATAAGGACATATTCAACAAGTAACATTCCAATTTCCTTTTTTGCTACCAGAACTAGAGAAGCTCAAAGCTCCCACTTATGAAGAAATACATCTAAACCTGTATATGTGGATATGTCATCGGACTGCGGATCACAAGGTCCGCTGTTCGAGTTCCGCTGCATCACCAATGTTCTTTAGTAAGACATTAATCTACATTTGCCACACTCGACCTGGGTGAGGTAAATGGCTGGAATTAATTCCTTGAAATGCTAGAGCGCCGTAATGGTGGCACAGCTAAAGCCGGTTAATAATTTCTAAATTTGGAAGCGCATAGAGATGTTTAAAATGTGATATGCGCTACACATTTCTGCTTGTACATGAATATATGCAAGTATTGCACTTTTTGATGACATGCGCATACTAATTGTAATTGTTACACCTTACAGGTATATCGGATTTCGACGAAAATGGTATCAGAATGTGCATAAGACTTGCAGCGAAATCTCTGAAAATGTGAGGTTAACCATACTTGACTGGAACCATCCGTTAATAGAAAGTACATGTAATATTTAAATATGTTTTTTTGAGAATTACCAAATCCAATTTTTATTAAAGGCCGTGTAGCTTGGCAAATACTGGTTAATGCCATCTACGTCTTCTTTTGGACAACTGCACGTAAACGAATGGACTGGATTAACGGTAGTCAGCGACTTAATCTCGATTAGCCCCGAGTCAGGCCATGGGAAAGACACTTAGTCTCGTCAGTCTACACTCCCTTTAAGGTTGACAGTTGGGTTTATTTGACAAATAAATGTTAGATTAGGTTAGATTTGCCTAGTTCTGTCTGTATACACATGGATTCCTGTAATCTGACTCCAGTGGTCTCAACAACGGAAAAGGGATGATTTTAAAAGAGATTGTTAGAGAAGGAAACTTTCATAACCATGTACCTCTCCAAAACAGCCCATTATTTTGTTGTTCTGCCTTTGTCTCCTCAAGTTGTCATCTTGCTTCATCAGCGTTCATCTCCTATGGTGAAGCATCATCCTAAAATTTAAAATAATGCAAAAGCATTATACACAAATTATAATTGCCCTCATGTTGATCAGTCTTCTGAACAAGGATACATATGTTCAGCTGGGGGCAGTGTTCGTAGTAGGTCCATGGGTAGATGATCAAGATTTTACTTTACCTAAAATGAAAACAACTTCTTTTTTAGGGGAGGTCGGGGTTGGTTAGGGCAATTAAACCATTATAACCACATGTAGCTATTTCAGTGTGAGTTGAAAAATTGAATCAAGAGTTTCGCGGACATTATGCTTACATGAGAGGTAGTATGTCAATCCACATCCAGTACCATCCCCTTCCTCTCTCTAGAAAAATACATTTGTGAAAGTTATATGTAGTTTTTTTTAAGGAAGACATTGAAATTTTATAACCGTAGTCCCTGGGGCAATTTTGGGGAGAGGCTGCCCACATGTCAGAGAGACTCATTCTCACAAAGTTAGATCCCTTTCACCCAAGGATAATTCCTATCAAGTTTGCTTAAATTCCAGCAATCCTTTTATAGAAGTAAGAGTATATCAAAATATGACCCTGGGGCACCTGGGGCTGCCCCATGCCAGATGGTTACCTCATATCAACAACTTTAGATACTTCCTTTCCCAAGGACGATTCCTGTCAAGTTGAGCATTTTGCTGAGGTGAGCTAATAAATAATTTCTTAGATTTTCATCTACATGTATTTATTAAATGAACCAAACTGTCAAACTTAATAGTACCGAAGGGCTATAAATGCCATATTTCATCGTCGTCTTGGTTACTGGTTCCAATCAACAGAGCCTGCGCATGAGGTTCACCGCAAAATCATTCAAGCAACGGGATGGACCTGGGCAAATTCAGTGTGTGGCGCTGGTGTTATCACCACGCCATTGTTTAGCACAAAATTGTTTGGAACCAGCACCCTTGACAACTTGGCCAATACATCACACTTCGGTACTCTATAACCTTCATTTGTTTTTGATGATATTTCTACTATGATTCAAATCAACTTGTTATCATGGTTAGATTTCCCATTTCTGTCTGTATACACATGGAGTCCCTGTAATCTGGACTCCAATGGTCTCAACAAACAGAAAAAGGAAAATTTGAAAAGAGATTGTTGTCAGGGTAGAAGGAAACTTTCATAACCATGTACCTCTCCAAAACGGCCCATTATTTTGTTGTTCTGCCTTTGTCTCCTCAAGTTGTCATCTTGCTCCATCGGCGTTCATCTCCTATGGGAAAGCATCATCCTAAAAAATGAAGAAAAAAAAATGAAAAATTAAATATGTAAAAGCAGTATACACAAATTATAATTGCACTAATGTTCATCATTAAGTCTTCTCAACAAGAATACATGTTCACGTGGGGGCAGTGTTTGATGATCAAGATTTTACCTCTTCTGTCCCCTCCCTCCTCATACAAATTTGTGACAGGTCATTTACAGAACTTGTTTCTGACAAATTTGTAAATCTACTGACTTTGGAAACATTGTTTCCAAACTCTTCCTGACACCCCCACAATATAAATTTTTTCAAATGATACCACTTTACTGTGGCCACATTAGTCCATCCTAGAAATGAATCACTTCCATACATTCTATTTACAAATGTTTAAAACATTTTGAAAAACAATCCAAAATTATCACATTTACTCCACAATTGTACTCATATACAGTCAAACCTGCTTTAGTGACCACCTGTCTACAAAGACCACCTGTCTACAAGGACCACATTTTTGTTTCCCTTGAAAATGGTTTCTCATTGAAACATGTACTAAAGGAACCTGTCTACAAAGACCACTTTTTGTGTTTCCTTAGGCGGTCGCTATAGACAGGTTTGACTGTATCTCTTTATATATCTTTTCATGGTTTACCTACATATATTAAGGAAAATCAATTTCAAGATCACTGAATATTACACCATCATGTTTATAAATAGACGTACATGTAGGCCTATACCTGTCAATTTTTATGTGAAATCTTTAGGTGTCCATACCATCTTGCATCTTCAACATTTGTGGCAATGTCTATAATAAGTTCCATGAGTTGGGTTCTTCTGTTAAAGTTAATCTGAGGAAAAGATATCGAAACGAAAGATAAAATCTTTCTCATAATTTTCCCTACATCTATAGGCCCTATCCGCATTTTGACATGTTTTCGCATTCGATAGAAAAATTGGTCATCTTTTAATAATTGTCTTATTATTGTTATCTTTCACAGTTCACAGACAACTAATTTAACGAAAAGACAGCGCTCTTGTTTAAAAACTGCCCCACAAAATATACCTTTATGCTGTGCTCAGTTTATCTCATCAATTGAGCTTGTAAAGCTACATTAGCCCATCACAGTTCTACATATTCGCAAATGAGAACTGACATGACCAACTGAATTTGTCAACAACCATCATACCTTTCCTATTGTACTTTTGTCTATTTATCATGTATTTCATCTTTTGCACAAGCTGCACCTTGAGCATTTGATTGTCAAGTGGATTTGGTGCCTTACAAATCTTATGTATTATTATTATAAATGACAGTCATCTTGTTTCGTTCAGTACAACTCAATACCTCATCCACTTTGGCATGCCATGAACACATACTTTATAGAGTGGCATTAATAATAACACTTGGATCAGGGAGATAGAAACACTGCAATTGAACAAATTAATTCATCAAGACAAATTATTTGAGATTTATCTAAAAGCCTTGATCTCGAGTCCGACTCTGAGAGTGGAAAAGGGCAGGAAAATGCTCCACGCAGACGGCGAACTAGGGACATTTAATGTTTGGAACTTCACGAGAAAGAATGGCATCGCATGATTTGTTAGAATTTTCACGACAAAGTGATGTAGTAGTAGTAGAATATATTAGCGCCTATATAATTCATTGCCAGAGAAGTTATCTGTGAAAAACCGCTCATGTGACCGGAAACCGGGCAGGCAACATGCAGTAGATCTAGACTACTTTGACTTCGATGACTACTTCGATGACTATTTTAAACACACACAGATATGCATGCATGCGTACGGCATGTAGCAGGATAGCACTAGCACTATACTGTAGGCCTACATACAAAGTCTATAGTATAGTATAGAGTCTAGTACTAGTAGTAGCAGTAGCAGTGCCATTGCCATTGTATAATTAACGACTCATTTCACTTTTCAGAATAGATCCACCATTTAAGACCCACCTAGATTGGAATAGGGTAATCTGTTGCAGTATAACTCGAATTTATTCTGATCACTGATGCAAGAAACTTACGAAATTGAACGGTTAACTTAAAAATGTAATTAGGTCTATGAGTTCGAACTTCTTCTTATTCTTTAATTTGCACGGAAATTCCCGAGATTGTCCCCTAAAGTCTGGGAAGACTTTCCGGGAGGTAAGGGGTAAGGCTGAAAACTAGCTCATGACGACAAAAACTGAAAAGTTCGAGAGTAGATTGCACAGTATGTTATTTCCAAAACATCTAGATCTAGTATGAAATCCTGAAATAGTATGAAAGCACTAGAAAATAGAAATGTATCTAAAGTACATGGCAGTCATGATTGTAGCGGAATATATTAAATATATGGATAATTATAGCACGACTCACCTTCGAGTTTCTTGGGTCTTAGACTCAGAGTTCACCGCACAGAAAGATCTCTTCTATATTTCGATCAAGCGACCAATAAGACTTTGGTCGTAGTTAGCGCAACAAAAGAATGATAGAATTCAGGCTATGGTGTCTTCGAAATAAAAAAACAAAAAGTGAAAATGTAACATGGATGATATTGATAAAGAGAAGAAAGATTGGACAAAAGCTTTCACCAGAGTCTCCAATGTCACAGCAAAATAACAGATTTCATATCATAGCAAAACACGAGGGGTAACCTCGCTTTTCATAAGGACCGCTATTCATAATTTGAGAAAAGGGTCTCTATTCATAATAGGACATGAGGGTCGCTATTCATATTACGAAATGAGGGTCGCTATATTATATTCATAATACGAAATGAGGGTCGCTATATAATACGGGGTGATCGAGGGTCGCTATTCATTCAAAAAATGAATATGAAATAAGCAATGAACAAAATGATAAGAAAGCGAAATAATGAATATGGGACACCCCACGGCTGTGGCGTAGCCGCGGTGGGGGGCGAGAGATTTTTTTATTTATTTATTTTTATTTAGGGGTGCGATATAGCCCTCGTAGCGACAAGGAGGCAGGATATAATGATAAATACAGAACAAACACAGGAAAAATACGGAATTTAAACATAAATATGCAATCAGGTTCAGAAAAAGGTAAACATTGATTAATTCGAGACATAAATTCAAAGCAAACACAGAAAATATACATGTAATGATGTAATAATTATTCAAATCCATTTATAATCATGCTACGAGGGCTATTGATGTTACGAGGGCTTTAGCAGGGGCGGATCCAGGATTTTCCAATAGGGGCGGCCTGAAATGTAAAAATCGCGCCGATCGATATTTCGCTCAGTGGGGGAGTAGTGTGAGCACTAAGTAAAATAAACAAAGAAACAAAAAAACTCAAAACCCCTCCCATTGAGCAAACGAAAAGGAAAATTTGTAGTTACCATCTTTCTCTAAACTTTTTTGCCAGGTGGGGGCGGGCCGTCGGGCGCCCTCGCCCCACGTGGATCCGCGCCTGGGCTATATATATCCTACCCCCAATTTTTACGCTACATGACGCGAAAAAACCCTTCAAGGTCCGAAAGTGTTCAAGCCCCTATCCCCCAAAAAACAATTTGAAGTGCCCCCTCATCCCTCTCCGGGCAGTAACTAGGCTCATGGTCCGGTCCAAACCCATTTGGTTTCGGTGTTAGGAAAGTTTCAGGAAATCAAGATTATGGATAAATGAAGTTAGGTTAATCAATATGATTACTCGTAT
This sequence comes from Mesocentrotus franciscanus, assembly GCA_037976565.1. Lineage (NCBI taxonomy): Eukaryota > Metazoa > Echinodermata > Echinoidea > Camarodonta > Strongylocentrotidae > Mesocentrotus > Mesocentrotus franciscanus. The sequence continues at coordinate 2,001,429 of CP137683.1, forward strand.
CCTGAGGTATGATAATTCCTGGAAAACGAAAATCTATCAGTCTTCATTGGCTATTAATTGAAGAGCTTCTGGATGCCTGGATATGGCTGAGGCTATAATGATTTGTAGGTCCATAAGTCCTACTTAAACCTACTTGCTACAAAAACATTATTTTCGTTTATAAACAATTACTAGTTTCTGAAATAGCAAACTCAGTGATAGTGGGCCTGCTTGTTCTACTTAATGTCTCAGTGGCAAAGCCTGGATAAGATTAGTCGGGGCAGGGTAGTGGGGCAACATTTCCCATAAGGCGGACAAATTATGATATGATAAGATGTTTTACTACTTTTTCGTCACCGCAGGAGCGGGGGAAATATATTAGCTAGATTATGGGGATGTCTCTATATAATTATCAAAGATAAAAGGTAAAATATACTTCTTAAAGAGACAAATATTCGGGGCCATGTGTAGCCCCCCCCCCGCCCCGCAGCTACGCCACAGCCGCGGGGCGTCCCCCATCCAATATTTCCCTTTGATATTACCATTTTGTTCATTGCTTATCTAATTTGTATGAATAGCGACCCGAATAGCGATTTGAGATTATAATATGCCCTTTTAGTTTTAGGAACACGCATTTCTATCGAATTTTGACATTTCAATTTCAAGTTGAGGTTATATAATACGCCCTTTTTATAGGAACATGCAATTCTATTGAGTTTAGAAACTTAAACAAATAGATGTAGGTAATTTTAAGCATTTTCAAACTATTGCTAAATAAAAAGATTGAACTAAACAAAATATGAAATACTTGAGTTTCAAGTTATTTTTGGCCAGGTTTTCACAGTTGGTAAATTATATTAGAGCTTCAGATGGAAATCGGCCATTAATTAACGCATAACGTTTAATAAAATATATAACTCAAATTAACAGTATTTAGATTTAAAGGCCATATAAAGTATTGTATAATATTTCAATAAGATAAAGAGCTTATCAAATTAAATGTTTTTGATCATTACTCCTAATTAGGGCGCATATGTTTGTCACGTGCCAATATTTTTTTTGTCTTCTGCAGATTGAAGTTAGGGCTCAAACCGGCATATCGAGGGCTTATCTACACAATAATGGCAACAATTCGGCTTTAAGTTTGAAGTCTTTCAAAAAAAATCGTATGACGTTTCCGTTACATATTGATCCACACCATGTAAAAGCGGTAAAGTTGTTCTTTACTGCCAAACATGTGTCACATGCCGACAGTTTTTTCCGGGTTTCACCGTTTCAGATTGAAGTTGGGCTCAAACCGGTATTTTTTCCTTTTCGATTAGACGATTTGGAAACACTACAACCCCGTTTGGTGGCTGGCTTCCTCATTAAGCGCTAACATTGTGGGCTTCCAACGTATTGGTCGCAGGCTTATTGGTCGCTAGTGTCAAGGGCTAGTCTCGTACGTACAGCCAATTGTATGGTGAAGTACTGTTCCGTTTGGGGCTAGACTCGTACGTTTAGCCATTTTTATGGTGTTATTAATTTGATATAAATTGTAGCCAACAAACGATTTGGGAGTAAACAGTACATCTCTCTTGTCTTATGTTACATAAAAATACAATATTAATGGTAAGATACAATCAAGTGGAGCAGAGTGGAGGTATATACATTTTAAGTCGATTTTTAAGTTGTAGGGTTCAGGACGCATTTCGCCAGTGGACACATCTCGCCGTGACTTAAGCGGCGACATGTGTCCGACCTAAGACACATATCGCCGACGTAAGACGCGTCTCGCCACCCAATTTTCGGCGACCTGTGTCTGCGGACACAGATCGCCACCCGGACACTCTGGCCCGTGACACCGGCCTCACGTCGCTTTTTCACGAGCTGACGTTGGGGCGCACTCCATAAGGAACATAAGGAAAGACAGAAAGAGAAAGTGATAGAATAATAAAAACAAAGATTAACATAAGGCAAGACAGAAAGAGAAATGGATAGAATTATAAAAACAAAGAATAACATAAGGAAAGACAGAAAGAGAAAGTGATAGAATGATAAAAACAAAGAATAACATAAGGAAAGAGAGAAAGAGAAAGTGATAGAATTATAAAAACAAAGAATAACATAAGAGAAGGTGATAGAAGGAAGAAACAAAGAATAACATAAGGAAAGAGAGAAAGAGAAATTGATAGAATGATAAAAACAAAGAATAACATAAGAGAAGGTGATAGAAGGAAGAAACAAAGAATAACATAAGGAAAGAGAGAAAGAGAAAGTGATAGAATGATAAAAACAAAGAATAACATAAGAGAAGGTGATAGAAGGAAGAAACAAAGAATAACATAAGGAAAGACAGAAAGAGAAAGTGATAGAATGATAAAAACAAAGAATAACATAAGAGAAGGTGGCAAAGCGCGCCCCGATGTATTATGTTGATATATGATGACATATGTCACGTCAATTCCGCTTATAATTAAGCCGGCCCCGAGTCCACTTTTGTGTTACACCTACTGATTGCGGGACTGGGTCCGGACTCGGGCCGGCCTCAAACCACATCCAGAGGTGGACTGAGTCCACCTGGCCTCAGTTCGGCCTCAGTCCGGCTTTTCAAAAAAAAGTTGATGTTACGCATACGTCGAGCTGCCTCCGGGGCCAGCCTCAGTCCACTTTCAGACGTATGTGTAACAGGGTCTTAGTCGCATAGGGCAGACGCATGTTTTGTATTTGAAGCCTACATACAAATCTGTATTGATAAAACATGATTGGTCATCATTTCGATATAAATCAGTTATTGTAAATCGATCACATCTCTTCTTCCTTCTGTTTTATATATATATATATATATATATATGTGTGTGTGTGCGTGTGTGCGTGTGTGTGTGGATTCATGCGCTAGTTTAAAACTAAGCGCCTATAAATGTAAACAACGTGTTATCCATGTTTTGTTATGTTTTGTAATACTGTAAAGCACCGGCTACGGGCGCATATAGGGACCCAGTGTCGCTTGACGCCGTGTCCTGTGTGGGTTTATGGCTGGTGCTTTGCTGTAAATGTCTTGTGCTCACATTTAGGTCTTTATAATCTTTTTCTTTTATATATTTGTTTTCCCGTTAATGTTGTTTTTGTTAATTTCTCGATATATATGTCATGGTTGGGGCACCAACCACAAGTTTGTATTCAAACTTCTTTAGGGGCTCCTAACCCCATGTTTTTATATTTCCATGAATTATTGTATATGTATTTTTATGGTTGAAATAAGTTGAATTGAATCCTCCTCCTATCCTTCTCCTTCTTCTTCTCCTTCTACTTCTTCTTCTTCTTTTCTCCTTTCCCTTCTCCTCTTAGTTTTTCTACTACACATCATCATCAACATCATGATAATTATTATTATTATTATTATTATTATTATTATTATTATTATTATTATTATTATCATTATTATTATCATCATCATCATCATCATTATTTACATCACTATATTTCCTTGTACATGTACTAACGAAATAAGATCTTAACAGTAAGACGTAGATTAACGTTCACTTCACGAACATATTAATTACGTTATATCTCTGTAGTTGACGAAACTATAATTGTAGTAATAATTGTCAATAGAAAAGTTTGTACTTTATTTGTCGTCTGTCCACCAACACAGCATGAGAATATGATCTCACAAACTCATTCTTAAAATAATAATAATGTTTGAATTAGAACTAGAATGATTGGTTTGGATTTATGGTGAAAATTTATGATGACTATTTCTCGCAAACATCCAATTACAACGACCCTTTATTAATATCAAATCAGTAAGGCGGAGTAGGGAGAGAAGAATGGCAAATAGAATCGAGAAGGAAAGAGAACTCATTGTCTAAATTCATGCAGGTCATATGCGTTGATGATTATAACAGGGAGTATGAATGGATTATACTGAGCTCGCCCAGATATATATAAAATGTGCTTGCGTCGAAAGGCTTATGTGTACTCTCCATTTCCCTTGTATTTTGCACATCAATATTTATTCTAATTTTTTTCCCTTTAAATACTAAACCTATCCTTGCAATAGCCCTGTTCAGCAAACATGTAATTATTGGCTCGGGGTGGGGGAGGGGGTCCATATAGAACTATTCCACAGTTCTAGACAAATCGAAGCGAGATATCAATTATCTATATATATATATATATATGAATAAAAAATAAATATTACTGAGCATATCACTTCATGAAAAAACGCATTATGTAAGGTGGCTATTATGTGACACTAAACTATACACATGTACTGTCATTATACCCCCACATTCATTCTTAATTTTCATAAATTAATTAAAAGAAAAAGAAGAGAAAAATGACAATGTTATATACCTAGAGTATTATCAAAAGTAAATAAAGCAATTTAAACTGCCATGCTACGTTCGATGTTAGACCTGCTTTATTTTGTACACAGCTCGCTATTACAAAATGAATACCCAAATGGCCATCGAATGAAAAAGGGCAGTATACTGGGTTTATATATCCCTGAGTACCATGTATACAATAATGCGTTCAGATAGAAAGGAGAGATCGAATAGAATGCCCTTGACTGATTCAACGAGTATGCATCACTTTGAAATCAAATTGGTAAAATTTTAACTGCAATCTGAGTTATTGGCAATATTCTTTTTTTTTCACGTGAATAATACGAAAAGAAAGAAAGATACTTAATTTGATAAAATTGTGTAAAATTACTGATTTTTAATGTAATGTTAACGGTATATATATAGGTATCTTAAAGATAAAGCTGAGTTCTGGTCATGCGATTGCATTGTAAATGAAACGGTGTGGAATCGATCAGAAAAAGTTGATAATGTAGCATATAAATTATTTGTGTGTACTGCAAGGTTCTGGAATTATACAAATTATAAGAAATTTGGCCTAGTCTTGGTAAAAGTAACAAGCACTGTACATCAACAGATGTATATGGGTCTACACAAACATGTGGTATAAAAATGAGGCCCACGTTTTTAAGCTGTTACATTTCATATTTAGAATATGAAGGCATTTAAAGAGCCATGCTTTTCATGGAGCATTTTTTCTCTGACGTTCTTTCACACTTGCATAATAACAATGAAAACGCTCACACATTATTTGTCACCTCTCCCCATAACTCAACCTTCTCTTTAAGTCTGGAACACTGACAAATGAACACATGCCTCGTATGCTTATGAATTTACCAGTCTATATTCTAATAAATTTGACACTGAAATGATGTGCGTGACAATGACAAAATTTAAGACATGATTTTTAGGTGATTCCAACAGCTCAACAACTATTGACAATGCATCAAGGAGATCACACACACAGAACAATTTTGGTCACGACGTCACGACGTCATGATTATTTTTATCCTGGTCAATACGTGAGAGGTAGCGACGTCTCTGATATTCTTGGTTTTGCAGACCCCTTTCTGCTTTGCTTCACGTATAGATCATTTCGTAGTAAACTGAATGGCCCAAAATATCAACAGATCTTTTACACATGGATCGAGACGTCCCACTTTGTGCATTTTAGAATCACTGTCAAAGTGATAGAGCTGCTTCATGAATACCTTTAGTTTCCCCCTTGAGAAGAATGCTTCCATCTGTGTTCTATTGAATGCACCGTCGGTGCATAAATTAATAATGATTAAATAACGTGCATGAGCACTTAATCACCCAGTATTTATCTCGGTTGGTTTTACAATTTTGGTACAATTACCTTGATCTGCGCATGCGCAGATTGTATCTGATCGATTTGGCTGAGACCGTATAGAGCCATGTCCTCCAAATAGTCATCATAAGATTTGACCCTTAAAGTTACTTGGACCATCTAAATATAGCGCTTGACCCCCGACAGAGCCCTCGATACACACTAGGGACAAATTTGCCTCGAGGAAAAGAAATATATAAACGTAAGCATCAATTTAGTACACAGGTCTACTTATAAGTATCGACACCTATTGACCATATTCACCTGTTTGACAAGACATAATAGAGACGCCTTTTCATTTCATTCCATTTATTTCAATGTATTTCAAAGAACATTTGTCTCCGAAAGGATGATTTAGAGGCATGTTTGAGAAGTGATAGGGGCATTCACTGCCCTACATAGCATCGAACTCACTTCTGAGCAATGGCCTTGTTCACTGTCTGTGAAAAAATGCTAACAATGCGCATGCGTGTTTAGCATTTTTACCGTGAAGGCGAGGTTGATTGTTTTTGTGATCCTGGGCAGTGTACGCCATTCTTCGTTCAGTGGATAACATTTCGGAGAGATAGTAATTTTGCATTTTTCGAGAGCGTCGTAAATACTTTTCACTCTAAGCTACTCATTTTGAGGTGAGTAATTTTCATCGTTTGTTCTTTGATTTAACTTCATTTAGTGAGGGCATTACCGTTGGTAGTTTCGAGAGGTTTTTCAAAGAGCGATTCTTATAGCGGCAGAGTGTCTATTTTGCTAGCTTCTTGAAAATATTCATAAACACATGCATTTTGTTGTAATCACAATAATCATATTTCAACTTCCAAACGTTTTTTTTAATATGTTTCAATATCGTTTTAGTGGTATTTAAGTTTCACAAACAAAAGATAGTTCACACAGCTTATGTGTAGTGTAAGAGAGTGATTTATTACCAGTGAGGCTGTATACTGCCCTCTTTTGATATCAACATTATAAGTATGTCTTTTCTTAAATCTCATAAACAATATTGTCACGGTTTACAAAACATTTTGAAAGCATGTTTACCTTCAACAATAAAGGCTCAATTGCTATGTTTTATTTTTCGTTTCTCACTTGCCATTTATACATGTATAATGTTGTTAATATAAGGCCGTTGCCTTTCATATAATATCCATATGAATTTATGTCATAGATGGAAACTATGGCCAAATTGAACCACACAAATCAGCAAAGTAAACTCTCGAATGAGATGGGTGGTTGATGAATCTAAACATAGCCTTCCCTCTTACACGTAGACCATTATGAGCAGGATATTTCCTCTTCAGCATTATTGGCATACGATGCAAACATTATGACAACTGTCGTTAGGCGAATGATTCATGTGGTATTCGGTGCCTTCATTGTTGTATAACAGGGCACTGCCGTGTATCAGTATAGCAGAGAATGGACCTACCATGAGCAGAGTAAGAGAAGGAGGGTGATAGACGGGATGGGGGAGAAAGAGAGATTGTAGAAATGTAAAGAAGGGATGGCAAGAGGGAGAGAGGGGAAGATTTAAACAAATTTTAACAAGAGAGACAGACAGAGAGATAGAGAGATAGAGAGATCGAGAGGGAGAGAGAGAGGGAGAGGGAGAGAGAGGGAGATTATAAAATAATTAAGATGGAAAGAGGTCAAAAATGAGAGAGAGACAGACAGAGAGATAGAGAGAAAGAGAGAGAGAGAGAGAGGTTGGGTGGAGAGCGAGAGAGCTTATGTCCACCATTTCAAAGAAAAAAGGTTTCATATTGATATCAGGGCCAGTCCAAGTTATTTTTGTCCATATCGTCCATATTTAGTATTTTGTCTGTATTGATCATGGAATTGAAAAGATAAATATTGTTTTGGTGCTTTGCAATTATTATATCCCTCAATATTTGGCCTGGTTCCAGATTTAGTATGGCTATCAACTTCTTGCAAACATCGGGTTGGCCTGTGCTGAACATTCGATGGTGTAGGTTAATAATTGGACCGTGATTAGAGTACATGTAGTATAGACGTATCATAAGCCCCTACACTTGAGTATTGACGTCAGCTAAATAACACAGTAGAATGGAGCAGGGGAAATGACGCCTTGACATTCGAGTTCTATGGTAAGTTTTGGAGAAAAAAATTGGACCATTACTTATAGAAACACCCAATTTTTCTTTTGAAAAAGGACAGCTTTCTACTTTTCAACGGCAAGGGCTAATTACTTTGATTTTAAAAAAGGGAAGAATAAGCTTCTCATCGAAAATTATCGCCCAATCACTTTGCTTAATGTCGATCTGAAAAACAGGCTCAAAAGCGTTTGCTGAGAGACTTAAAGTAGTCTTGCCAGATTTGATACACCCAGACCAGGTAGCTTTTCTGAAAAAAACAAATATATCGGTGAGCCAGTGAGAACGATACTTGACGCCCTTCATTATTCAAAGTTAAAGAATATACCAGGGATTCTACTTAGTTCAGACTTTCAGAAAGCATTTGACTCTCTCGATCACTCTTTTCTCATAATTACCTTTAGATCATTTAATTTTGGAGAACAGTTTCGTAATTTGTTTAAAGTCTTATATAATAAATTAGAAAGTTGTATTATGAACCGAGGAATATCATCTGGTTACTTTCCTGTAGAAAGAGTTGTGCGCAAGGTGATCCACTTTCGGCTTACCTATTCATTGTGGCAATTGAAACACTTGCAATTAATATACGTAATAATCCACAAGTGCAAGGTTGGAAAATAAACAGTGATGTTGATATAAAACTGTCACTTTATGCAGACGACATGAATGTAATCTTGAATAATGAAAAATCAATCAAATTCCTATTTGACACGCTTGATAAATTCCGACGAGTTTCTTCTCTTACTATTAATCTGCATAAAGCAAATGCAATGTGGATAGGTTCAGCAAGACGCAGTATCCTACCACTTTAAAATATTAAGGTAGTTCCATCACTGACGGTTCTCGGTGTTGACAGATCGTATTCACCTGAAGTGCTAGACTCTCAATTGAAATGAATTTTATTGAAAATAAAGAGCCAATTGAATTTATGGAAGGTTCGAAATTTGTCACTGATTGGTAAAATTCGAATTGTGAAAACATTTGCCTTTTCCCAGTTATTGTTTATTGCAAGCACGGTTAAAATCTCAGATCTGTTCATAAAAGAAATTAAAAAGTAAGTGTATAAATTTATTTGGAATGGTCCAGACAGACTTAAACGTGAGGTCATGGTAAAGAAGAACGAGGAGGGTGGTTTCAAAATGTTGTGCTTAAAATCTTTGCTACAAGTTCAGAAGATAAAGTGGGTAAATGAAATATTTACATCACAATCTAGAGGGTAGAGATTGATTTTACTTGATTTATTAAAGGTACTATATCCCATTTGCAGGCCAAAAAAATGAAAAGGTTAAATTCCAACGGCATTTGAAAGACAATACTAATTTAGAACTTCCCTAAAAAAGGGGGCTTGAAAATGTCTTTAAGTGAGAAAATAACGACTATTAGTTGTCGAATCGACTTAGGAGCTATAGAGCCAGTAAGTAATAGTCTGATTTTTAGACCATTGTACCGAATGGTCGTACGTTTTATGCTGCGCAAAGATTTAATCAGTTTAATTTTGGCCATTACAAAGAAGTGGGTTATTGATGTAGACAAATGCTCATGTAACCTTTACAGCTCATTTTATGTATGTTATTACCAAAGATGAAAAAGCCAGTCAGTCACTCAATAGTGTCTGACAGTGAAGTCTAGCAAGTAAACGGGTTTCCTTGCATAATTTGAATATTAGGACACTGCAAACGTTTAAATTTCACAGATAGGACATACATGACATATTCATAATTCCTGCAAAGTTCTACAGAATTTGATGTTGGCTGCAAAAGGGACATAGTATCTTTAAAGGATGTTGGTGGACCTTTTCTTTTTCACTGTAACTATGATGTTAAATATTTGAAGATGGATATAAGTGAGTGGTACAAAGAAATCATACAGATGTTGAAAAACAAATTTCTTCAACAAAACTTCCACACTGTTATGATTCCTTTAAGCCCATTCCAAATGCAAATATAGATGGTATTGTTAGAACTTCTGTTGACGTGTCCAAAGGTCAAATGTATTCTATGTGTATGCAAATTAACAATCCATGTATTTCGTCTACTTTCGCCCGCCCGCTGTGTGTTTTTTTTTTTTTGGGGGGGGAGGGGGTGTTATTTTCAATTGATGCCGTTTTCGTTATCGGTGTGGTGTGACCGGACCTTGAATTAAGTTTAATGACCAGAGCTCATTAGACAAGATCTTATAATTTTTATTGCGAAAATGACGTCAATGCATTTCAGAAATGAATGATAGTACATAATCTCACATTAATTTACATTGGGGAGTAGATAGCACAAATGAGAAGAAAAAGGCCTCAACTCAAGCAAAACACTTTTTGACTTGTAAAGTAGGATAATTTACATATGATAAATGTAATTATGTTAAGAGATACTGATTAATGGTTTCAACAAGTTGTCCAAATATTCTATTTTCTTAACAACTCAAAATCAGCCCAGTGTTTTGTTTTATTTAGCTGCATGATGTCATCAATGCCATGTTTAAAATCACTTGAGATAAAGCCAATTTAGTACATTTCTAATGATATAATTGAGAAATATGGAAACTTATTTGTCAGTTTCTTGGACTGGGGGCTTTAAAAACTTTTGTTTTTAATTGTGTGTGTGTGTGGGGGTGGCTTCCACTAGAACTGCGACTGCTCATTTGGGGCAGCTTTGATATACATTTGATATTTACAAAATTACGGACCTAGGCAAGTATGAAATATTTTAATGATACTTTATCACTTATGTATTTTATTATTGTTTTATATTTTGGTGTGATTGTGCGTGAGCGTGTGCTTAATTACCAACGTGTCAATAACTTTAGGTTTTAATGGAATACTAGTAACAAAGAATGTGCTAAATTGCATAAACTAAATATAAAATGCATGAGTCATTTAAATTGGTTATACGAGTCATTTTATGGAACAATTCTGTCACCACCCAATTGTTTTTGTTTTTCTCTTCTCCAGGGAGTAGGCATTAGGATAGAACATGGAGCGCCTACTCTCCCTTCCCCACCAGCTCCAGCAACACTACCGGAGGATAAAAAAGGGGAAAGAAAAAGAAAGAAAAAGAGAGGAGTGTAAAAGGACCAAAAAAATAAGAAGATGGGACATCGGGCTCCCTCCTGCACCCATTCCTTAATCGATGGCCTATCTAATCCACATTCCACCGTTTCAGACCAGTGCCCCCACACACACACACGCGCACACACTCCTCCCTACACTCCTCTTGCCCCCATGATACTAGTCCCTCTTTAGCGGTCCAATATTCAACTTTCTTTTCATGTTGTCAATATTCCAGCGCTTGTTATGGATGCCGAATCGATACGTTGCCGTTCAAAGCCCCATTACACCCCCCATAAAATCAACAATTGTATCGCTTTTTCTTTTATTCTAGAAAATGGAAAACAAGATGGATGTACAGTTGATCCCGAATGAGGAGCAGCAGGTTGCTGAGAAAGCCGTTGAAATTACTCAGCCCAAGCAGCAGAGACCATCCTCTTACACTTCTACCGATGCTCCGGTCGTCGTCTATCCTAACGGCCAAACCCAGCCACAAGAAGATGTGTATACAGCACAGCCACAGCAAAGCTACATCATCCAGGTGAGGCGATGCTGATGATGGTGATGTTGGTAATAATATAGATGATGGGGTGGTGATGGTTGTGATTATGATGGTGATGATTGTGGTGGTGATCAGTGTCGTAATGAGCAAAAATCTTTTCGGGGGCAGAAAGAAAAAATAATAATAATTATAAAAAAAACCCTGGAAAATCATGTCATCTCAGCACTATTTGTAGAACACTGGTATCGAATTAGAAAATAAACCACGTTTGAATGTTATTATTAGCGGAAAGCCAGTGGTGGTGACGATGGTGATGATGGATGATGATGATGATGATGATGATGATGATGACGATGATTGTGAGGGTGCAGCTGCTGGTGAGGAGGAGGTTCGCATTGAGATGACGTGGTATGTATGTGGAATGTATTACTGCGACGAGAAGAATGATAAAAGAAGTGTTAAAATGTTAAAGATTGTGATGACCTCTCGATCTTAGTTTTGAAGATTATTATGAAACAATGATAGATTGGCTCGTATAGGTCTAAGATTTTTTCAGTGGTGATTATTAGTTAGGCCATCTATCTGCAGCTCCGCTATGAACGCGATTTTGTTCCCATGGGATCGCCCATCGGTGCAACCATCTTCGTGAGTAGATCGAACACGATCGCAAAGACTTTTAGAAATCAAATCAAGGGCACTTTCAATACCTTATTGTATTACCTGTAGAGAACATATACGGATTACGTAATATGTCATATTCATGTTCGCACTTGTTATAATTGATTTCTTTATCGAGCGTCTTTACAATCGTGTAAAATTCGAAAAATAAAATTAATAGTTACTCAGCATGCAGCGTTGTAATGGGGCGGAGGGGGTGGAGTGGACGCCCATCCATATCTACAAATATGATAATAATAACTAAACACACCTATTCATACATGGATTTGAATTATAATTTCTGATAGTAAACACACAATTTCTTCTTATAATTTTGAACTCTCTATACCTTATTTTGTGGTGGTCGGTCATCATAATCATAAGTATGATTAAAAATAAGTATGATTAAAAATAGATACCTTTTTATACAAAGTGTTATTTTTCCTTTTGATCAGATTTGTTTTGGACAACCACCCAATCAACTCCCCTTGTCTGAGCGTCTGAGCGAATGATTGTGTGAACAGTAAAACCTTAACATTTTTTAACTATAGAATTGCGAAATACGTTTAATATTATTGCAATTAAAAATCAATCCGACCCTCTTGATTAAAGGCAGCAGAAGTATTATCCGGCGAGATTCAGCAATATTATCACCTTACATAGATGTAGTTTGGCTTTTGTCTCTCTGCCGACGAAATTGTTATTTTTTTAAATTAAAAATAGTGCTTACCATGCATGGAAAACCCCTTTTAATAATAATTACAATTCTATTTTTCTTAAATGATATTTACCAGATATTCTTACCTGCTGGAATTCTTGGAGTATGTTCTAAGAAGAAGAATAACTGTGTGGTGAGTAGCATTGTTCTTGTTTAACTCAAATTAAAGATAATTTCGACGTGAAAATGCATTTGGGATATCTAATCGGTTGTTGGAACGGTTGAAGTGGTATATTCCATTAATAGTGCATTGAAATCGAGTAACCTGTACATCATACAGCGATTATGGGAGTGTATGGGCCAGCAAAATGTTAATTTGGAGAAATAACCCTTCATAGAAAGTTTGCTTAAAGGAATAAAAACCCAGAGAAACCGATCAGCAAAAGATTAAAATAAAATTGGGCAAAGAGAAATCAAATTCATTTGTACCAAAACGGGAAAGGCACTACACAAACAATAATGATAATTTATGTTCCAAGTATATACCCTGTACCAATGGAATATTTCTCCTTGTATGATATGGACTGAATTGCCAATGGGAGAGATCCATAATAAAAGTCATCTCAACATTACACATGTCCTAAATTTCTTACTGCTTGTGAAGTTTACCCTACCTTTGCGTACGCCTTATTATCTTGACATTTTAGGGTATATCCGGTTAATATCTCAACTAACCTCATACATATTTGCCCATTATTTATTAAAATGTCATCCAACTTGTTTTAGAGTGTATTATTTTTGTGTTCGTATTGTGTTCGTACTATGTTGGTACCTCAGATCGTGGCCTACCTGGTCATGTCAATCTTGGCCGCCATCCTAGCAGCCTTCGTGTGTGCAACAGAGATCATTGGAGCTGTTTTTAGCGAAGGTGACGTCTGCCGTAATTACCCAGACGATGAAGTTTATGCCTACTCATGTAACTTCGTGCGCTTTAAGGTAAGTCACGTATATATCATAACATCCTTTATCCTAACCGTATTTTAAATTTCTACTAAACCGTTTGGCTACAATGCATCACTGCTCCGAGTCTCGTACTAAACATTTTAAATAAAATTGTAATTGTTTTCTAGAGTAAAACTATCAACATTATACAAATGATGCATGCGCATGAGTTCATTATACGATCTATCCGCACTCGAGTTGAGGCTGTGTGTGTTTATTGCACGAAGCCGTTAGGCTGAGTGCAATAGATACACACAACATCAACGAGGGCGGATAATCGTATAATGAAGGAATGAAAACATGCATCATTTGTCTTATACAACGAAACTCCTAGATCCTTGTTATTTGATGTAAAAATAATTAATTCAATTTTGTTTCGTGACAGTTTATTGCTGACAAATAAATCTCAAGTTTTAATAAGTCTCAATTTAGTGCGCACACATAAGTATATACAGCAAGCGCACCTCTCTCTATACCCATTTACGCATAGTGCTGCGCAAGAATAGGCCCATGCACACACAGTATTATGCGTTCTCACCTCTACGCGCACTACTGCGCATCATGTACATGCACTAAAAAACGTGTGTTAGTATGGAAAATATTGCACGCTTTTTCATGAAAAAACGTGTGATAGTCTCAGTAAATGAATCACACGCGACCGCGCATGACCAATCATTTGATTAGGATTTCGGAGTGAGTTGTATAATACTATATATGTTCTTCTTTTTATTTGTTCCGTCTTCTTATTCTTCTAGTAATAATAGTAGTAGCAACAGTAGTATTCATAGTATTATTAGTAGTAATGGTGGTGGTAGTAGTAATAGTAGTAGATGAAGTAGTAGTAGTAATAGTATTTTTAGTATTGTTATCGTTGTTATTATTATTATTATCGTAGTAGTAGTAGTAGTAGTAGTAGTAATATAGAAGTAGTAGTGTAATAGCGTTTCTGTAGCTGTTGTTGATTCTTTAAATATTTCATCATTATTTTCAGGATGTCACTGCCATCCACTCCGTGGTCGCTATCCTGATGTTCGCGGAGTTCGTCGTTGCCATCTTTGCTTGTGTCATCTGTTGCGGTGGTCTTAACGGCTGCTGCGCTCGACCCCCTACTCAACAGACCCATAACAACCCCATGGTAATATCATAATTCCAAATTATGAAAATATCATGATCTAAGCAGTACTTGCGTTCAAGATCGCAAAGACTTTCAAGAAATCAACTAAATCTAATTTCATTGCCCCACAGTATATCACATAGAAACCATATTCCGATTCGCTAATACGTCACTGTAACGCGTTCATTTCAGTAGTTAACGAACAAGGCTATTTCAATACAAGGTTGGTCTTTTGAAAGTACCTTCGATCAAGTTCAGTTGCATGTATGATTACGATAAAACTGGCTCGGAAAGAGACGTGTTGCATATCCACCACTGCTGTAAGAACTGGAATGTTATATTACAATTGTTCAAGCATGGACCTATTAACTATATTAATGACAATAACAACAACAATAATAATAATAATAATAATAATAATAATAATAATAATGATATTGTTTACCCAGCTTAAATGCTGTTCTTCCTGAGGGCCGTGCAATTATTATTATCCAAGCAATAGCCAGGTACCTATTTACACCTGGGTGGAGAGGGGCAAACGTGGATTAAGTTCTTGCCAAAGGACGTCAGTGCCAGGCTGAGATTAGAACCCTCAACCCTTAGATTGAGAGTTAAATGGCCAACTATACCACGACACCTCCACCTCCACTGAAACTAAAAGGTTCATGGTTCAAGTGTATTCAATTCACCTTGTAATATTTATTTTCATCTATTTGTCAAGGCGTACTACCCTCAGAGTGGCAAGCAACCTATCCAAGCTCAAATGGGAACCCATGTTCTACAGGGTAAGACTATTAACCCATTACTTACTTCGAATCATCGGGTCATCGCGTCCGGTCGGGTGGTCGCGTTACAAGGCCTTTTGAAACGAAAGCGGAAGATCACGCGACCTTTCGTAGATTTGCCGTCGGGTTTTCACAAAGTGTCGGGTAACTTAGACCAGACCATTTGTAGATAAGAGGGGTTTATTTCACGAACATTACCCCCGACATTTCGTGAATAAAGAGGCATGTTTTCACCAAAGGTCGGGTAACGCGACCACCTGACCCGACGCGATGGCCCGATGATTCGAAGTAAGCCTAAAATGGTCCGTAATCTACTGATTCAGTTAAGCGCGACCCTGAATCTAAGATCACGTTTAACAAAGAAAATGTTAGAACTCAGACTAACTTCCCTTTATTTTGAACAAAAAAAACTTAAGCCCAGCGTCGTGTTCAGATATTATTTAGAATAAAGGCCTATACATCTATAAGTATTTGCACTCATTCTACCCATAAACTCGAGACTGCCATAATGTGTGAAGCTTTTATGTTCCATACACATTGTGCGTGTGGCTAACGTTGACTGTGGCAGGTCACTCTTTGTAACATTAGTATACCAAAGCGAGCAAAGAGTCTCTTTTGTTCAAATATGTATCTATATCATCATATGACCATGATTTATTCCTCGTGTATTCCATGTAAGTTTATACCATTATCTTGTTTCTAATCTCTCCTCTTAGTCCCATCTGGTTGTGCCACTTCTTCTTGTTCTTTTTCTTCCTCGTTGTTTATTCCCTGCCTTATTCTTATGTTTTTTACATTTACTTTTCCCTTCATAGGGCATTTTCTTATCACTATCCCACCTTGATTTTCGTTTCGTTCTTCTTCTTCTTTCATCTTCTTCTTCTCCTTTCTCTACAATGTAATGTTTTCTTCTTTTTTTTTTATTTTCACTGTCATAAGTCCTGTCTTTCTGAAGGTTAATCAAAGTTAGAATCCATGCATAAGAAAAACAAAATCGTACTTTCTCTTTTACAGGAAGCGAGCTGCCTGCCAAGGCCTAGAATGGACCAGAGCCCTGTTATCTTGCATTTTTCTCCCCTGTTGATTCTAACAACCAACATTGGAAGTATCATCAGTACTACCATACACCTGAAATCTTAAAACGGATCAGTCTGCGTAAATACTACGAGTATTCGCCTTGGATTTAACAAATTTATCCCTGGAAATATTTTTGGGTCATGTAATATTTTTCAGTAATATCGCATCAATAAAAGTGGACCACACGTCCTTTATTCTACTAATTCATTTTAACCCGACCCTGGGTCTAAAATCACGTTTAACAAAAGAACAACTAAGACTTCCTTTCTTAAACCCGATTTCAACAAGAGTTAAACTTTACTTAAATACAGGCCGTGAGTCCCATTGCATATTCCAGCGGTCTCACCTTGGAGTTAACAAATGTATTCCGTGACAAAATATATTTCAATTGTCATGATCACATAACTTAATAATTCTCACAAATATGCCTTCACTTACTAAGTAGATAAATCGACTCTTCGAAATACCGTTCAAATGAGAATGATGTCGAGTTCATAAAAACAGATGTTGTAAATATTAAAATCTTGATGCTTTCACTTTCTGTCTTTCTAGAAAAGCAAACAAAAATAGAGGCTGAATACAATGAATTTCTAGAGCAAAAATGATTTTTAAGATGATTTTAAGCTGATATTTTTCACATAAGAGATTAGTAGAATATTGCAGTTATATCAGGAGTTATGGGTCATGAAGCGTAATTACTTAAATTAAATTAAAGCATTTATATATATATATATATATATATATATACATGCATTCCTAATCAAACTATATTTTCAAGTGTGTTTGATAACTGAATTTGTTTTATATGTTTTAATTTAAGTTGAGCTCCTTTGTTCACAAAGTAGAAAGAAAATTACTAAAATCGATAAATTCTATTAGTGCATTATATTTTTGGAAAATTACATAATGTGTGTCAAATTTATGTATATTAATTTATTTTGCCATTTAATAGTTGGGTCATATGTTAAGAGGTTCATATACTATATTTAAATTGTGCATTTTCTTGTGTGATGTGTTGGAAATATAATTGTCATAATGTTAGTGAAATTTACGCAAATTTTAGTTATTTATGAATAAATTCACGGGCAGAAAAGTAGAAAACAGACAACACAACTTAAATGAATATGAAGTCAAAAATAAAGAGAAATGCACAAAGATATTAAATTACATTACATAATAGTAGCAACCAGAAGGTTACAAAATTGAGAGTTGTAGGACTCTATTCTCACATCTTGCACCCTTAAAGGTGCACATTTACATCTTTTGAGATTCAATGCTGCACCCTGTTTTATACCCGCTGCACACAGGGTGTTATTTTGATGGCGTTATATCCTGCGGTAACTAAGTCTGGAGAGCTTTAGAGCTTACGTCTGTTACACAAAGCAATGTGTTCCATTTTAATTGTTGCATTATCTAGAGTGATATCAATCTCACATAGCGCGTCATGTGCTGCGTCAGTCCATGACGCAGTCTTACGTCAGTCAAATGACGCAAGAGACCTAAACCACTCTCCGCGTCCAGGGTGCAAGTTTTCACAATTGTGAGGTGCACACAAATTATGTAGCCTATTCAGGGGTACTTTTTGTATAGGGTTCGCACCTTTTATTTTTGGTTTATGGTCGTTATTAGACATTTATACACACGTTGTTTCTTTAATATACTTGTGATTTATCAATGGCGGATTCAGGAGGATGAGGAAGTACAGGCTCCCCTCACAAAAAAGGTGGTCCCCTGATTGTGTTTCTATACTCCCTTTCAAATCTTAGAATCTCCAAAGCACCAGAAAAAAGTAATTTATTTTGGATTTATTTTGTATTTTTTGTTATGTTTAAATCGACAGAGAGATTTTGTGTATGGAATTGTCCCCTTCCCTCCCCTTTTTCAATAACTCCTAGATCCGCCACGGATTGATTAATAATCGTTATTAATGCGTTGCTGATACTTGATGAATTTGTAACTCATTTATTCGAATTAGATTTTCACGCTATAAACAATACAGCTTGCTTAGTACATTCTACCAGTCTGCGATGAATTCTTTATTTTGTGTCATTGGTATCCAAATAATATACTTTCCGATTATGATACTTATTCTTACGCTTACTGTTGATTCAAATACCTACGCTAAGCGATCTAGACTGAAATTTTGCGGCCATATGATTAGCATCAACCTATTTATTTATCAACCTAGTTAATATTTATACTACTAAAAATATTAACTTTTTACCCTATGATTTTTTTTCACGAATGCATGATGTGTAGGGCTCTGATAAATGTCAGCTAAATCTGGTATAAAAACTCACACATAAATAATTAATTTCGAGTCACGTTTCCTTGTAAGCTTAGTGACGGTTTATTATTTTAATCTTCATCTTCATCAAATACCGGACCTTGCTGCACATAGCCTAGCAATTCCTTTATTATTGTTGGTAAACGTGTAAACTGTAATATGATTATGTAAGTTTCATATCAAATAGTTATAGAAATGTAACTCGAATGTATAAAATGAAGGCACGGCAAGAATTATAACAAAATGTATGGCATTACAATATTACGCTACTAGTTTGTCAAAGCGTGTATGATAAGCAGTATCATTAGATTTGAAGCACACATCATATATATTTTGCAGAGTCTTAAATGGGTAGTGCTGCAGTGATTAGCGGATCCAGGGGGCTCAAAAAGCCGTAACTGCATGCCAAACCAAATTTGAATTATTTTAGGGGGATTTGGTGGGGCCTTGTCAGAGGAATATTGTTTGGCTTGTAGGAGAAATTTTTCAGCAGAATTATATGTCTCTGAAATTTACAGGTATGTCAACTTTTTTTCTCCATGAGCGTTTGTTTTGAGTTGTATTTCAAGTCCCTGACAAAATGAGATTAGGAGACCTACATCCTCATAGAAAAATGATATTAGGGATACCTTCCCGAACCCACCAACATACACACACACAAACGCACACCCTCACACACGCACACACACACACACACACATACTCCTGTCGAAGAATCCTGGGTCCGCCAAAGACAGCCGCAGGGTACGCTGGCATTATTATATCAAAATATTTGACTTCTAATCGTCACGACCAGTACCACACTCAACAGTGATATGACAGAAGATGGAATGCCTGGTAGGGCGGTCCGAGAAGAATCTGGGTAGAGAGAGGAATGGGGAGAGAAAGAGAGATATATATATATATATATAGCAACAACAAAAAACAGGTAAAAACACCCTTTTTTGTAAAATAAAAGAAGATCGGCCCCCTCCCCTGGCGCCCAAGGGGGTGGATGTTGCCGCCCCGGTTGAGCAAAACAATAAAATAGTGTTCACAACCCCCTCCCCCACTGAGCGAAAAATCGACCGGCACGATTTTCAAATTTTCGGGGCAAAAAAAAAAATAGTGCTCACTACCCCCTTAGCAAAAAAGCTAGATCCGTCCCTGAATCAATTATTGAGAAGAAGAGGAAGGCCAAAAATGTTGTGGAAGGATATGGTAAAGACTAAAGAAAGAATGTAAACACGGTTGCTCTAAATGATGAAGAGGAAATAATGTGCAGTACGGGAAGAAATGGAGAGATTTCATCACAGGATGTAACCCCTATGTAACTTGTAAGTTTGTAAGAGGGAAAATGCCGACTTTAATAAATAAATGATAATGATGACATAGCAAAGAATTAAGTAGTATCATGGGTACCAATTCAATGGAAATTTGTATTAAAAAGAGCCCCGTCAGTACTAAAAGAGCCCCCGTGAGAAGGCTCACGGGGGCTCTTTTTTTTTGGAAGAGCCCCCGTGGACAAAAATTAAATTGAGCCCTGATCTCATTTGAATCAATGAGTCCTCGTTCGATCCGTATGCCGGGAAACACTCCCTTCAACATTTTATTGCCTGAACCAAAATATTGTCATAGATGTACTCTTAATCTATTATACTCTGTGGGTCTTTCCATACTTGTTACAACTTAGTAAACTATTATGTTCCGTCATCTTATATGAACTAAATAGGTTGTGATAGATGTAGAAGTTTACAGGCCTGCCTTTATAATCAAAACCTTGACATAAACCCTCCATAACAAATCAAATCATGCATTGCACCAATACTTTAGTGCTTGCAGTATTAAATCTTGTCTCCCTTTTATAGAAAGCATGCACACTCATAATAATCCAATTGAGCTATAAAAAAAACTCCATAATATGCACCTTATAATTTTATACTATTCATCTTTACTTTGAAAGCTAAATAATACCTAAACGCAAATGCCCATACGCCCGATTCATTATCCATGTACATTACATGTACTTTGCATACACACAAACTCGTGCACTTTCACCTATACACGTTTGCTCTTGGCCCTTCATTTATAAGGCATCACAAATTTCACTTATTTCTCATGATTTATAAAGCCAGTAGGCTAGAAAGATACATTAAAGCTTATTTTA
Source organism: Mesocentrotus franciscanus (assembly GCA_037976565.1). Lineage (NCBI taxonomy): Eukaryota > Metazoa > Echinodermata > Echinoidea > Camarodonta > Strongylocentrotidae > Mesocentrotus > Mesocentrotus franciscanus. The sequence continues at coordinate 2,022,484 of CP137683.1, forward strand.
CTTACGTTATTGGGCTTGTATCGAAATTATACAAAAATCAATGGCATCTCTGGGTTACATAACATTTCCAACACAGGGAAATCAGCAGCACGCCTTGATGGCGCCCTCAAGTGGCCAAACAAATAACTAGCTTTTGGGTTATCGCTAGTGACGTCACAGTCTTGCCTAAATCTAACAAAAAAGGGTTTTTTCTACACACGACAAACATACTTTGCAGAGAAAGTAACTGACATAAAAGAGAATAAGAAAGCACTTAAACTATTTTACACTTTTATCACAACTCAACCTTGTATTTAAGTCGGTAGTATATCCATGACTGTACCAACCTGAAGTCTCCAGTACCGAAGTCCAAAGCAGTGGGATGACGAGAGACCTCACGACCATCATCAGGGTGAATGAACTGAGAATTCTTCCAAAATCTTTCATTCACTGAGATCATTCCTAACGAAGTGAAGAACTCGTTCGCTATCCGGAAAATCTGCGTGGCATTAAGCCCCTGCGTGTAAGGAATATTTTCTTCAATATGGATTTGATTATTTCAAATCTAAGGTAGCTTGTACCATACGATATCGACTACATCAAAGTTTCAATATCTCTGACAGGCTTGAATGCTCCGAGGGCAAGTGGAGAATGTTTTTGAGAATGATTTCAGAATTGAATCTACTGGATCTACCTGTAGATGTGTGCGTATGTGTGTTATGGTATACACCCACATACGCACACGCACACATACGCATACTTTTTTTTTCAATAGTTTTTTTTTATTAGAGATTTCATTCAAAATAAATCATTACATAAAAATCACTGCAAATAATTCCATACAAATACAGATCTTCATTTCGTTTACATAACAAAAATAAATTATTCATAAAACAGTTAGCAAAGAAGGGGAATAATGGAATGAAATCACTAAAGTTTTCTAATAATAATAATCACATACTGAACTTAGTCCTCTTCAACAATCTATACTTCCTCATATCCTGCCAAGCCTTTAGCATTTCTAAATAAAATGGTGGTATTTTTAATGTTAATTTAGACGTGTCAAAGTCGCATAGAAACAGAAATCTCCCTCCGACTAGTTTAAAACAAAAATCAAACTACAGTTTCCATCCAGCATCCCTATCTCCATACAATAAATATTTCAGCAACATCAAACGTTGCGCCTTTACAAAAAAATTAAAATTCATCATTTTTAACCCCCATGCGAATAATCCTGATACATTATATTTCTCTTTATGCGGTCTTTACCTGCCCACAAAAATTCAAAAGTAATTTTCTCCACCTCTTTAAACAACCACTGAGGAACCACTATAAATGATGAGACATAGTTTAACTTTGATAATGCATATGTTTTTGACAATTGTATTTTACCCATAAGTGTAAGATCTCTTTGTTTCCACCATCCTAAAAGTCTTTATTTTACTAAGTATCTCTTTGAAATTCAAATCTTTTAATATTTACATTTCGAGAGAAACAAACACCTTAAATTTTAATTTGCTGAACTAGTTTTCCAAACAAGGGTATTTGAGGTCTATCACTATCTTTGCCCATCCACAAAAAGTTCGTTTTCCCTTTGTTTATCTTTAGACCACTTACTTTCTCGAATTCTTCAAAAAGATATTTAAGTCGTTTTATAGAATTAGTATCTTTCACAAACAGGGATATATCATCTGCATACAATATTTGTTTGATTTCATTTTTTCCAAACTGAACTCCTTCAATGGTACTGTCTTTCCTTATTGCCAAAGCAAGTGTTTCTATACAAAGCAAAAACAAATATGGGGAAATAGGATCCCCCTGTCTTACTCCTCGTTTTATGTTAAAATAACCAGTGGAGTACCCCCCATTCATATTACAACTAGTAATATCTGTATATAATACCTTAACCCACGAACAAAATGATAGAAATAGAGTCAAAAGCCTTTTCGAAGTCCACAGTGACCAAATATCCAATATTTTCATTAGAGGATTGGAATAATATATCGTCTATCAACCTCACACCTCTCTCCTATATTCCTATTTTTGACGTACCCTACTTGATCATTATGGATTGTCTCACTTTACATTTTTCAATCCTTTCGCTAATACCTTTGACAATATTTGTAATCAACGTTTAAACGCGTGATTGGTCTATAATTTTGGATGTATAATGGATTTTTGCCTTAATTTTTCCAATAACGTAATCACACCTTGCTTTTGTGAGGTTGCTAATGTTCCCCTATCATATGAGTCATTTAATACCTCTACCAAGAGTTCCCCCAATAATATCCAAAAGGTATAATAAAATTTTACCGTAAAACCACCATTCCCCGGGGATTTATTGAATTTCATTTCTTTTAAAACATTCATTACTATTTACTCTACCTTCACAAATATCTCGATTTTCTTCGCTTAATTTAGGAATGTCCGCAAGGAATAAAGAGTTTTGATTAACAAGTGCTTCACTCACTGAATACAAATTGTCGTAATATGATCTAATCGTCTTCAATATTTCCTTTCTATCCTTTATAATCTGTCCATCTTGATCACATAATTCTCTTATCACACTTTTCCGTTTATTAAACTTAACTGTTCAAAATATTGTGTTTTCTGCTCTCCTTCCTCAAACCAAACGGCCCTTGATCGAATTTTTAAACCTTGTCGAGTATAATCATACAATCTATTCAAATTGGATTTTTTTTCCCCCTCCATTTCATCAATTATTTTTCTAGATGGTTGAGCTAAAAGCTGATTTTCTAAACATCTGATTTCCTCTTGTAATTTGTCAATGTTAAGTTTCCTCAGTTTTGCTTTTTTCTTTGTATAACTATTAAAGTGACTCGGTAACATCGTTGAAGGTTGATGAAAAAATTGCATAATTTTTGAATAAAATGTTACTTATTATATTCCTTCTACTGTACTAACCCTCTGACATGCAAAAATCCTGAAAAATTATCAAATCACAAAGATATCTATGGTTTCCTTTGAAGGCGTCACTGGTCAACACCCTCTATTAACAGTAAATTCTCCCAACCATTTTTGAATTTTCCCAACCGTTTTTCCATGAAAAAAAGACATAAATCAGGCTATTAAAAATCTTTCAACACTTAATTGTCTGGAATGGTATATAGAGCCAATTTATTGCTTTGTGACAATTTACATTCACCTAAAATGTAATTAAATTGTAATAATATAGTTGGGAGAATTAAGGAATCGATCAGATCAGTTTTCCCAATTTGTATCATCAATAATGGTCCGTTTTCACTCAAATTTTCTGATTATCTTTAATTGTACATCTAGCATTGAAGTCATTACCTTAGCACTACTTTCTCTCATCTGAACAATGTTACCAAGTCACTTTAATAAACTCTCTCATTTTCATTTTCAGGAAATCCCACAAGTAATTTATCCGCTTTTTTTGGAATCCACTCTTCTTTTAATTCAACAACTTTATCTTTAAATGTAATCACAAATTCTTGATCTGCGCACAAGCTATGTCCATTATTATATTAAAATCTCTTCCCAAAAGAGATATATCTCCCGGGTTATAAAGCTTAGAAATACAGTTATATAATTCTTCTAAAAATTCAAGTTGCATCTTTTCTTTATCTCTGGTAGGAAGTAACAGTTAACTTAAACAAGCTTGGATCGTTGATATTCTAGTTTTATTACAATGTATCTTCCATTTTCATCTCTAACAACATTGTCAATTTTCAGATTTAAGTTCGGAGCAATCATAACTAAAACACCTTTACTGTGGTTTGTTCCATGGCTAAACAACATTGAACCATTCCATTCTGATTTCCATTTTTCTTCTACCTCTTCCGTACTATACGTTTCCTGTAAAAATGCAATGTTACTACTTTTATTTCTAAAAAATTCAAAAATGTTTTCCTTTTAGCCTTTTATCTTAGCCCTCTTACATTTAAAGTGAGCAAAGTAAAATAGGATCTCCTATCCATATTTATTTACCATATCCCAAAAATGCAAATGAACGTAAACAAGTGATAGATTTAAATCTGAACAGGCATCACAACACTCCAGCCAATCCTCACTCACAAGACCACACCAAAGACACTCCCATTCACACCAAACAACACTTATCCACCCAACACATAAAACACTGTACAAATACGGCATTCACACAACAGCACCCACCCATGCATCTAACACACCTATCTAACATCCTAACTCCTTACAGCCTGAACCCATAGAGCTCCCTTCTGTTTGATAGTTGGCAAAATCGTTAGGGAATAATATCTAATTGAGTGGATAATGCAATTTCCCTTCCTAAATATTCTTAAAAGAGTGCTTTCAGATCGTCTGAGCCACGCTTGCACCTGCAAAATTCACTTTGATGAAACAAAATAAGAATCCACTAAACTCAAACATTCCTTGACTAGATGTACATAAAAGAAAACACTAATGCTCATTGATTAGATGTACATGAAAAGAAGAAAAAAAACATCAAAAGGAATGTCATCATCGATGACATTCCTTTCGGATCCTGCACCTGACATTGTAATACACACACCATCCAAGTCTTTATCAGTCCTCTGGACGAGCACTAATTGATTGATTGTAAATGGAGAATTGTCTTAAGTAAAGGCTATGCAAAATCAAGTCTCAATTCAGCACCAACCAAACAAGAACAGTCTCCGAAAGAAAAAAAGGGGAAAAAAAATCTATAAAAAAAAAAATGTTAACTGTAGCTATAAACATAACAAAAAAATTATTAAAAAAAAAAAAATATATATATATATATATATATATATATATATACATATACCCTGGTTCTAACCTCAGTTAAATTGGTGCGAGTTTCAAGTTTCCGCCTGTTGCTTCAAAAATATACTGCTTGTCAGTACAGATACATACAATAGTTTAAATTCTTACTATGCACATTTTGACCGTTTTATTAGAAAAGTACATAAAAAAGCAAACACAACCTAATTGATTGATCGACTGTAAAAAGAGAAATGTCTTAAGTAAACAGTCAGACCGCAGCGCCCTGATAAGTGTTCGTATTTATCGTACTCGTATGCACGCCGAACGGGGTCATGAATACGTAATGAGCCATTGCTCTTTGCCATTTTAAACATTATTATTACCCATACGCAAGGTCAAAACCTATCAAAAGTGCACATTTTCTGAAAGAAGAAAACTTGCTCTTTTTTATGAAATGAAAATCCGCTATGATTTATAAAGTTGTAGGCATTTATTTACGGTTGGCGTTCTGTTTAGTGGTAGAAAAATCAGTCATATGCAAACAAATGCTACAAATTCCATGATTTTTACCGCGACTCAACATTTTTTGGTGTTACAAGCATATTAGATATATACTTGGCCGAAATATGGCGATAATTTGTCATTTTATTTTATGCACGGGTCAGGATCACAGAAATAAATGTCCAATTCCAAACGCATTCCTCGAGGAAATCGTCCATTTTTAGGCTGTAGTCCATCGGCCTATGCGCGCTCTCTGATTGGCTGGTTGGATCGCGGCGCGGTCAACGAACTTTTCTCAAACGTTCTTTTGAAATCGATTTCGATTTGTTTTCTCTAAATTCTACCTTGAAAAGACAATCCAACGGCAATTTGACTTCCAATTAAAACAGAATAAATGTGTACTTAGCTGTAAGACTCTTTTTTTTAATGAGATCGGCAATCGAGCCTTTTTAAACTCGTACCTTGTTTGATCTTGTCCCACATGTTCATTTTTGTGTGGCAAAAGTAGTAATGATTTCCCAAATGTCAGTGTGGTTGTGTATAGATATAATTCACCCCTGGAATTCACCTCGCTGACTTTTCTTTTGTACTACCATTTTGTCATTTTGTTTTGAGGTAGAATTATTAATATCAATGAAGTATCTTCATACCATTTAGATGCACATATATAACCGTAGAAATTAAGCAAATTATTTATGCTTTTTTTTCATAAGACAAACAACATTTACGCTTCATTAATATTTAATACTTGCACCCATTCATTTTTCCCTTCCTAGATTCCATAAATTATAGAACTACAATGTCTCTAAATTTTGACTACCTGATTACAATTCAAATTCATATTGTATTATCATGCTTGCGTAAATATTCACGACTTTCATGTGCTATTGGTCCGATATAAAATTATTTAGATTTTTACATACCGGCAAGTTTTTTCTGATAAATTTTTCTGTATGGTCTTCTCATTTCCCTTTAGTTGTCATATTATTTTCCCTTCATTTCATTGTTCAGTGTTATTTCTACTTTGTATATTGATGTATTTTATCGAATTGGTTTTTAAAATAGATATGTATTTTAATTGATGTCTACTTCTGTAATTTCAATATGTTTCAGCCTGTGTTTTTTTGTAATCAATAAAGCTAATCAATTATGTTTGAAAAATGTGTGTAAAAGTGAAGAAAAAAGAGAAATACACTGTAATATGAGGAGAATCAGGTTATCAATCAGTAATTTTCATCTCTTTCATCAACATATGAAAGAACTTTATTAAAACAAACATATCTTAAATGAAGACATATAGATTATAGCTTACAATATATGCAAGAATAAAAAGGTGATCAGTTTCACACACTTTACAGAAAAGTAATGGTACATAGAGAATAGAATATATAATATATGCGGTATCAAATAAGTACAAAATAGGAATCACACACTTTTATTTCCAGTTTGTCCTGAGCTGAGGTATGTGTTGAAGATTAATAATTTGTACCTAAAAATAAAGCAAATAAAACATGAATGTATATGTCATCTGTAATCACGTTATCAATATTTCATCATGTTCAAGATTCTGCTGTACAAGTTGCAAACATGTTCTTCATGGTGAAAACAATTATATGTAATCTCTACAGAGACAGGTATTTCAAGGCCATATCTATATGATATATCATCCATATTCCAATAGCACTGAATTGTAATTTTTTTATTTTTTTAGTTCAAGATATGAAACGGAAGAAAGACATTAAATAATTTTGCACATTTACAGATACTGGCAATGTGAAAATGAAAATCAATCATCATAAAGCTTTAAAAATTCACAATGGCTAAATGGCGAAGCACATAACTTCATATGTGACTGCATGCTCATAAAATAAGCTAGTATCAAAGCACCAACAGCCAACAGATTAATCCATCTATCAAAGCATATAATAATTTACTCCTTTCTACTTGTATGTACACATAACTCTTTGCCAAAATATTTGGCAAGGAAAAGCATTCAGTACAGTCTTGTCAAAGTGTCAAACACTTTAAATGTGCAAAAATTACTACATGTACATTTTGGCATCTTATAATGATTTACATCTATGTATGTTCCTGTACACACACACACACACACAAGAATGTACAATATATATGGCATAATATTTGGCATAGCATTTGGCAAGGAAATACATTCAGCACAGTCACCTAAAACTATGAACACATACAAATAGACAAAAATTTCCTCCAAAATACAATGGTGACTGGCATGAAGAAACTGGCAAACAATATGGCATAGCCAGCCTCAGAATACTGTAAATACAGAAAATATCTTAGGTACAAAATTAATTACCAAGTATACCCGTAACAGAAGAGGAAAATATATCCTCATGACTCAATTTCATCCGAATCTTCGGAATCTGAACTAATCATATTTGAGGTAAAGTAATTTGCCTTGTCAGAATGAGTAGTAGAGGTCATGTAGTTGGCACCTTCATCATCGCCATCTTCATCATAATTGTCATTATCATTAACAACATCACTGTAGGCATCAACAGAATCATAATCATCATTATCATCTTCACTTTGAAATGTTTGAAGTGAACACCGGGAACATTTTCACAACCTTTGCACCGACAGCCCGGACCACAAAAATTATTTTGCTTCTTGCATTTACACTGTCGATTTTTACATTTGTTCTTGGAGCATGCACATCCACGGGTAAGGTAAACCACATTTTCTTTAATCTTATTTACATTTTCAGCAGAATCCCACTCAACATCAACTAATACCTCTCCATCATGCTGTGATACCTTAAAACCATACTTAGTTATGTCAGGGTACATAAACTTTCTACATTAGCATGGGCTTCTTTGCTTATTGATTGTAATGGCTCGGATTGCATGGTGGAGAGATGGTAGTATTTTAAGAACGATTTTTTTTTATTACACAAGGCACATGGGCCACATTGTTCTTTTTTGCATGGTGGCCCTTTGCTTACCCAAGTGGCAACAAAGCAAATGACTTATTGTTTATGACTTCTGGCTCAGCATATGAGAGAGCAAGTATAGTGTGAGTGTCACAGTCAAAATCAGGAGGGTGGTCCGTTGGAACAGGGGGTGTTCCTCTCTTGGAGTCATCTGGCCATTGCAGCTTGTCAGCACCTGAAATATTAAAGTTATAGGAAAATAAACAATCAGTCATGTTTTATGTAATATCACTCGTAAATGCACATCATCAAAAATATCTGACTGTGTATACAATGTTTTTTCTTCTGTTTCCCAGGGCTTCCACTCAATATCTACTACACAATGTTCTCATGTACATGAGAAATCATTTACTTTCTCCAATTACTTCTTTTATTTTTGAAGTGCTTAAACAATTCAACAATTTAACAATTATAATTGATTTTGTCCCTATATAAAGGAAATAACAACTAAAATCTTACAGGCAGAGATGTGATGTCACAGTCATCATCAGGAGGGTGGTCCGTTGGAACAGGGGTTGGATGTTTGAATGAGACAGGGGGTGTTCCCTCTCTAGGAGTTATCTTGCCACTGCAGCTTGTCAGAACCTAAAATGTTAAAGTTATAGGAAAATAAACAATCAGTCATTTATTATGTATTAAATATCACTCATAAATGCACATCATTGAAAATATCTGTCCTGTGTATACAATGCTTTTCTTCCGTTCCCAGGGCTTCCACTCAATATCTACTAAACAATTTTCTCATGTAGATCTAGATGAGAAATCATTTACTTTCTCTTTGAAGTGCCTACGAGACGTAAAATTGTATAAGACATGAAATTTAATGCAATAAAGAGGTATTAGTTGTTGAATCGACTTAGGAGCTAGTAAGTAATAATAGCCTGATTTTTCAGACCATTTTAGTTTTTACCGAATGGTTGTATTACGTTTTATGCTGCGCAAAGATTCAATCAGTTTAATTTTGGCCATTACAAGAAGTGGGTTATTGATGTAGACATATGCTCATGTACCCTTTACAGCTCGTTTTATGTATGTTATTACCGAAGATGAAAAAAGCCAGTCAGTCACTCAATATAGTGTCTGACATGACAGTGAACTGAGTGAAGTCTAGCAAGTAAACTTGTTTCCTTGAATAATTTGAATATTATTAGGACACTGCTAACGTTTAAATTTCACAGATAGGACATAGACCTACATGACATATTCATAATTCCTGCAAAGTTCTACAGAATTTGATGTTGGCTGCAAAAGGGACATAGTATCTTTAACAGTAACACGGATTTCAACTTTTGAAGCACAGTCGACCCCTGTACTGAACAAAACATGACATGAAAATGAAGACATGGGACTGATCTCCATCTGTGGGGGAATGCGAGCAACGATTCCCGGTTACTACAGCAACACCGAGATTTCCCGCCACATGAACGATAAACGGCATCAACTTCCGGTAAATTGGGGTTTTTTACGCACTTTGTGTCCTCAAAAATCCCCTAAAATGCTAGCGACTCTGACTTTTTATAACAGTTTCGACAAACTTGATATTTATTGCAACCAAAATAAGAATCGAAAATAAACTGGATTTCTTGCACGGGTCAGGATCACGGAAAGTAGCAAAGTGATCAAATTTACGAAAGCAAAATCTCTGAAAATTGCTCTAGTTTCCATGCTTCCGATGAGACCTTTAAAACAGCGAAAAATATGAAAATTATACATCAAACGAAAGAGAATTTATCGTAAGTCAACTTACCCCACAGTGCTTTTAAGAATAATGCGCATGCTCAGTGCAACAGCTAAATTGGTGGCTACGTTCATCCTTCCTCGAAAAATCACGGGAATTCTCGCAAAGGGCGAGACGTGAAATTCTATAGCCGGCCCGAACGAGAGGCACGATAAAACTCGGCAGATCGACTCATTAGCGTGCGTGCTGCGGTCTGACTGTAAAGGCTATGAAAAATTAAGTCTCAATTCAGCACCAACCAAACAAGAACAGTCTCCGAAAGAAAAAAAGGGGAAAAAAAATCTATATAAAAAAAATAAAATTGTCTTTCACCTTAATGCTTAAAAGTTACGTTCTTCTTATAACAAATGGACTCCTTACTCGAAAAGGCAAGACAACTAAATTCCATTATTATCCTGTAGCTCAAATAATCTCAATTACAGTTCTTTTCCTTTCCAAAAAGCATGAAAAAGAAAGAAGAACAAAGTTACAACTTTCTCTTTTTTTTCTATTACACATCTATGATCTTCATGAATTCCACCATACACATTTTCTGCCTTCTTGACTTTACCTCTTGCTTAAATCAACTTCATCATGATTATGGCCAACCCGATGTACAGTTTTCACAGTGTTAACTGTAGCCATAAACAAAACAAAAAAATTATTTAAAAAAAAAAAAATATATATATATATATACATATACCCTGGTCCTAACCTCAGTTAAATTGGCGCGAGTTTCAAGTTTCCGCCTGTTGCTTCAAAAATATACTGCTTGTCAGTACAGATACATACAATAGTTTAAATTCTTACTATGCACATTTTGACCGTTTTATTAGAAAAGTACATAAAAAAGCAAACACAACCTAATTGATTGATCGACTGTAAAAAGAGAAATGTCTTAAGTAAAGGCTATGAAAAATTAAGTCTCAATTCAGCATCAAACAAAAATCAAGAACAGTCTCCGAAAAAAATCTGTAACAAATTGTCTTTCACCTTAATGCTTAAAAGTTACGTTCTTCCTCTCACAAAATGGACTCCTTACTGAAATAAGGCAAGACAACTAAATTCCATGTATTATCCTGTACCTCAAATAATCTCAATTACAGTTCTTTTCTTTTCCAAAAAACATGAGAAAGAAAAAAAATACAACTTTCTCTCTTTTTCCATCTATGATCTTCATGAATTGCAGTCCACCATACACAATTTCTGCCTTCTTGACTTTACCTCTTGTTTAAATCAACTTCATCACAATAATGACAATCCCGATGTACAGTTTTCAGTTTTAACTGTAGCTATAAAAAATTGTTTTTATAAAAACAAAACAAAACAAAATATATATATACCCTGGTCCTAACCTCAGTTAAATTGGCGCGAGTGTCAAGTTTCCGCCTGTTGCTTCAAGAACATACCGCTTGTCAGTACAGGTACATACAATAGTTAAAATTCTTACTGTGCACATTTTGACCGTTTGATTTGAAAAGTAAAGGAAAAAGCAAACACAACTTTTTCAGTTTGAAATACATTCTTGTCTTCTTATTATTTATATATTTTGTTTCTCTTTGTCTCTCTGACAACACAGATACATTATTTCGTCCTTTTTCCTCTCTTCTCCCTTTTCATATCTTCTTCCTAATATTTGGCCGTTTACCGTTGATGTGTTGTTGCCGCTGACCTAGATACTTAAGTTATTTGCTTCCACTATAAATGAATGTTGATGTTTTGTTGCTGCTGACTTAATACATGTAGATACTCAATACATATTCGCTTCCACAATGAATTATATCGCAAACAGTGTTGATGTTTTGTTGCTGCTGACTTAGATATTCAAATTATTCACTTCCACAATCAATCATATCACAGGCAGTGTTACCACTAAAAATCGATGCCGCCGAACGAAATCGCTGTTGCTGCTAGTTCTATCATAAGCAGTTATGACTATTCAAAATAGGTGTAGCAAAACGAAAATCACTGATTTCCATACTTATCCAGACCAATCAGACCACTTGTGAGGGGTACCACCATTTCGTGAAGGCTTCCGCGTTTGCAAAAACACTTTTATTCCAGCGACTTTGATCCGTGTAGCAAGATGATTATTCTTCCGTATTGTAAAAGCGATCGAAGCTAACCTGCCCTCTCCTGTTTCATCTTTGGGGAGGTCTGTATGGACGGTCACTCTGCTGAAAGGCGAGGAAAGGGTCGCTTCCATACTGGTGGGATCCACTGGCTCCGGACGTGGTCTTGGGCGTCGCTCAAATCCATTCAAAAATCTCTCCCGGTCAATCATTCTGTTGAATCTAATAATGACAGCTGACAGCTGGGGTTGTGATCCTGAAGCCGTGGTTTCCTCCCTTCTGGTACAGTTTCCCAGCCTGTGCACGTTCACGAGCGGGTTCTTAGCTACCTCCTCTTTGGATATATGTTCATAAAATGACAGAATAATTCTCGCACAATCTCGTACTCATTTTCGTTGGACTTTTCGGGCACTCCAAACCTTTTCCTCTAGTTCACTGATCTTTTTCTCAATGCTCTCCCGCAAATTCGGCAAAACTCCCTCTTCCAGATCCGTAAGCTTGTCAGAAGTAAATGTTAAACTTGTCTGTAAATCAGACACATCTTTCTTGGTCTTGACTAAGTCATTTTTCACTGTTGCCATTTCCTCAAATACTTTGTCCAACATACTGTTCATTTGAATTAAAGACGCTCTGGTCTCACCCATAAAGTCAGCTATTTGCGGTGGAATGACAGCCGCTCTTTCCGCAATCCCGGGTGTAACACCTGTCTCCTGAAGTGATGAGTCGCTACTACTGGCCGTATCCGATACAATGGCGCCTCCGCTTGCACCACGTGGATAATTGACGGCATGTCTCGAAGATTTTCTTGATCTTTATTTCCACTAATTTGCTGCTTTTTCATGAATGATTGTGTCCTCAAATTGTAGTCCCTCCTTCCTGCATTCATGGTTTCGGGAAATGTCCAGTCACAAATAAATATTTCCACCAAATTAATCCAATTTTAAGGGAGCTCCAAAGAGTTGCTGCTAGTCCGCCATTTTCATTTTCATACACACACACACACGCACACACACACGCACGCACACGCACGCACGCACACACACACACACACACACATATATATATCTCTAGAGAGACAGAGAGAGAGAGAGTGAATGACGAGAGGAGAGAGAGGGGCGGCAGGTTTACACATTGTAATGTAGGGGTTAAAAAGGATAAAAACAAAAGGCCTAAACACTATTTCAGAATAAATACTCATAGCTGTTCGGGGTAATAATACTTTTTTGGGGGGCAATTAAGTTCCTACCTGTTCAACCATGGTATCGGTGATATCGATAATTGGTCTATCTGAATACGGAACCACCATTGGGTATAGATTTACCCAATAGCTCCTCGACATGTCACCTATTAAAAATTGTACACGAAATCATGTCATGCTAAAAACAAATACTATCAACATTAGATTTCATGTAATATGTCAGGTCTCCATTATGTTGGGAGTAAATACCATGCGATAGCTTGACAGGAAATCATGTAGACAGAAATCCCCCGTACAGTATGACTAGTCTCCAAGCACAGGGTTGAGGCTAAAAGATATGAATGATCTCCTGCAAAACCGTTTTACTTAATTCAGTTTATTTAATAATCCTTGACTTAAAAAGGGTAGATTAAAACACTTGATCTAAATTTCTTTGTTTTTCGTTTTCGTTTTCAGTCTTTTCCTTCTTTCTTTTTTTGGTTCCTGTTGTTGCATTCCACAAGTTCGTGGAGTTAAAGGTAGGCTTGTTTACATTAACGGATCAGTTGAATGAACTTGGTAAGGATTCGAATGATAACACGTCAATAACTTTGACATATTCTGTTTATTGCAACGTCATTCTTTCATTCTTGAAGTGGGGTGTCAGTGGCGGATCCAGGAATTTCTTACCGGGGGGCACAAAATCGCATGGGGTTAAATATATGAAAAACGATGGAGCGGGCGTCAACGGCGAGGAGCGGAGCGACCAAGCGGGTGGGTCTGGGAAGGGTCAGAACCCTCCCCTGAGTAGGAAGCATTTGCAATTTTAGAACCACATTAGGTGCATTTTCAGGCACTTCCTGGAGTAATATGACGTAACATTGCTTTCTCCTACCCCCTCAAAGAGTAGGGATCCAGGGGCGGATGATGGGATCTAGCTTTTGCTAAGGGGTGACCCAATGACGACACGCAGCATCGTCCACGAGCCGCGAAGCGGCGAGGCGATTTTTTGTTGTTGCTATTTTGAACCCCGTAAGTGATGTTTTCCTGGCATCTACTGACACAATGGAGACCATAAAAAGCAGTGCATGATAATTACGTCTTTTTAAATCAAGTAACAGTTTAAGGGGTTGACCCAAAAACGATGCAGAGCATTGTCCACGAGCCGCATAGCGGCGAGGCGATTTTTTTTGTGTGTGTGCTATTTTGAACCCCCGTATTTGTGATGTTTTCCTGGCATCTATATACTAACACAATGGAGACCATAAAACGCAGTGCATATAACGTCTTTTTAAATCAAGTAACAGTTTAAGGGGGGTTCGACCCATTTTCCTGGCATCTACTAACACAATGGAGACCATAAAAAGCAATGCATGATAACGTCTTTTAAAATCAAGTAACAGTTTAAGGGGGGTTTGACCCGATGATAATGCAGATACTGTGTGGGTCTGGACACATGATGGCGTTTTTCTATTCACATCACATTTTCACTTGGCAGCCCGAGGGGGTTGACCCCTAACCCTCCCCACCCCCATAGTTCCGCCACTGGGATATTTTGCAAACTGGAAGCAATAACCATTACATATGTAGGCGATGGAAAAAAGTGCTTGCGAAACGGATAGAAACTTTGTGGTAGGCTTTTCGCAGCTAACAGGGATGACAGAAAATAATATGATAATGAAACCAGCAACTGTGGCAGGATTAATGGCGGGGACAATCTGCATGCTGAAAGAGCACTTAGAATAGGTATATCGGAAAATTAATTCAAGACTAAGTTAGAAGTTAGAAGTTAGAAGTTATAAAGGAGATAAAATCTTTGGTATTAGTCATGTTCGACTTAAAATTGCATGCCCCCGCCCCTTACCCGGTAAAAAAACACCTTCTTATAATATCATCCCCCTTTCTTTCTTTTCCCTTCTCATTATTCTCCTTTTCCCCCTTTTCTCTCCTCTGTCTTTCCGCCTTTCTTCTTTTTCCGCCTTTTCTCTCCTCTCTCTTCCCCTTTCCCCTCCTTTTTCTCCTCTCCCCTTTCTTTCCTCCCTCTTTTCTTCTTCTTTCTCTCTTCCTTTTTTTTTTTTTCCTCTCCTTTTTCTTTCCCCTCCTTTTTCTCCTTTTCGGGCCGGGGGCACGTGCCCCCTGTGCCCCCCTGGATCCGCCACTGGGTGTGTTTATGCACTCTTTTTGTGCTATCATTATCTGGTGAAAGGAATTGAAAATATGCTTCTTGGGCAACTGCAATTCACATTTTCAAACCGTAAGCATACATTTAGTAAACAGGTCTACTGCTGAACATATTTACATGATTAAATATCGACACCTATTGACCATATTCACCTGTTTGACAAGACATAATATCTCATTTTATTTCATTTATTTCAATGTATTTCAAGGAACACTTGTCTCCGAAAAGATGATTTAGTGGCATGTTTGAAAAGTGATAGGGCATTCACTGCCTCCCCCATTTCATCACCCCTTGATGTATGCCCTACATAGCACCGAACTCACTTCTGAGCAATGGCCCTGTTCACTGTCTCTGAAAAGAGACTAACAATGCGCATGCGTGTTTAGCTTTTTTAACGTAAAGGCGAGGTTGATTGTTTTTGTGATCCTGGGCAGTGTACGCCATTCTTCGTTTAGTGGATAACATTTCGGAGAGATAGTCATTTTGCATTTTTCGAGAGCGTCATAAATACTTTTCACTTCATATTTCCAAGCTACTCTTTTTGAGGTGAGTAATTTTCACGGTTTTGTTTTCTTTGATTTAAATTAATTTAGTAGTGGCATTACCGTTGGTAAATTTAGAGAGGTTTTTCAGCGAGTGATTCTTATAGCAGCATGTTTATTTATCGTCTCTCAGTCGCCACCTATACATGTATAAATTTGTTTAATATAAGGCAGTTGCCATTCTTGTAATATCCATATTAGTTCATAGATGGAAACTATGGCTATTGATACACAAAAATCAGTTAAGTAATCTCTCGAATGAGATGGGTGGTTGATGATTCTAAGATAGCCTTCCCTCTTACACGTAGAGCATTATGAGCAGGATATTTCCTCCCCAGCATTATTGCCATACAATGCAAACATTATTCATGAGGTACGTATTCGATGCCTTCATTGTTCTATAATGGGGGTACTTCCGTGTATCAGCATATATCACAAATTTTTTTTTTTGCCTTCAAAATTTGAAAAAATATTTTCACCACCACCCCTTGAGCGCCAGAAGAGGGGCCCATCTTTTTTCCCCAAAGGGTGTTTTTACATGTTTTTTTTCTAGGGAGGGCCGGGCCCCTGGATCCGCCACTGGGGTGGAGAGCGAGAGAGCTTATGTCCACCATTTCAAAGAAAAGCAGGTTCATATTGATAATAGGGCTAGTCCAAGGTATTTTTGTCCATATTTATTATTTTGTCCATATTTATCATGGAATTGACAACATAAACATTGCTTTGCAACTATTATTTCCCTCAATATTTGGAGGGGTTAGCCCTATGCTGAACATTCGACGGTGTAGGTTAATAATTCGACCATGTAGGGTCTATGATTAGAGTACATGTAGTATACACGTAGCACATTCATAGCATAAGCCGAGCTACGATTGAGTATTATGACGTCAGCTAAATAGCACAATAGAAGAGGGAAGCTGTTTCTATCGTTCAGTGGGCCAGCCGTCTACCCCATAGTAGGCTTTGTATAGCACGGAAGAGGGAAATACATGTAATTTACAACAATCAAATGTATTTTGTTCCATTCTATTCTATTCAATTCTATTTCATTCCATGTAGTACAGCTGTTGACACGAAAGGCGATGTTGTTGTTGATGTTGGTTTTGTATTTTTGGCGGTCAGGCAAATTCGGCTATTTACGCCAAGTCTGGTGCTTAAAGAGAAGGTTGAGTTCTGGGAAGAGGTGAAAAATAATTTGTGAGCATTATCATTGTTACTATGCAAGTGTGGAAGAACATCAGAAAAAAAAATGTTCCCTGAAAAGCATGGCTCTTCAAATGCCATAATATTCTAAATCTGGCATGTAACAGCATAAAAATCGGGACGGATTTTTATGCGACATGTTTGTGTAGTCCCATATACATCTTTCTGTGTACAGTGCTTGTAACTTTACCAAGACTGGGCAAAATTTCTTATCATTTTGATGATTCCAGAACCTTGCAGTACACACCAATACTTATATGCTAGATGATCAACCTTTTCTGATCGATTCCACACCGTTTCTTTCACAATGCAATCGCATGACCAGAACTCAATTTTATCTTTAAGTTGAATCATTATATAGGGACTTTAGATTTGCACGACGAGAACGTGGACTGCTACGTGGACATCCTTTTAAGGCAATGTGACGTCCTTTTAAGACACACTGCCGTGCACTGCCAGTGCCTTAAAAGGACGTCACATTGCCTTAAAAGGATGTCCACGTAGCAGTCTACGTTCTCGTCGTGCAAATCTAAAAGACGTACACGTGCATAGTGCATCTGCTCAATTTCCTTCCGATCTATTGTACAGCAGTTGAAATGTATCTGCTGTTTGAATGCAGGTTCATTCATGGATGAATACACGATGCTAGGTCATGGACGATATTACACATTATTGGTTGAATGTACAGTCACTGTACACACAAACATGAATATAGTAGAATGACACACGACAGGATCATTTGATAAATGTAAGCATGTTAAAAGATACTGATTATGGTTTCAACAAGTTGTCCAAATATTCTGTTCTCTTAACTCAAAATCAGTCATCAATGCCATGTTTAAAATCACAATTGAGATGAAGCCAATTTTATTTGG
Source organism: Mesocentrotus franciscanus (assembly GCA_037976565.1). Lineage (NCBI taxonomy): Eukaryota > Metazoa > Echinodermata > Echinoidea > Camarodonta > Strongylocentrotidae > Mesocentrotus > Mesocentrotus franciscanus. The sequence goes on from CP137683.1 coordinate 2,040,425, forward strand.
AGAAATATGGAAACTTATTTTTCAGTATTTTGGACGGGGGATGTGTTTTTGTGTGTGTGTGTGTGTGGGATTCCACTAGAACTGCGTCTGCTCATTTGGGGCAGCTGGCGCCAACCCCCCCTGCAGCAACAAAGAAACAAAATGAATGTTGCCCATACGGCCTGTCACGTGCGATTGCTCGAGTGAATTATGAACTCATTAACCCTGAATAATGATACCAAAGGATTCTAGAAATATATGTTTGAGTGAAACAATCTAGTCTTTCTCTAGGGCCCTGTAAAATAGGGACCTTATCTCGTGGCAGGTAGAGCAGCAACGATTTTCCCAATAACTTTATGAATTCCTTCCTCAGACAGTTTATCTCAAAATTGGCATTGCAAACAATTAAGCTAGTGCTAAGGCATCCTGCTAGCCTTCAGTAATTTTCTCTGAGGAAAGCGTGTGTACAAAGGCATTTAGCCCATGTGTTAGAGATATTTGCACTTTTTGAAGTCTAAGATCTTTGGTCTTGGTGTATGTTCGGAGATTATCCCCTGGGGCGGATTTAGCTTTTTGCTAAGGGGTTGACCCAATGACGATGCAGATCGAGCATCGTCCACGAGCCGCGTAGCGGCGAGGCGATTTTTGTCTAGCTATTTTTAACCCCCGTAAGTGATGTTTTTCTGGCATCTACTAACACAATGGAGATAATAAAAAGCAGTGCATGATAACGTCTTTTTAAATCAAGTAACAATTTAATACAAAGTTATATCCAGAGTTTGTGTTTGGTTAAGTTAAAGATATAAAGACCAGTTCTGGTCATATGCGATTGCATTATGAAAGAAACGTTGTGGAATCGATCAGAAAAGGTTGATCAGTTAGCATATTGGTGTGTACTGCAAGGTTCTGGAATCATCAAAATAATAAGAAATTTGGCCCAGTCTTGGTAAAGTTACAAGCACTGTACACAGAAAGATGTATATGGGACTACGCGACACGTGCGCGACACGTGCGCGATATCTATCAGGTCCATGGAAATAGATATAATAATTTACCAAATATATCAATTAGTAGGCGGTATCCCGGCAAAATTTGTATCATCACGTATTATATTCAAAACATATTCTTTCACATGATTGGTAATGAGAGCATCCATTTCATTTTTTGAGAGGGGATGGGCGTTTCCAAAACTGGTCTATACCTAATTTATTAAGGGGAGGTTGAACCAATGACGATGCGGATACTGTGTGGGTCTGGACACATGGTGGCGTTTTTCTATGCACATCACATTTACACTTGGCAGCCCAGGGGGTGGGTTAAACCCTAACCCCCACCGTAGATCCGCTGATCCCAGATAGCTAGGTTGACTTTCGGTGCATCAAGAAATCTGCAATTACTTGGCAGAGGGTATCTCTCAGCTGTGTCTACGAGCACTTTCTGTTCTAGCTGGTGGCTAATTAAAAGGAGGTATGTTGTCGACTCTGCTATTCTATCGTCGACGGGTTCACCGATATCAGTAGAGATGGCAAACTTTGCTGCGATATGTGGAACGGACATTTCATCGTGGAAATCACAGTCCGCTACTTCTCTACCGTCGATCTGACCCGACTCTAACTGTTCTAGGTCTGGTGAATCACAAAAATCTGGGATCTAGGTCTGCCGTCTGGTTGACCATAAATCCCGGTGGAACCCACAGGTGTGACATCAAGACGTGGTTGAGATGAGTTAGAAGTAGGTACATTTCCTCGCCCGTGGCGATCGCTATCTCTAACGTCAGTAATTTGTTGACAATTTTCCACCCGTGGTGGTAGAGCTTGTAGGACTTGGGACATCATGTCCTCATTGTATTCATACGAGCAAGAACATCTGGAGATTTATTTGTACTTGCCGAATTCTGTTTAACAGTTTTGCTGACAGTGTTAGCCTTATAGGCAGGTTTTTCGCTCCGCTCCCCCGAAGTGGTAGCGGAATGTGTCGCTGGCTTACCCCGCCCGTGGCGTCCTGGGAAACGGCTGCCATTGCGGTGGTACCACATGTAGTGGTTTTATCACTGGGCGATTTAGACGTTGATTTCTCCATGAAAAAAGCCTAACCACCGATGGTGTGTTTGATAGAGGCTATTAAGGGATAACTCGTCGAACTATCTTTAAAAGAACGCTACTACGAAGACGAGTCCGAAGATGATTGAGGATAAAAACTTCCGAAAACGGGACTCGGTGAGACGCCATTTGCAAGCTGTAACGTAATTGACGCATGCGCAATAACGAACTCTCTCATAAGGGGCATTTACACTGTCATCCAAACACGCCAAAAAAAGCCAAACCGGAGCCTGACCGCGATGTTTCAGTGATGTTACCAAGGCAACTATACGTACGCTTTATATACCGGCAAAAATGCCAAGCCCGAAACATTCCAAACCGAAATGTGATCTTTTGGCGTGTTTGGCAAGTATAAACGCTCGCAGCTGAAACATCGCGAGGTTTGTCACGTGACTTTAGGAGGGGGGCTGACTTTCGTCCTTGAAGCCTTATTTGCATAAAGACAGTAATTAACAACTTGTTTACGCTGAACCGCTACGAAAGAGTCTCAGCTAAACTGTAAAATCTCGCTTTAGAAACCACCAAATGAAATGATTGAAATGTCAAATGGAAGAAGAAGAGTTGTTCTAATTCATAAATATTGCAAATATTTGTCAAAACCTGTTTTGATATGCGAAAACTGAGCGAAACAAAGCGCAATCTTTTTGTATTATTTTATCTGAAAATATTTCAGTACTTTTCATATTTTCTGTCATTACACAAAATCGATACTTTCGTACGTGATAAATCAAAGTATATCAAAGCTCTCTTCCAAATATCTTCTCATAATTCTATGTCCTACGGTTGTTTCGGGAATAAATCGAAGGCAATGTCATCAACGAACCCATGGCGAAACATTCACGGAAGCGTAAATGTAGTCCCATCTATAGGGGTACGTGCGGTAACATGTAGTCCCTGTATAGTCACACGTACCGTATGTGCATGACTGTTTGTGCTGGACTCGCTGTGTATGGATCGAGAATTTCGCATTGGGAAGACCGCGCATGCGCATTACCAACCAAAACACGCCAAAACATCGCTGAGCAGCTCAGTCGGTGATGTTTCGGCACAAGTGTAAACGGGTGCACGAAACATCGCGATTTTTCAAAATGAGGTATTTGACAGTATAAATGCGCCTATACACGTAATCTCACACGATATTACGTATATAGTAAAATTTTGAGAACGATCCAACACTGGAACAAGCTTTTTGGGGGTTTGACATTTTGGGAAAAATTATGTAGAATTATTCATTATGACAAAATCACGTAATCACAAACAACTAGTGAAAGCATTAACCAAAAACATAGATTAGCTCGTGCATGCATCATCATCATCAGCCTGCACAATGTAAATAAACTGCACGTGCTAATTGCCTTTCTTCGAGACGTCACATTTTTTGTCAACGCTATTATCCATCACGCACACAGTAAACTCTAGTTTACTCTACGTAGTACGAATGACGTAAAGCAATTGCTTGGACAAAAGGACTAAAACCTAAAACTATAACATTGAATTTAACGAGTTGGACTGGTTTATTTTATATACAGGGAAAGTCCAATCATCTCACTTACCATTTCTAGTTCAAATCATCAAATGCTTCCTATTTTATTGTAATTTTCCATGTAAAAAAGATTTGAATGTGATATTTTATATTTATCATTTATATATGTTCATCTGATAAGCAAAATTTATTTACGTCTTTTACTTTTTCTTACATGTTTTGATAATCAACGAATCACAAACGAAGCCATGCAACTGAGAGATGGCTGTTCTGATTGGTCAATAAATCCAAAGTTGACGTATTAGCATGCTAATGTGTACCTATGAATAATTCATGCAGAGCAGTAAAAGCCAGAATCTAGAAAAGGCCCCGTGGCTAACGCCACTCGATTTCGCGTTCACCCCGGGAGCGTAATTTTTTTTCCCACCGCAATTTCAATAAACACGCTTGCGAAGAGTCTAGCTAGCTACGAAAGCTTGGACAGAGGTCACAAACTGCAAACAATTATACTTTGATTATTTCTTGCTTTCCCTCACTATTAAAAAAGGCAAAAAATAAAACTGAATAAATACTGAGGTTCGAACCCACAACTCCAACGTTTTGTTATGCTATCCTTACCGATTGAGCCAACGATGGGTTAATGGAAGGTTGGTTTGCATGATTATTATAACCCTATTGGTCACCCTAACGGTTACCATGTGCGCATACGCAGGTTTAGTTAGTTAGCTAGACTCTTCGCGAGCGCGTTTATTGAAAAATAGAGCCGCAAATGCGGTGGGAAAAAAAATTAAGCACCCCGGGACTCTAGATCTCTCTTCGTCGCCGGCTAGACTCATCTCAGCCGCTGATTGGCGTGGAAAATTGCCCGAGCCACGAGGCCTAATTGTCAAAAGGCTAGTCTCTTCCATGTCCCACTGACTAAATTATATTAAATGTTTGAGTCTTCCCTAACTATGCCGGGGAATTGGCCCATTTTCTGAAGTGACATGTTAAAATGCCTCTCTTCCCCACTATAAATTACCTTTCTTCTTGTCTATTTTCTAAAATTCTTCTTTAAATTTCTTGTAGAATTGGGGGTCTTTTTTGTTGGGTTTTATGCATAAAAATCATATCTTGACTTGTAATTAGCGATTGCGAGGTGACAAGATAACTGAATCTTTCAGCCGTAATCTAACCTGAATTGCATTTTCTAAACTGACTTAGAATTTCATTTATTTTCGTAGTTTTCTCATCACGTGTTTACTAAGTGGATACCAAGTGAATAATCCCTCCCCGCCCCGCGACTTCACCAATGATAGTTTCAATGTAATAGTTAAATGTCTTTTTGGCAGAGATTAGAACTCCACGTGGCGGCTTTACCTTTAAACGTTACGATCTCACGAGAAAAAACCACACCATCAAACATTCAGGTTATACAATTAAATATCAACGATTTAATGTGGATAATCAATACAAATAATCAAGGTTAATATAATCGGTGAAACACGAAAAAATACACACAATATATACAAATGTCAAAGGGAGTGACCAACTCTCCTGTAGACGAAAATAATCAACATAAAACTAACAGTGATCACTGCATATAACAGGAGCGTTAAATGTAAATTACGATAAGCAATACAATAATAAACTGGATATTTACAAGGGAATAAGAAACTCACCTCGAGGTTAATCACCGTCCCGATCAAATGAATACACGAAATAATCATCATACAAAAACATCAATTATCAATCAACCAAAATCAAGCAGAAAAAGGATCATTTAATAATTCAGCAAAGCGTTCAAAAATAATTAGCTCAAACCAAATCAGCATCCACGACGAGGTCAGGAATGATGATGCAGACGATGGCGACGAAGATGAAGACGATGATGAGGGCGATAATTACGACGATGATGACGGCTTTAATGACGAAGACGATGACGAAAACGATGAGGGCGATGATGTTGTTTGCGATGGTTTTGGTGACGATGATGCTGAGACAGTCAATCGACGAACTTGTAATGATGATTAAGATGATGTCAATGATGTGATAACGATGACGATGATCAAAAAATCAGCACAACATATGTACAACGGATGACGGCGGTCGAACCCAGAAGGAAAAACCAGTTACCACCAGTTGAAATTTCCAACTGGTTCCAGTTAACTTCAACTGGAACCAGTTAAATTCAACTGGTTCCAGTTAAATTCAACTGGTTCCAGTTGATTCTAACTGGTCCATGATGCACATATATTTCCATATTTCCAGTTGCACCAGTTGATAACTGGTCTGTGGGCATATTTCCAGTTGCACCAGTTGATAACTGGTCTGTGGGCATATTTCCAGTTACACCAGTTGATAACTGGTCTGCGGGATATTTCCAGTTGCACCAGTTGATAACTGGTCTGTGGGCATATTTCCAGTTGCACCAGTTGATAACTGGTCTGTGGGCATATTTCCAGTTACACCAGTTGATAACTGGTCTGTGGGCATATTTCCAATTAAACCAGTTGATAACTGGTCTGTGGGCATATTTCCAGTTGCACCAGTTGGTAACTGGTCTGTGGGCATATTTCCAGCTGCACCAGTTGGTAACTGGTCTGTGGGCATATTTCCAGTTGCACCAGTTGGTATAACTGGTCTGTGGGCATATTTCCAGTTGCACCAGTTGGTAACTGGTCTGTGGGCATATTTCCAGTTGCACCAGTTGATAACTGGTCTGTGGGCATATTTCCAGTTACACCAGTTGATAACTGGTCTGTGGGCATATTTCCAATTAAACCAGTTGATAACTGGTCTGTGGGCATATTTCCAGTTGCACCAGTTGGTAACTGGTCTGTGGGCATATTTCCAGCTGCACCAGTTGGTAACTGGTCTGTGGGCATATTTCCAGTTGCACCAGTTGGTAACTGGTCTGTGGGCATATTTCCAGTTGCACCAGTTGATAACTGGTCTGTGGGCATATTTCCAGTTGCACCAGTTGAAAACTGGTCCGTGGGCATATTTCCAGTTGAACCAGTTGACACCAGTTAATTTGCATAATGAATATGGGGTGCGTGCAATTCTATGTATTTATACAATTTATCTGAATTTACAGCATATTTCTTAATTACTGATGATGAGTAATTGTATCCAATTCATTTCGAAAATACTACAAAATATAAATTGCCAATTATTAGGACATTTCACTACTTTGTATAAATTACATTTAATTAAACATAAATTAGGGAAAACATTAACTATGATCTAAAATAGATTAGATAAAATACAAGTATATTCAAAATATATAGTTACAATGAATTTACCAAGTCTACTTATTACCAATGCCTTTACATTGGAAATTGCAGACGATTTAGTGGTAATGGGTTGTTGCCATTGGCAAAAATTAATTAGTACAAGTGCTACTTACACCTTTAATTACTAATTAAGTTTTTCAACTGGAGGTTTCAACTGGTTGGAAATTCTGCCAAATGGTTTAACTGGTCCAGTTAGACCAGTTAAATCCAACTGGTAACCCTGGAAATTGAAATGGGCCAGTTGAATTCTAACTGGACCAGTTAGAATTTGACCAGTTGAATTCCGACTGGACCAGTTAGAATTCAACTGGTCAAATTCTAACTGGTCCAGTTGGAATTCAACTGGTCAAATTCTAACTGGTCCACTTGGAATTCAACTGGCCCATTTCAATTTCCAGGGTTACCAGTTGGCTTTAACTGGTTCAACTGGACCAGTTGCAACTGGTTTTTCCTTCTGGGAAGAGACAGATGTCGATAAAAGATAATGAGTCGATGATAAAAAGTTGTCAAAACAATAATGCAGGCTGAGAAAAACCAAAGATTACTCTATTCTCACTGCAAGGAGTCAAGAGAAATGTGGTGCAAGTAACAAGCGCGTAGCCAGGATTTTATTTTAGGGGGGCGGTAGTGAGCACGCAAAGCATGCGAATCACTTACAGAGCGCGCGAAGCGCGCTCCCTCGGGGGGTGGGTGCAGGGAGGGGGAGTGGGAGGGGGAGCGAAGCGCGGAAGCTTTGACGTTTCATTAAATTATTAGAGAAATAAGCCGATTCCTTGTACGGTTCTCGGCTCTTAATCCTTGTCTGAATTCAGTTTTTCCCCTCCCGTGCGAAGCGCGGAATCTTTGACGTTTCATTAAAATATTAGAGAAAAAAGACGATTCGTTGTACCGTTCTCGACCCTTAATCCTTGTCTGAATTCATTGCCACCCCTCATGCGCGAAGCGCGGAAGCTTTGACGTTTCAGTAAATTGTTAGAGAAAGAAGACGATTCGATGAACCGTTCTCCTTTTTCTTCCTACGTCCTTTTCCTTTTTCTCTTCTCTTTTTTCTCTTTTTTTTTATTGGGGGGGGGGGGCGACCGCCCCAACCGCCCCTGGCTACGCGCCTGGCAAGCAAGTCCACCGGGAGAGGTGCAGGGACGAAGTCGTTCGAGTCCTTTGTTGGACGATATTCAACAAAACACAAAACACAAAACACAAAACACAGTACAACCTGTGTGTACAGATACAAAAAAAATCCCTCTGATTCTCACATGGTAAATCAGAGCGAAACTGCAGCGTGATTGGTTGAAAATAATTTGAAATACGCGTATACAATAACATGTTAGTATACGCGCTGCACGTAACAATGGCAAATCTACGTCAAAATAAAATCAGAGACAAACCTGACAGAACCGGTTTGAACATGCATGTCTGACAGGCGGAGTGGAAAAGTACCACGCAAGCGAAATTAAGTCTCCCTATTCGCCATTTTGAAAATGGGAAAGCAATACATATCCAAAATGTACAAATCAATGTATAACACTTGTAGAACGTTATTATACATGCAACGTTTAAAATCGTGGATGACATTTGGTCACTACAGATTAAACGAACTTTGACATACATTTGATATATATATAGGCAAGTATAAACTATTTTAATGAACCTTTATCACTTATGTATTTTATTATCGTTTTATATTTTGGTGTGATTGTGCGTGAGCGTGTGCTTAATCACCAACGCGTCAATGACTTTAGGAATACTAGTAACAAAGAATGTGCTTAATTGCATAAACTAGATACAAATGCATGAGTCATCACCCCCGATTGGTTTTTGTTGTCCTCTTCTTCAAGGAGTATGCATTAGCATAGAGCATGGGGCGCCTTACTCTCCCTTCCCCCACCAGCCCAATATTCAACTTTCTTTTACATGTTGTCAATATTCCATTACCTTATAATTCCCAAGAATAGAAAATGACATGGATGCCGAATCGATACGTTGCCGTTTAAAGACCCATTGACCCCCCCCCCCCAAAAAATTATCACTTTTTCTTTTATTCCAGAAAAGGGAAAACAAGATGAATGTACAGTTGATCCCGAATGAGGAGCATCAGGTTGCTGAGGAAGCCGTTGACATTTCTCAGGCCCAGCAGCAGAGACCACCCTCTTACACCTTTACCAATGCTCCGGTCGTCGTCTATCCTAACGGCCCAACCCAGCCACAGGGTGTGTATACAGCACAGCCACAGCAAAGCTACATCATCCAGGTGAGGCGATACTGACGATGGATATGGAAGTGTTGGTGAGAATGATGGATATGGTGGTGATATAGATGATGGTGCTGGTGATGGTTGTGATTATGATGGTGATGATTGTGGTGGTGATCAGTGGCGTAATGAGCAAAAACTTTGTGGGGGCAGAAAGAAAAAAAGTTTATTTACAAAAAGTGAGAAAACCCCGGAAAATCATGTCATTTCAGCAACATTTGTAGATCAGTGGTATCGAATTAGAATAATAAAACACGTTTGAATTTTATTGGGGGATTGCCCCCATCAGTACGCCAGTGGTGGTGATGTTGGTGATAGTCGAAACGGTGATAATGGTGGTAATGGTGGTATTGGTGGTTGTGATGGTGATGGTGGTAGTAGTAGAGGTGGTGATGGTGGTGGTGATGGTGGTAATGTCGGTGATGGTGGATGATGATGATGACGATGATTTTGAGGGTGCAGCTGATGGTGAGGAGGAGGAGGAGGTTCGCATTGAGATGGAGTGATTGTCGTGGATGGTGATGATGAACATAATGTATTACTGCGACCAGAAGAATGATAAAAGAAGTATTCAAATATTGAAGATTGAGATGACCTCCCGACCTTAGTTTTGAATATTATCATGAAACAATGATAGATTGGCTCGTATAGGTCTAAGATTATTTCAGTGGTGATTATTAGTTAAATCTTAAATCATCATCGTCACCTCCTTTGACCTCAATATTACTTACAGAACATCCCTATCCAACAAAACCAGGGATGTTGCGGTGGCCGATCTGAATGGTTTAAACACTCCGTTGGCATGACAACTGGTGTCATCCAGCTCATCCTAGCCATCGTTGCTAGCATCCTTTCTGGTGTGGATATCTATCTGCAGTTCCGCTATGAACGCTATTTTGTTCCCATGGGATGGCCCATCGGTGCAACCATCTTCGTGAGTAGATCGAACACGATCACAAAGACTTTTTAGAAATCAACTCAAGGGCACTTTCAATACCTTATTGTATTACCTTTATAGAACATACACGGATTATGTAATATGTCATATTCATGATCGCACTTGTTATAAGATGACGCTAAAGGCTATTGAAATTGCTATACGTTGATTCCTTTACTGAACGTCTTTACGACCGTGTAAGATTAGACAAATACAATTAAGACTTCGTCAGCATGCAGCGTTGTAATGGGGGGTTGGAGAGGTGCCCACCTCAATTTAAAAATATGACTATCTTAATTAAACACCACTATTCATACATGGATATGAATTTGAATTTCTGATAGTAAACACACGATTGCTTCTTAAAATGTTGAACTCTCTTTACCTTATTTTGTTCTGGTCGGTCATGATAATTATAAGTATGATTGAATTTAAATACCCTTTTATACAAAGTGTTATTTTTCCCTTTGATCAGATTTGTTTTTGACAACCACCCAATCAACTCCCCTTGGTTGAGCGAATGATTGTGTGAACAGTAAAACCTTCACATTTTTAAACTATAGAATTGCGAAATACGTTCAATATTATTGCAATTAAAAACCAATCCGACCCTCTTGATCAAAGGCAGCAAAAGTATTGTCCGGCGAGATTTAGCAATATAATCACTTCACATAGATCGAGTTTGGGCTTTTGTCTCTCTGCCGACGAAATTATTATTCATTTCATTAAAAATAATGCTTATTATAAGATGACGTGGATCCTAATCAAATGAGTGGTTGAGAGCGTACACGTGACCAGGCATTTATTTTGCCTAACACGTAATTTTGATAATGACCGGTCATTACTAGAGTAAAATCATGTTATAAAACATCACTTTATCAAACAAATAAAAGATAATCTTATAACAATTATAGTACACATCATTTTGTTCGGTCATTAGTAAAATTACCCACAATAGGTACCTTCAAAACCGTCCAAACATCCTCGGCTATCGCCTCGGGCGTGTTAGACTATTCCAAAGGTACCTTGTGTGGGTAATATACAAATAATACACAGCAGTGAGGGCATTAGTAAGATTTACCCACACAAGGTACCTAAGAAACAGTCTAACACGCCCGAGGCGATAGCCGATGATGTTTGGACTGTTTTGAAGGTACCGAGTGTGGGTAATTCTTACTGCCCTAACAAATTGATGTGTATTATTTGTTTTATAAGATTATGTTTTATTTCTTTGATAAAATGATGTTTTATTACATGATTTTACTAATGACCGGTCATTAGCGTTTGATAATGACCGGTCATTATCAAAATTACGTGTTAGGCAAAATCAATGCCTGGTCACGTGTACGCTCTCAACTATAAATCATTTGTTTAGGATCCACGTCATCATCTTATAATTCTCACAAATGCCCTCACTGCTGTGTATTATTTGTATACTATGCATGGGAAACCCCTTTTATAAAATTACAATTCAATTTATTCTTAAATGATATTTACCAGATATTCCTGCCTGCTGGAATTCTTGGAGCATGTTCTAAGAAGAAGAATAACTGTGTGGTGAGTAGCATTGTTCTAGTTCAATTCAAAATAAAGATAATTTCGACGTCTAGAAATGAAAATGCATGTGAGATATCTAATAGGTTGCTTGGAACGGTTGATGTGGGATATTCCATTAATACTTCATTGAGATCGAGTACCGTGTATATCATATCATGATTATGGGAGTGCATGAGCCAGCGAAATGTTAATTTGGAGATTGAAGAAATAACCCTTCATAGAAAGGTTGCTGGAAGGAAAAAACCCAGAGAAACCGATCAACCGATGATTAAAATACAATTGGGCAAAGAGAAAGCAAATTAGTTTGTAAAAAAATGGGAAAGGCATTAAACAAATAATAATTATAATTTATGTGCCAAGAATATATCCTGTACAAATAGAAGATTTATGCTTGTATGATGTGGACTGAATCGCCAATGGGAGAGATCCAATATAAGTCATCTCAGCATTACAAACGTACTAAATGTCTTACTCCTTGTGAATTTTACCCTACTTTGCGTACGCCTACGCCTTATTTTTATAATTTAAATAATTTTCCAATGGGATTTCCCAGGCACAATTTTATTACCGGGTATATATTATGTCTTCGTAATTTATGAAATTAGTCAATTCAATTAAATTCATTTATTTCATTCTCCACAAAAGACATGAAAACATACAAACATGATATACATGATATACAGATAAAAGATCGATTACAAGACAAATACAAAGGGAAGGAGCAAACAAAATTGTATGGGAATGTGTGGTTAATAACAAGGGCAATTAGCCTTATGAACGTTAACCCCTTAAAAGGTATACACTGTATTGTTGAGAAAAGAAAAAAAAGGAAAAAAATGCAGAGAAAACCTGAACCCCAATACAAAAGAAAACAAAAGGGAAGGAGAAGGGAAGGGGAGGGGGAATACATCACAAAGTGCATTTACTAAAGCCTTATGTCGTTTAATTTGAGATCGAGTACAGTGATAAAAGATACGATTTATACAATCGTTAAAAAATATTAATTGAATTAGATTTTTGTCATATTAAACGGGATATTTTTCCATAAAACTGGACCTTTGAAAAAAAACTGTATTTTTTTAAACATTCGTACGGACTTTGGGAAAATAAAAATTGCCAGCCTTACGGGTTTCATGAGAATGTATGTCATAATTGAATGTAAATTTACATGACATGGACCTTGGCAATAGACCCTTGGAACACATAAATATAGCAATATTAAAATTATTTATATCATAAACATTTATTGTTGAAAAAGTGGCAAAGTGTGGGCATTGAACGGGGCATCATAAATTATTCGAACAGCTTTCTTTTGTAATACAAGTAATTTCGTCATAAAATAATCAGATCCATTTGACCTTGTAATATTACAATAATTAATGTGTGGAATTATCAAGGCATAATACAACATAATCAAAATATATCGTGGGAAGTGTCTTAATCGATAAACAATTCAAACTCCCTTAGCAACTCTGTTACATATGACACCAATGTGCTCATGCCAGGTAAATCTATGATCAATGTAAACACCGAGAAAATTAGAGAAAGAAACATGAGCTATAGCTTGTCCATTGAAATGAACAATCAAATTATCATCTTCAACTTTTCTATTTGTAAATAACATAAATTGAGTTTCATCAATATTTATAACTAATTTATTATTTAACAACCGATCATTTAATTTATGTAATTCTACAGTAAATTTATCTAATAACATGTTCAGATTACTTCCAGACATGAACACCCTGGGGTGTCATCTGCAAAAAGAATAAATTGTAAGAATTTAGAAGAAGTAATGATGTCGTTTTTATAAACCAAGAAAAGTAATGGACCCAAGATAGACCCTTGGTGTACTCCGCATCGAATTTACTTATTTGAAAATTTATGATTATTGATAACTACAAATTGAGACCGGACTAACAAATAACTCTTAAATATTAATAATTAATTTCCACGAATTCCATAATCTCTCAATTTACTCAACAAAATAGAATGATCTAATGTATCGAAGGCTTTGCTCAAATCAAACAATCCAACCATCTATTCTTTAGAATCCATAGCTTTACACGCTTTGTGAATAAATTCAAGAAGCGCCATCGATGCGGAAACCATATTGATTATCAAACAAAATATTACATGAAAATAGGAAATCATTTTAATGACAATTTAGGGAATATCCGGTTAATTTCTTAACTAACCTCATCCGTATTTACCCATTATTGATTAAAATGTCATGCAACTTGTTTTAAAGTGTATTATTGCTTAATATAATTTCTTTGTTCTTATTGTGTTCGTACTATGTTCGTACCTCAGATCGTGGCCTACCTGGTCATGTCAATCTTGGCCGCCATCCTAGCAGCCATCGTGTGTGCTATGGAGATCATTATAGCTGTTTTAAGCGAAGATGAATATGCCGCCTGCCCAGATATTTTGGCCAACTCCCGTTTATACGGAGAAGATGGAATCAGTCATTCCGATTTCGCCATCGACTACTCATGTAATGAGCGCTTCAGGGTAATTTACTAAATGTCATATCATGATTATTCCTAACAGTATTTTAAATTTCTACTAAACCTTTTGACTACGACGCATCACCGCTCCGAGTATTGGACTTAAAAAGGGGGTAAACTGACGAATACAGGGGAACGCTATCTACGTCTCCTTTTGGACAACTGCACGTAAACGAATGGACTTGATTAATGCGGTAGTCAGCGACTTAATCTCTACATGGTCAGCGTTCGCGAAACAGACCGAAGTTCTCCTCACGCTTCGGTTTCGCGTATGTTGCACGCACGTGATTGCTGCGGTCGCGTCGTCCATTAAAAAATACCCGATTGGCACCGAGTCAGGTCACGGGAAACACGTAGTCTCGTCAGTTCACACCCCCTTTAACATTTTATATAAAATTGTAATAATTTTCTAGAGCAAAACTATCAACATAATGAAATATCATGTAAAGTGCATATGGACTTATTATAACGCACTACAGATTGAGTCAGAAAAAAATGTCCCACTTTTTAAAAGTTGTATTGTTTTGAAGTATGAATATTTAATCACGGGTTTCATGATATGTCTTGATAGAGCTATCCTCCCAGTACATTTAGGTACCATTTTCATTTGAATCTCTGCATGCCTGACTGAACATCAGACAATCTTTACAAGACTGCCAGATCTCACTTGCGCCAAGTTGCTGGGTGAGGAATAAAATAGTGTTTTGAACAAAGACAGCCAGACAGACAAAAAACACACACACGCACACACACACACACACGCACGCGCACAAACACACATATACGCACACGCACAGGCACACGCACACAAATGAGCGTTCCATTCCCGACAAGGCCCACCCAAACTCTTACTTTTTGTCTGGAATTCTTCTTTTCGTACGAAAAGTTGAGTGGCCGCTGTCCTCTTGGTGCGTATTGGCGGATGTTGTGCGTGTTGAGCTTCATGATGATGATGATGATGATGACAATGATGATGATGATGATATGATGGTGGTAGTGAATGTGTACTAAAGGGAAAGATTGTCAGGGAAATGCAGCGATCTTGATAAAAATCAATGCTTAATCAGAAAAGGGGAAATTATGAAACAATTGTTACCGTGTGTTATGTGTGTGTGTGTGTGTGTGTGCGCGTGTGCGTGTGTGTGCATGTGTGCGTGTGTGTGTCTGTTTGACTGTCTTTGTTCAATGCACTGTTTTATTCCTCACCCAGTAACTTGGCGCAAGTGAGATCTGGCAGTCTTGTACAGATTGTTTTATGTTCAGTCATGCATGCAGAGATTCAAATGAAAATGGTACCTAAATGTACTTGGAGGATAACTCTATAACTCTATCAAGACATATTATGAAACCCATGATTAAATATTCATACTTCAAACAATACAACTTTTAAAAAGTGGGACATTTTTTCTGACTCACTCTGTATATACGAAATACGTATAATCACTGTCATCTACTTGTTTTTGTTTTTGTTTCGTTTGAAGAAAAAAAAAGTGTTTAACAGTTTCTTCGCTTGGTCTTAACAGATCAACATCGGTCGAAACAACAAGCCAGGAATTACATTACGACCCGACTACGTACCTCGACACGACTAAGAAAACTAGATGAGGCGAAAATAGTCAAAGCTGACTGAACGCCATAAATATAACCAACAGCAACAACACTGTCATCCACTGGCGTACAGGTGGGGGCTTGGGGGCTAGCCCCCAAATAAAATTCAACCATGACTTATTTTCAATTCCATACAAGTGATGTATAAATGTTCGTGATATCACATGATTTTCAACAAAATGCGCGTTTCTCCATTTCTGTTGCAAACTGACACATTCCCAAATAGCCAGGAAGAACTATGTTTTTATATAGTCACTAATGGGCCTTAGTGGCCACTAACAGTAGATAACCGTATATCCAGTTTAGCGAAAAGTCTGGATACCCGTATGTCCGGCCTAGAGAAGAGCTTAGAGAAGATCGCGGCAGCTGTAGGCGGTACGCGGGGGAATGCGCAGTCGCCTGCGCCCAGAGTTTGTTTTGGATTTGGCGAGGAGGGTCATTTCTGGAGGGAATGTTCCACAGGCGCGGATCCAGGGGGGCGAACGGGCCTTGCCCTCCCCCGCAAAGAAAAAAGAGAGAGAGAGAAGGAAAAGAAGGGAAAGGGAAAGAGGAGAGAAAGGGAAAGAAAGAAGAGGAGATGAACAGAAAATGGGGAAAAGAAGGAGATGGGGGCGAAAGGGCCTTGCCTCCAAGGCTGTTGCCCCCATCAAAAACTAAGAGAGAAGGAAGGAAAGGGAAAAAAGGAAAAGAGGAGATAAAGGGAAGGAAAAAAAGAGGAAGAAGAAAAGAAAAGAAGGGGGATATCAGTTGCAATTCTCCCGCCAACAAGTTGTGGATCGGGGGCAAAGACCCTTGCCTCTCCCCTCCCCCGCTCCCGCCAAAAAAAAAAGAAAGATGAAGAGAAGGGAAAGGGAAAGAAGAGAGCTAAAAAAGAGGAAGAAGAAAAGAAAAGGGTGAAAAGAAGGGGAGATCAGTTGCGATTAATCCTGCCAACAACATGTGGATCGGGGGCGAAAGTCCTTACCTCCCTGCACCCCACGCCAATTAGTGTCCTGCCAGTGTCACAAATAAGGTATCAAAAAAAGCTCATCTGACCGTTATTCAATGCCTAAAACCCTTGAGCTTCCGGGGGCTCCGCCCCTAGACCTTACGCCAATTAGTGACCTGCCAGTGTCACAAATAAGGTATCAAAATATGCTCATCTGACCGTAATTAAATGCCTAAAATCCCTGAGCTTCCGGAGGCTCCGCCCCCTCGACCCCACCAGGGGCCTAAGGCGGGCCCCTGAATGCTTATCTGACCGTTATAAAAAATTTAATGCCTGAAACCCCTGAGCTTCTGGGGGCTCCACCCCTGGACCCCACGCCAATTAGTCTCCTGCCAGTGTCACAAATAAGGTATCAAAATAAGCTCATCTGAGCGTATAAACGCCTTAAACCCCTGAGCTTCTGGGGGCTCCGCCCCCTGCACCCAAATTACTGACCTGCCAGTGTCACAAATAGGTTATCAAAATATGCTCATCTGACCGTAATTAAATGCCTAAAACCCCTGAACTTCCAGGGGCTCTGCCCTCTGGACCCCACCTACGGCCCTAAAACGGGCCCCTAGATGCTCATCTGACGGTAATTTAATGCCTAAAACCCTGAACTTCCGGGGCTCTGCCCTGGACCTAACCAAGGGCCCTAAGGCGGGCCCCTGGATACTCATCTGACCGTTATTCAATGCCTAAAACCCTTGAGCTTCCGGGGGCTCCGCCCCTAGAACTTACGCCAATTAGTGACCTGCCAGTGTCACAAATAAGGTATCAAAACATGCTCATCTCACCGTAATTAAACGCCGCATCGTCATTGGGTCAAACTGTTTAAACTGTTACTTGATTAAACAAGACGTAATCATGCACTGCTTTTATGGTCACCATTGTGTTAGTAGATGCCAGGAAAACATAACTTACGGGGGTTCAAAATAGCACCCCAAAAAAAAAAGCCTCGCCGCTTTGCGGCTCGTGGACGATGCTCTGCATCGTCATTGGGTCAAACTGTTTAAACTGTTACTTGATTTTAAAAGACGTTATCATGCACTGCTTTTTATGGTCTCCATTGTGTAAGTAGATGCCAGGAAAACATCACTTACGGGCCGGGGCGTTCAAAATAGCAACAAAAAAAAAAAAATCGCCTCGCCGCTACGCGGCTCGTGGACGATGCTCCGCATCGTCATTGGGTCAACCCCCCTTAGCAAAAACCTAGATCCGCCCCTGAAAACCCCGAGCTTCCAGGGTCTCTGCCCCCTGGACCCAACCAATGGCCCTAAGTCAGGCCCCTGGATACTCATCTGAAACACCTAAAACCCCTGAACTTCCGGGGACTCCGCCCCTTGATCGACCCCTGCCGGGGCTTTACCCCTAGACCCCACGCCAATTTATACTAGGCTACGCTCTACCTGGTCGTAAATACTTCAGCCCCCACCCACTTTGAAAAACGTTCAGCGGGGCCTGCATGTAAGAGTCGGTGATGCGGATTTTTTTTGTCTGCCAGCCCCCCCAAACTTTTTTGCTCATTACGCCACTGCTGTCATCATAACTATCATTATTACTATAATATTCCTTTTCTTCTTTTTCTTTTTTCCATCTTCTTCTCCTTCTACATGTAGTAATAGTAGAAGTAGCAACAGTAGTATTCATATAATTATTATTAGAACTGGTGGTAGTATCATGACCTATCGAAATCAACTAAATCCATTTTCTACTCTGTATGTCCAACATGTTTTGTATACACTGTATGTCCTTCGAACATTGTTTGTATTTTCTGAATGTTTTTTAAAAAATGGTTGAACCAATAAATGAAATGAAATAAGATGTAGTAGTATTATTGTTATTAAATTTTATTTTTTGTTTGTATTATTGTTATTATTATTATCATTATAGTAATAGTAGTAGTAGTAGTAGTAGTAGTAGTAGTAGCGTTGTTGTCGCTGTTGTTGACTCTTTAAATCTTTCATCGTTTTTCTCAGGATCTTACTGCCATCCATTCCGTGATCGCTATCCTGATGTTCGCTGAGTTCGTCGTCGCTATCGTAGCTTGTGTCATCAGTTGCGGTGGTCTTAGCTGCTGTTGCGCTCGACCCCCTACTCTAAAGACTCACAACAGCCCCATGGTAATATCATCATTCCAAATTATGAAAATATCATGATCTATGCAATTCTTGCGTTCACGATCGCAAAGACTTTCAAGGAATCAACTAAATCCATTTAAATGCCCCACAGTATATCGCATAGAAACCATATTCCGATTAGCGAATACGTCATTGCAACGCGTTGATTTCATCAGTTAACGAACAAGGCTATTTCAATGCAAGGTTGATTTTTTCCGTTTAAAGTATCTGCGATCAAGTTCAGCTATGATTACGATCAAACTGGCTCGGAAAGAGACGTGTTGCATATCCACCACTACCGTAAGAACTGGAATGTTATATTACCATTGTTCAAGCATGGACCTATAAAGTATAATAATGATAATAACAAGAACAACAAAAAATAATAATTAATAATGATAATAATATTATTGTCTACCCAGCTTCAATGCTATTCTTCCTGAGGGCCGTGCAATTATTATTATCCTAGCGATTGCCAGGTACCCATTTACACCTGGGTGGAGAGTGGCAAACGTGGATTAACGTCTTGCCAAAGGACGTTAGTGCCGGGCTGAGATTTGAACCCTCAACCCTTGGATTAAGAGTCAAGTAAATGGACCACTATACCACGACACGTCCACCTCCACTGAAACTAAAAGGTTCATGGTTCCAGTGTATACAATTCACCTTATATTTATTTTCATCTATTTGTCCAGGTGTACTACCCTCAGAGTGGCATGCAACCTATCCAAGCTCAGATGGGAACCCATGTTGTACAGGGTAAGACTATTGACCCATTACTTCGAATCATCGGGTCATCGCGTCCGGTCGGGTGGTCGCGTTACAAGACCTTTTGTGAAACGAAAGCAGAAGATCCCGCGACCTTTCGTAGATTTGCCGTTGGGTTTTCAAAAAGTGTCGGGGAAATTGGACCAGACCGTGTGTAGATTAGAGGGGTTTATTTCACAAACATAGCCCCCGACATTTGGTGAAAAAAGAGGCTTGTTTTCACAAAAGGTCGGGTAACGCGACCACCTGACCCAACGCGATGATCCGATGATTCGAAATAAGCCTAAATTGGTCCGTAATCTCCTGATTCAGTTAAGCGCGACCCTGAATCTAAGATCACGTTTAACAAAGGAAATGTTAGAACTCAGACTAACTTCCCTTTATTTTGAACAAAA
This sequence comes from Mesocentrotus franciscanus, assembly GCA_037976565.1. Classification (NCBI taxonomy): domain Eukaryota; kingdom Metazoa; phylum Echinodermata; class Echinoidea; order Camarodonta; family Strongylocentrotidae; genus Mesocentrotus; species Mesocentrotus franciscanus. Next base: position 2,060,374 of record CP137683.1, read on the forward strand.
AAACTTAAGCCCAGCATCGCGTTTAGATGTTAGTTATAATACAGGCCTATAAATCTATAAGTATTAACACTACCTCACTCTATACGGATTGTAACCGCATAAACCAGAGACTTTTACATTGTGTGAAGCATTATGTTCCATACACATTGCGCGTGCGGCAAACGTTGACTGTGGCAGGTCACTCTTAGGTACATTAGTATACCAATGCGAGCAAAGAGTCTCTTTTGTTCAAATATGTACATGTATCTATATTATGATATCACCATTATTTTATTCCTCGTGTATTCCATTTAAGTGTATACATTTGTCTTGTTTCTCCTCCCTTATCTAAGTCCCATCTGGTTGTGCCACTTCTTCTTGTTCTTTTTCTTCCTCTTTTTTTTTGTTCCGCCTTATTCTTCTTGTCTCTTTAAAATGTATTTTCCCCTTCATAGTGCATTTTCTTCTCATTTCCCACCTTGATTTTACTTTCGTTCTTCTTCTTCTTTCTCCTTCTACTTCCTCCTTCTACTTCTCTTTTCTCTATTGTAATGTTTACTCTTATGATTTTCACTATCACTAGTCCTATTTTTGTCAAGGTTATTACAAATTAGAATATAAGAAAACAAAGTCGTACTTTCTCTTTTACAGGTGGTGAGCTGCCTGCCAAGGCCTAGAATGGACCAGAGCGAGCGCACTCTCATTTATGAAACATATACTCACATCAACGGACGGTACATTCTTCCCTTTTATCTTACAAATTGCTCCCCTGTTGATTGTTATAAGAGGTCAAAAAGCGTGCTATCCGTGATTTGAATCCTGCCATCACTTTTACGATTTTTTTATCTGGAACTTTTCCTTTTTAGCCATGTTAAAAAGATATGAGGTAATTTATGAACTGTAACTTTTTGTATTTTGAGACGCCTTGCTTCTGTGTGACTTGGACTTTAGTACAGTCCCATCTACCACATTCCCATCTACCACATTATGTGTGCGGTCATTTTCACTTTTCTTTGTGTGTGTCTGTGTATGCCCACATTGACTCATTTCATGTGAACATATCTGTGCTGGAATCTGATTACTTTTACTTCTACCGTGCACTTTATTTTTAATCAATCGTTCTTCATTAAACGTCTCGCTAGATTAAATTTACCTAGTATTTTATTAGAGTTTTTATAGACTGGGTCTTCTATCAACAATGAATACTCGGGCTAAGCCTAAAGCACAAACCCAGGCCCAGCCATCTCAACCTCTCATCAGTGCCACACAATCTGCTTCAAAACGACGAACTTCTTACGATATTCCAGGGCGTTGTCAACAAGGTGATCGACAAGATACTGGCAGGAGTGAAGGAGCAACTTCTAGAAAGGATTGAGCAGAATGCAGGAACTATCTTGGATCTGCACTCTGCTGTCGAGCAGAAAAAGAAAGAGGGTGATCATCTTAAAGCTGACCTGACAAAGCAGCAAGACACCATCGGTCGCCTAGACGGGGACTTGAGGAGCTGAAGCAGTACTCTAGGAGAAACAACATCAGAGTTTTTTGTTCTCCGGAATGCGCAGGTGAGATCACCGATGATGTCGTGATTGACATCGCGACTTCTGGTCTTCTGACATTGACCGCTCGCATCATGTGGGCAAGTAAGTCAGGTGGACCGAAAGCACGTCCAATCATCATGAAGCTTACTTCCCACAAAAAAGAGAGAAATCTTGAAGGAGAAAAAGAAACTTAAGAAATCAAATATCTCAGTTCATGATTACCTCACCCGCTACATACACAGTGTGCTACTTGCTAGCCAGAAGAGCGATAGAGTCACAACCTGCTAGACTATGGATGGGAAGGTATTTGCGAATGTACCATCCACTCATGGTGTGTCTGTAAGACGACTTATCCCAAACATTGAATTTCTTAACTCTCTCCCTAATCTACCCAAACCCTTCTTCAATGAATGAGTATCATTAACCTGCTCGAGCTATTTACAAATGTGAAATATGTTTCTTTTTCACTGATGTCAATGGTTCCTGACAGCGGCATTTCACTTGCTGTATTTTTCATACTGATTTATATTTTTATTTTGTTCAAAGTTGTATTTATTGACTTAAGCAAAGCATTTTAATCTTTTTGATGAAGCCCTTTTTTAATTCCTTGGTTGTGTGTAATTTTTGTAATTTTTTGTATTTTTGTATTTTGTTTAATTGTTGTTGTGGTGGTACATGTATCAATTTTGTGTGCCATAACCTATTCTTGCGGTTGGTATATCTGTTTAACCATTATTTATATAGCTGTAATTTACATGTACAGTAGGTGGTACTTTTTCTAATGCCTTTATCTGATTTCTGCAAAGAGGATAGTATACCATACCTTCTAGAAGATCAATTCAACGAGTTTATGAATGAAGTTGACTCTAAGACTTCATTATCATGTATACATTTTAATTGTCGTAGTCTAATAGGAAGAATTATGAAAATATATTTGATTATATAGCTTCTCTGTCAGTCACATTTGATGTGATAGGTTTAACTGAAACTTGGATAAATCAGGATGAAAATTTTGCATTATTTGTTCCTCCAAATTATTCTTATGTAAACTGTGTCAGAGTTGAAGGTCGTGGAGTTGGAATGCTGATACACAATAATTTACAATATTTTCATCGTTCTGATCTTACTGTGGTAAACGAACAATATGAGATGATCTTTATTGAAATTCCAAGATAGAGTGACAGAAATATTTTAATCGGAGCTATGTATAGAACGACTAATCAATCGGTTGGAATATTATACAAATAATACACAGGTGTGAGTGCGTTATGGTCGATCAGGGAGACTCCCTGGGTCGAAGCAGCGCATGAGGGTATTCACTACGGTGCATTAAAATTCACGAGGCGTAGCCGAGTGTATTTTATGCCATTGTGAATACCCGAATAGCGCTGCATCGCCATAACGTCACGAACGAAAACCTGTGCATTATTTGTTTTATAAAATGGGTCGACAATCTTACTTAGCAAGGCGATATTAAACACTGTAAACCTGCAACCTTCATAAGAAATAACGTTCGCAAGGGCAGTGACCTCGTAAACAAACTGCGCAATGCATGGTAAACATCCATTGATTTACACGCAGCCGTGCATTATGCTTTTTGGTTGCGCACTTTTTGCACGCTGATATCACCAAAGTGCGCGTATGGTTAAAATTAATGCACGCACACGTGATCCATTTTGACGCTTCTCATTGGCTACAACCTTGAACCCATTTTATAATCATCAATGATATCTTTAAAGTGTTATCCAAAGTCCAAAAAGAAAATAAAGACTGTTATCTTATGGGCAATTACAATATTGATTGAATGAAAATGGATGTGTGCCTTTATGTAAATGACTTTGCCGAACTAATGGCATCTCATTGTTTTTTCCCAATTATTTATAATCCAACTAGAATTACTAGGGACAGTGCAACTCTTATTGATAACATTTTTTCAAATATAAAGTTTTAAAAATTGGTATTCCACTGACTGATATATCAGACCATTTACCTATATTTGCCACTCTCTCTTGGAATAAACCAGTGAATTCCGAAAGAGTATTTTATAAACGCAATATAAGCGACTTTGGTTTTCAATTATTTAATAGAAAGTTCAGTACCTTGAATTTTCAAAATATGTATAATACACCTGATGTTGATATGAAGTATTATTTATTTATGAATGCTTTTAAAGACATATATGATTCCTGTTTTCCACTTAAAAAGATTACAATTAAGGAAAGGAAAAGTATTAAACCATGGATTACTAATGAAATTATAAGATGGTGTAAAAAAGAAGAATAGATTGTATAACAAATATGTTTCCAAACCATCACTGGAGAGAGAACGTAATTTTAAAACATTTCGGAATAAGCTGAATAAAGCTATAAGATATGTGAAAAAAGGAATATCATTTAAATAAGTTTCAGTCCGTGAGAGGCAATATGCTAAATACTTGGAAGTATATGAATGAAATAATAAGGAGGAAACCCCAGGGTGTCAATCCTGAATATATTTTAAATGAAGGTGACAAAATATATGACAATATAAGAATTACAGAGTTGTTCAATGACTATTTTGTTTTTTATTGGAGCCTCTCTAGGCAATCAATGCTCTTCTATAAATGACTTCGATTGTTTTTTACAAGGTAATTATTCTTATTCATTTTTCTTAAAACCTATTACTGAGGGTGAAATTATCGAGATTGTTCGTAGTTTTAAAGCAAATAAAAGTGCCCGACATGATGATATTGAACCAGAGATTGTTAAGAAAACTATACATGTTTATGCCAAGCACCTTTGTCATATTTTTAATGAGTCTTTTATTTCAGATCAATTAACATTAGCAAAAGTAATACCACTTCATAAGAATATCTGTAAAGAAAAAATAGAAAATTTTAGACCTATTTCTATCCAGCCATCTTTTCAAAAAATTTAGAAAAATTGGTCTACAAACGTCTCATTAACTACTTGAATAAAAATGATATTTTATATGCTAAACATTTTGGATTTCGTGAAAAACACTTAACATCCATGGCTCTAATTGAATTTTTAAATCTTGTTACTCAGGCATTGGAAAATAAGCTCATTCCTGTTGGTCTATTCTTTGATTTAACTAAAGCATTTGACTGTATTAACCATTCTATACTTTTACAAAAGCTATCGTTTTATGGCATACGGGGTACTCCTGTCAAATGGTTCAAAAATTACCTTTTGAATAGGAAACAGTTTGTTAAATTAATAATGTTTGTTCTCAATCACAGATCCTTTCAACAGGAGTACCCCAAGGCAGTTTTTTTGGTCCTTTATTGTTTTTGTTGTTTATAAATGATCTACACTTTGTGTCAGACCTGCTAAATTTTGTTTTATTTGCTGATGATACCAATATATTATTATCAGGAAAAGTGTGCAATATTTAAATGACGTTTTAAACCAAGAACTGAGTAAAGTTTGCAAATGGTTCACTGCTAATAAACTTGTTGTTAATATGAGAAAACTAATTATATGGTATTCAGGAGATGAAGGTTGGAGGTGACTTTAATGAAGAAGGTAAAAATTGATAATGTGTTGCTCAACAGAGTAAATTCAACTAAATTTGTAGGAGTTAATATAAATGAGTCCCTCTCCTGGAAAAGTCATGTCAGTTACATATCTTCAAAAATTGCCAGTGTACTGGGAGTTATTTATAGTGTAAACAAACTGCTCCCCCAAAATATATTAATGAATTTATATAATACCCTAATCTTGCCACATGTTTCATATGCCGTCTTAGCTTGGGGTGGATGTTCAATTACCTTAACAAACTGTTTGCAGGTTTTACAGTAAAAGGCTGTTCGTGCAATAACAAACTCTCCACATCTTGCGCATATTACCATTGTATAAACGCTTGAATATTTTAAATGTGAAATATCTATATTATATGCCACTTGCTCAATTTATGTTTCTTTTCAAGAAGAATCAGCTGCCATGTACTTTGAATGAGATGTTCATTGTAAATGCTGAAATTCACTCTTATGAAACAAGAAGTTCAAATAAGTTTCATTTGCCCTCTGTTAAAACAATTTTTCTCCAAAGGAACATTTATTTTAGTGGACCATCACTATGGAATCTACTTCCAAGTGATATTGTCAGTTGCTCATCACTTCATTCTTTTAAGTCAAAGTTGAAACAGCATTTGATTTCGTATCCAACTCTTAAGACTTAGTTTGTATGGTGTTTCTCACTATTTTTCTTTACATATCATTCATTCCCTCTTTATATTGTATTTATTGGTACCACCACCCTACTACTACTCACCATACACATAGATTTGCTTGTAATATATATTTTTTTAATGTGTTTATTGTTTAATTAACAAAATCATTGTATTTTAATATTGTCATTTTAAGCATGGGATGATCCCCGACAAACCTTTCTAGTTTTTATCACCCCCTCTACAGGTTTATCTTTTGTTGTAATGCTTTTATATTTGATTGTAAATTATAATGTCTTTTTATGAATCTGTGGAAATAAAAGAAATTGAAATTGAAATTGTTGATGCTAACAACCAACATTGGAAGTATCATCAGTACTACGGTACTACCATACATCTGAAATGTTAGAATCGATGTGTCTGCATGAATACTACGAGTATTCACCTTGGATTTAACAAATGTATCCCCCAATATATTTCAGTCACATAACATATTGCATCAATCACATTGGACTATACGTCCCTTATTCTACTAATTCAGTTAAACCCGACCCTGGGTCTAAAATCACATTTAACAAAAGAACAACTAAGACTTTCTTTCTTAAACCCGATTGGAACAAGAGCAAATTCCTCGCGACGGGTTTAAATACAGGCCGTGAGTCCCAATGCATATTCAAGCGTATTCACCTTGGAGTTAACAGAAACAACAAATATTTCAATCGTCATGATCACATAACGTAATATCGCATAATTCACACAAATATGCCTTCATTTACTAAGTAGATAAATCGACTCCTCGAAGTACCGGTCACATGAGAGTGATGTCGAGTTCATTAAAAAAAAATTGTAAAATATCAAAATCTTGATGTTATCACTTTCTGTCTTTCTTGAAAAGCAAAACAAAAAGAAAGCGGAGAACAATGGATTTCTAGTGCAAAGATAATCTTTAAGCTGATATTTTTCACATGAGAGGTTGGAATAGAATATTGCAGTAATATCAAAAGTTATGGGTTATGAAGCGTAATTACATTAATTGAATTAAAGCATTTTTATATATATTTATATATACATATTCATGTATTCCTAATCAAGCTATATTTTTAAGTGTATTTGATAACTTAATTTGTTTTGTACTGTTTTAATTTAAATTCAGCTCTTTTGTGCACAAAATAGAAAGAAAAATGTCAAAATCGGAAAAGAAGCCAGAAATAGATTTTTGTTTTAAAAGAAACATCTTGAAACCTTAAACATTCATTCTATATGTATGTAATTTATAATTGTACGTAATGCAGTTTATCATACTGTAAAGTACCCATCGAGGAGACTTTGCTAGACTTCGATATAGCATTCATCTTAACCCATGGCGAGCCATTTTAAGTGTATCAGATGTGGATGAGTGCAGCGAGGTTTTCACAGACTTCTTCGATGCCGCTGTTCGAGAAACTGTTCCTAAAGTGTACACACGAAAAAACTCATATATCTCCGTGGATCACACCTGAAATTAGAACATAAATCACATATGTGTTAAATTAATGTTAATTCATTTTTGTGTCATTTAATAGTTGTAAAAATGTACATATATTGTATTTCAATTGTGCTTTTGTGTGATGTATTGGAAATGTAATTGTCATAATTTTAGTGAAATTTACGTAAATTTTTACATATTTATGATTAAATTCATGGGCAGAAAAATAGAAATAGGCAACACAACTAAAATGAATATGTAGTAAAGAAAGATGCACAAAGATATAAAGCTGCATCACATAATGGTAGCGACCCGGAAGAAACAAAATTGAGAGTTGTAGGATTCTATTCTCACATCTTGCACCCTTAAAGGTGCACATTTGCACCGTTTGAGATTCAATGCTGCACCCTGTTTTATACCCGCTGCACACAGGGTGTTATATTGATTGCGTTATAACCTGCGGTTATCAAGCCTGGAGAACAGGCTTCAGAGCGTACGTCAGTTACACAAAGCGTGAGTGATATCACTCTCACATAGCGCGTCATGTGCTGCGTCAGTTAATGGCGCAGTCCTACGTCAGTCAAATGACGCAACAGACGTAAATCACTCTTCGCGTCCAGGGTGCAAGTTTTCACTATTGTGAGGTGCACATAAATTATGGAGCCTATTCACGGATGATATTTTTGGCAGTTTTTGGCATCTTTTATTTCTGGTGTATGGTTATTATTAGACATTTATACACACTTGTGATTTATCAATGGCGGATCAAGGGGGATGAGGGGCACAGGCCTCCCGAAAGGAAAAATGTTCCCCTATAATTGTGTTTCTGTGCTACCTTTTAAATCTTAGAACCCCTCAAAGCACCAGAATTAAAACAAAATCTTCTATTGCGTTTATTTTGTTGGTTGTTTTGTTTGTTTGTTTTAATCGACAGAGAGATATTTGGAATTGTCCCCTCCCCTCCCCTCCCTCATTTCAATAACTCCTAGATCCGCCACTGATCAATAATCGTCCTTAATTCTTTGCTGATAGCCTGATACTAGGTGAATTTGTAACTCATTTATTCGAATTAGATTTTCACGCAATAAACAATGCAACTTGCTTAGTAAATTCTACCAGTTTGCAATGAATTCTTTATTTTGTGTCATTGGTATCCAAATAATACAATTTCCGATTCTGATACTTATTCTTACGCTTACTGTTGATTCAAATACCTCCTCAAAGCGATTTAGACAACAAAATTACGGCCCTATGATTTTTATTCACCTATTTATCTATCCATTTAGATAATATTTATACTAGAGAGCCATGGCATTCGAACGGTTTTCAGATCAGATACCACCCTACGTCAACAACTTACACGCCCCAAGGATCCAATTCCTCCACACTGACGGGACGGCATTGTGTACAACATCCCTTGCAAAGGATGTGATAGATCCTACATCGGTGAAACTGCCCGCCCGATAAAAGAAAGAATCATTGAGCATAAGAGGGACGTCGGGCTCCGCCACTGGCGTACTGGTGGGGAGCGCTAGCCCCCCAAATAAAATTAAACCATGACCTGCATAGAAAAAGAAAAAAGAGAGAGAGAGAAGGAAAAGAAGGAAAAGGGAAAGAGGAGAGAAAGGGAAAGAAAGAAGTGTAAGAAGAAAAGGAAATGGGGGAAACGAAGGAGATCGCGGGGCCGAAAGGGCCTTGCCTCCAAGTCTGTTCCCCCTCCCCCCATCAAAAAATAAGAGAGAAGGAAGGAAAGGGAAAGAAAAAAGGAAAAGAGGAGATAAAGGGAAGGAAAAAAAGAGGAAGAAGAAAAGAAAAGAAGGGGATATCAGTTGCAATTTTCCCGCCAACAAGTTGTTGATCGGGGGCAAAGGCCCTTGCCTCCCCGCAAAAAAAGGAGAGAAGGGAAAGGAAAAGAGGAGAGCTAAAAGGGAACAACAAAAAAAGAGGAAGAAGATAAGAAAAGGGAGAAAAGAAGGAGAGATCAGGGGAGATCACTTTTTTATGCGTTTGTTGAAAAATTACAAATTCCTAAATTTACAGTCAGGCAAGAAATATGCTTATTTAGAGGCCTACATGGCAGAGCCCGGAGAACGACGGGGCTCCGGAGCCTCGAGCTCCGCCCTCCCCACTTTTTGGAAAAAGTATACTAAAGAGAAAAATAATAAAAAGAAAGAGAGAAAGAAAGAAAGAATAGTGACCTGCCAGTGTCACAAAATAATGAGGTATAAAAATATGCTCATCTGACCGTGATTAAATGCCTAAAACCCCTGAGCTTCCGGGGACTCTGTCCCCTGGATTCCACCTAGGGCCCTAGGGCGGGCCCCTGGATACTCATCTAACGGTAATATAAAGCCTAAAACCCCCGAGCTTCTGGGGGCTCCGCAACTGGACCCCAAGCCAATTAGTGTCCTGCCAGTGTCACAAATAAGGTATCAAAAAAATGCTCATCTGACCGTAATTAACCGCCTAAACCCCTGAGCTTCCGGGGGCTCTGCCCTGGACCTAACCAAGGACCCTAAGGCGGGCCCCTGGATACTCATCTGACCGTTATACAATGCCTAAAACCCTTGAGCTTCCGGGGGCTCTGCCCCCTGGACCCCACGCCAATTATTGTCCTGCCAGTGTCACAAAGGTATCAAAATATGCTCATCTGACCGTAATTAAACGCCTAAAACCCCTGAGTTTCCACTTTCCAGGGGCTCTGCCCCCTGGACCCAACCAAGTCAGGCCCCTGGATACTCATCTGACAGTAATTTATTTCCTAAAACCTCTGAGCTTCGGGGGCTCCGCCCTGGACCCCATGCCAATTAGTGACCTGCCACTGTCACAAATAGGGTATCAAAATATGCTCATCTGACCGTAATTAAACGCCTAAAACCCTGAGCTTCCGGGGCTCTGCCCTGGACCTAACCAAGGGCCCTAAGGCGAGCCCATGGATACTCATCTGACCGTTATGTAATGCCTAAAACCCTTGAACTTCCGGTGGCTTTGCCCCCTGGACCTACCCATGGGCCCTAAGGCGGGCCCCTGGATACTCATCTGACCGTTATACAATGCCTAAAACCCTTGAGCTTCCGGGGCTCTGCCCCCTGGACCCCACGCCAATTATTGTCCTGCCAGTGTCACAAATAAGGTATCAAAATATACTCATCTGACCGTAATTAAACGCCTAAAACCCCTGAGTTTCCACTTTCCAGGGGCTCTGCCCCCTGGACCCCACGCCAATTATTGTCCTCCCAGTGTCACAAATAAGGTATCAAAATATGCTCATCTGACCGTAATTAAACGCCTAAAACCCCTGAGTTGCCACTCAGTCAGGCCCCTGGATACTCATCTTACAGTAATTTATTGCCTAAAACCCCTGAGCTTCGGGGCTCCGCCTGGACCCCACGCCAATTAGTGACCTGCCACTTTGTCACAAATAGGGTATCAAAATATGCTCATCTGACCGTAATTAAATGCCTAAATTACCTGAGCTTCCGGGGGCTCCGCCCCCTCGACCCCACCAGAGGGTCTAAGGCGGGCCCCCTGAATGCTCAATGACCGTTATAAAATTCCCCAAATCCCTGAGTTTCAGGGGGCTCAGCCCCCTGGACCCCACGCCAATTAGTGACCTGCAAGTGTCATGAATAAGATATCAAAATATGCTCATCTGACCGTAATTAAATGCCCATAGCCCCTGAGCTTCCGGGGACTAGCTCTGCCCCTTGACCTCTGCCGGGGCTTTGCCCCTAGACCCCACGCCAATTTACACTACGCTCTACCTGATCGTAAATACTTTAGCCTCCCCCACCCACTTTGAAAAACGTTCAGCGGGGCCAGCATGTAAGAGTGGTGTGATGCGGATTTTTGTCTGCGAGCCCCCAAACATTTTTGCTCATTACGCCACTGGGCTCCGCCGAACTGACAACTCAGCCGTAGCCGAACATGCTTGGGATAACCAGCATAAAAACACATGATCTAAATTTCTTTCTTTTTCTTTTTCGGTTTCGTTTCCGTTTTCAGTCTTTTATTTCTTTTTTGGTTCCTGTTGTTGCATTTCACAATGTCGTGGAGTTAAAGGTAGGCTTGTTTAAATTAACGGATCAGTTGAATGAACTTGGTAAGGATTCGAATGATAACACGTCAATAACTTTGACATATTCTGTTTATTTCAACGTCATTCTTTCATTCTTAAAGTGGGGTGTTTTTATGCACTCTTTTTTTGTGCCATGACTATCTGGTGAAAGGAATTGAAAATATGCTTCTTGGGCAACTGCAATTCACATTTTCAAAACAATGGTGCGTAGATCCAATGATTGAAAACTACCTAATCGAGCTAGAAGATACTTGTGTCTATAACACCCACATCGTCACCAAAGTCCCTATAGCTTTATCTGTTAAGCACACCGCACACTATACGATCCTTCTGCGATCCCATTTTCGAAGAAATGGCAATTATTATTAGATAGGAAAACTTTAACGAATTTCATCTTCGCGATTTAGCTTCTAAATAATGTAAAGAAGACTAACAACCGTGATTTTAATGCATTGAACTCTTCAGGACAGAATAACAGCCAAATAGGCTTCAAATCTTCAAAACGTAGACAGTCGCACTATTCTAACCGTAGCCCCCCCCTTCCCCGACAGAGCCCTCGATACACATTAGGGTCAAATTTACCTCTACGAAAACAAAGATATAATACATAAATTTAGTAAACAGGTCTACTGCTCAACCTATTTACATGATTAAGTATCGACACCTATTGACCATATTCACCTGTTTGACAAGACATAATAGAGACGCCTTCTCATTTCAATTCATTTATTTCAATATATTTCAAGGAATACTTGTTTCTGAAAAGATGATTTAGTGGCATGTTTGAAAAGTGATAGGGGCATTCACTGCCCCCTCCCTTTCATCACCCATTGATGTATGTCCTACATAGCACCGAACTCACTTCTGAGCAATGGCCTTCTTCACTGTCTGTGAAAAGAGACATATTTACCGTGAAGGGAGGTTGATTTTTTTTTTGTGATCCTGGGCAGTGTACGCCATTCTTCATTCAGTGGATAACATTTCGGAGAGATAGTAATATTTCATTTTTCGAGAGCGTCGTAAATACTTTTCACTTCATATTTCCAAGCTACTCATTTTGAGGTGAGTATTTCATTTTCACCGTTTTTTTTCTTCTTTGATTTAATTTCATTTAATAATGGCATTACCTTTGGTAAATTCAGAGAGGTTATTCATTGAGTGATTCTTATAGCAGCAGAGAATCTATTTTGCTACCTTGTTGAAAATAATTCCCCGGTAGACATATGCATTTTTGTTGTATTGATTGAATTTTGAAGTGCATCTATGCCAAAGTGTTGAGTGAAATATACACGTATCTGAGTCACTGTGGGTTCAGTGAAAGGTCTTTTATTTTAAAGTCACAATAGTCATATTTCAACTACCAAACGTTTGTTTACTTTACATTTTGAAAGCATGTTTACCTCCAATATTACAATCTCAATGGCCATGTTTTTTGCGTTTCTCAGTTGCCACCTATACATGTAATATAAGGTATTTAATATAAGGCAGTTGCCGTTCTTGTGATAGGCTATCCCTTTTTTATGTCATAGATGGAAACTGTAGCCATTGATTCACACAAATCAGCAAAGTAAACTCTCGAATGAGATGGATGGTTGATGAATCTAAACATAGCCTTCCTTCTGACACGTAGACCATTATGAGCAGGAGTTTTCCTCTCCAGCATTATAGGCATACAATGCAAACATTATACAAAAATGATTAATGTAGTACGTATACAGTGCCTTTAGTGTAGTATAACGAGTGTACTGCCGTGTACCAGCATATCAGAGAATGAAGCTACCATGAGCAGAGTAAGAGAAGGAGGGCGGTAGACGGGATTGGAGGGGGGGGAGAAAGAGAAATTGTAGAAGTGTGGAGAAGGGATGGCAAGAGGGGAAGGTTTAATTAAGAAAGCGAAAATAAGATGGAAAGAGGTCACAGAGAGAGAGAGAGACAGAGAGAAAAAGAGAGAAAGAGATCGAGATCTAGGGAGGGGGGGGCGGTGGAGAGCGAAAGAGCTTATATCCACCATTTCAAAGAAAAAGTGGTTTCATATTGTGAACAGGGCTAGTCCAAGGTATTTTTTGTCCATATTTAATATATTTTCCATATTTATCATAGAATTGAAAACATAAACAATGCTTTGCAACTATTATATTTCCCTCAATATTTGGCCTGGTTCCAGATTAAGTAGGGCTATTAACTTCTTGCAAACATCGGGTAGCTCTATGCTGAACATTCGATGGTGTACGTTAATAATTCGCTCACCTCTAGTTCCGCTCTTGCAACTTCTAGTTCCGCTCCTTTTATTTATGTGTGCTTTATATCACAGGCCCGACCCCTAGTTCCGCTCATGCAACCTCTAGTCATTATAATTAATGGATATTGCATTGTAAACATAAGGAGTGGAGTTTATGGACTGAATCGATCATAACCAAGTTTGGGTATTGGTTATCTGTTGCTCTCAACATTTCTTGACATAGTAAAAATAATCAGTTACTAGAGTCTGTCTATAATATTGTGAAACATAAATGTTTTTGAACGACACCCTTCAGGTGTTCATTGAGTGATGTTAAAGATGAGTCTATTTTCCTTACGTAGAAACTAGCATGAGTATAATTGATTTGTTTTTATGTGATTTAAAGGTTATAATAATATTAATAATAGCTAGTTCTCATATAGCGCTTTTCAGGACCGAAGACCCTCTCAAAGCGCTTTACAGATATATATATATTATATAGTCATCATGTCATTGTCAAGTTAGTTTTGACAGACAACCTATACAGGTATTCAATACTCATGCTTATAAAAGAGATTTAGTCAACACATTTGCTCTAACGAATGCACCAGTAAGTGTTTCAGTATCTCATATTTTGTATGTATTTCTTGGAAATTTGACATTCGTATCACATCAGTTCAAATTTGACCTTAAAGTTCTTTCAGAAAATAATAAATAGTCAAATTTGTATTTAAATATTTACATGTGTACGGAATAAGAAAGAAACATTTTGAGATTCAGTTAACACATGCGCACCTGACATCATCGTTGGTTCCGAAACCTGGCTTAAACCGGACGTGCTGGACAGTGAAGGTTTGCCGCCTGGTTATAACGGTCTAGCAACCCATGGGAACACATTATATGGCTATGGTGGTGTCCTCCTGGCAATGAAGCACGGCATCATTGACACAGAGATTATTTTTGACACCATAAAGGAGTTTGTGGCGTCAGAGATCAACATAGGAAGAGGTCCTAACCTAGTTGTCATCTCCATGTACCGCCCACCTAATGGCTCTGTAAAAGAAGCAGAAGAAAATGCAACTTCATCAGTGACATCATAAAGAGTAGACCAACCTGTGTTGTATGGCTTTCGAGTGATCTTATCTCCCAACAAGGCAAAGTTCAACATTAGATGTTTTCTTTTCATATTGCCCATCATTAGTGCGGAAGCGTATTTCCCCACCAGGAATTAGAATTAGTGACCATGACATCAGAGCCAATAGACCTGTCAAAAGATCAACCTATCAACTCTATCTTTGGGAGAAGACAAACTTCGAGGAGATCAGAGATGAAATGCGTATCTTTTCAAGATGACTACACGCAACGCACAACTGTAGATACACCAGTGGAGACACAGTGGGCAGAAATAATCAATCAAATTATCAACACCATGGACAGTAAGGTTTATAAGAAGTTTTTAAGTTGATAAGTTTATAAGATTATACATTTTTAGCTTCCTGAGCGTAAAACCTCATACTGTGCTTTTCGAGGAAATTAGATTTCAATTCATTTGTTATTGTTGTGGTTAAGTACTTGATAGTGGATACATGATATTTAATATTATCAGACTTGGCTATAATTACATTTACGACAGTCATTTGCTTGGCCAGTTAAATAGGTATAATCGTTAATACTGTACATGGTATCACATGGTTTGTAGCACTTTTGGGGGGTATTTGAAAGAAAATTATTTTTAAGTACAAAAAACTATGTGTTTTTATCAGTCAGATGTGTCACAATTCTACTGATCTAATATAAACTTAATTTGATAGAGAAACTTGTAAACACAACAGTTTGTCAAGTACCTAAAAAGCATGAGTTGAACTAGGGGTCGGGTCTGTGGTATAACGCACAAATAATAAGAGCGGAAGTAGAGGTCGGGTGATAGTTTGTATCGCGAGCGCGTATGCTATCCGAGTAGGTAGCATACATGAGATGAAAAAGGCCTCAACTCAAGCAAAACACTTTTTGAGTTGGTTAGAATACTTTACATTTGATAAATGTAAGCATGTTAAAAGATACTGATTAATGGTTTCAACAAGTTGTCCAAATATTCTGTTCTCTCAACAACACAAAATCATCCCAGTGTTTTTATGTGTAGCTGCATGATCATGATGTCGACAATGCCATATTTAAAATCACTTGAGATAAAGCCAATTTAATACATATCTAATGATATATTTGAGAAACATGGTAACTTATTTTTCAGTATCTTAGACGGAGGGCTTTAAAAACTTTCGTTTGTAATTGTGTGTGTGGGGGGCTTCCACTAGAACTGCGACTGCTCATTTGGGGCAGTTGGCGCCAACTATACAATTTGCATTCCACCGTGTAAGACCAGTGCCCTCCTCCCACACCGCACACACACACACTCCTCCCCACACTCCTCCCCCATGATACCAGTCCCTCATTAACGGCCTAGTATTCAACTTTCTTTTCATGTTGACAACAACATGTTGTGAATATTCTATCGCTTATTTCCAAAGAGTGGAAAACAACATGGATGCAGAATTGTTTTGTTGCCGTTTAAAGACCCATTAACCTCCCCCCCCCCCATAAATTTGACAATTTTATCGCTTTTTCTATCATTCCAGGAAATGGAAAACGAGATGGATGTACAGTTGATACCGAATGAGGAGCAGCAGGTTGCTGAGGAAGCCGTTGCAATTACTCAGCCCCAGCAGCAGAGACCACCCTCTTACACTTCTACTGATGCGCCGGTCGTCTCTCCTAACGGCCCAACACAGCCACAGCAACGCTACGTCGTCCAGGTGAGGTTGTGCTGAGGATGGATATGGTGATGATGGTGATAATGATGGATATGGTGGCGTTGGTGATAATGATGGATATGGTGGCGATGGCGATGATGATTCAATTCATTCAATAATGGATGATGATGGATATGGTGGGGATACAGATGATTGTGGTTGTGATGGTTGTGATTATGATGGTGATGATGGTGGTGGTGATGATAACGATGATGGAGATTTTGGTGATAGTCGAAACGGTGATAACGGTGGTAGTTATAGTTGTCATGGTGATTGTGAGGGTGCAGCTGCAGCTGAAGAAGAGGAGGAGGTTCGCATAGAGATGGGTAGGTTGTGGATGATGATGATGAAAATAATGTACTACTGCAACGAGAAGAAGGATAAAAGAAGTGTGAAAAAGTTGAAGATTGTGATGACCTCTCGATCTTAGTTATGAAGATGATTATGAAAGAATAATAGATTGGCTCGTATAGGTCTAAGATTATTTCAGTGTTGATTACTAGTTAAATCTTAAATCATCATCGTCACCTTCTTTGATATCACTATTATTTACAGAACATCCCTGTCCAACAAATCCAGGGATGTTGCGAAAGCCGATCTGAGTGGTTTAAACACTCCGTTGGCATGACAACTGGTATCATCCAGCTCATCCTAGCCATCGTTGCTAGCATCCTTTCTGGTGTGGCTATCTATCTGCAGTCCCGCTATGAACGCTTCGATGGTCCATCCATAGGATGGCCCATCGGTGGAACCATCTTCGTGAGTAGATCGAACATAAGCGCAAACACTGCTTTAGAAATCAACTCAAGGGCACTTTAAATAACTTATTGTATTACCTACAGAGAACATACAGAGATGAAATTGCTATACGTTGATTATTTTATTAAACGTATTTATCATCGTATAAGATTCGAAAAATTGAATTGAATTGAATCATATAGGTATGATTGAATATAAATACCTTTTAAACAAAGTGTTATTTTTCCCGTCGATCAGATTGGTTGAGCGAATGATTGTGTGAACAGTAAAACCTTCAAATTTCTTTACTTGAACTGCGAGATAGGTTCAATACTATTTCAATTGAAAATCAATCCGACCCTCTTGGTCAAAGGCAGCAGAAGTATTGTCCGGCGAGATTCGGCGATGTTATCACTTTACAAAGATCGAGTTTAGGCTTTTGTCTCTCTGCCGACGATTTTGTTTTTCTTTAAAAATAGTGCTTACCATGCATGGAAAACCCCTTTTATAAAATTACAATCCAATTTTTTCTTAAATGAAATGATATTTACCAGATATTCCTGCCTGCTGGAATTCTTGGAGCATTTTCTATGAAGAAGAATAGCTGTGTGGTGAGTAGAATTGTTCTTGTTGAACTCATACTAAAGATAATTTCGACGTTTAGAAATGAAAATGCATTTGACATATCTAATAGGTTGCTTGGAACGGTTGATGTGGGATATTCTATTAATAGTTCATTGAAATCGAGTACCCTGTATTTCATACAATGATTATGGGAGTGTATGGGCTGGCGAAATGTTAATTTGGAGAAATAACCCTTCATATAGAAAGTTTGCTTGAAGGAAGAAAAACTCAAGGAAACCGATCAGCCAAAGAGTAAAATACAATTGGGCAAAGAGAAAGCAAATTTATTTGAACCAAAATGGGAAAGGCATTACAAAAGAAAGGGATTATGATTTATGTGCCAAGAATAATCCTGTTCCAATGGACTACTTCTTCCTGTATGATATGGACTGAATTGCCAATGTGAGAGATCCATAATAAATCATCTCAACATTACAAAATTTACTTAATTTCTTACTCCTTGTGAATTTCACCCTACTTTTGCGTACGCCTTATTATTATGACATTTTAGGGAATATCTAGTTAATATCTCAACTAACCTCTTCCATAATTGCATATTATTGATTAAAATGTCATCCAACATGTTTTAGAGTGTATAAATGCTTAATATCATTTTTTTGTGCGTACTGTGTTCGTACCAGATCGTGGCCTACATGGTCATGTCAATCTTCGCCGCCATCCAAGCAGCCATCGTGTGTGCAATAGAGACCTCTGGAGCTCTTGCTAATAGGTCCATGGTTTACGTCTGCCCACATCTTTTCCCCACAGATGGAGTTCATCCCGACATCGTCACCGACTACTCATGTAATGCGCACTTCAAGGTAGTGCATGTATATCATATCATCCTTTTTCCTAACAGTATTTTAAACTTCTATCAACATTTTTGGCTACAATGCATCACCGCTCAGAGTCTTGGACTAAACATTTTAAATAAATTTGTTATTATTTTTCTAGAGTAAAACTATCAACATAATATAATATTATGTAAAGCGCATAGGGACTTATCATAATTCTCTATATAAGAAATACGTATAATCACTGTCATCATACCTAACGTTACTATTACTATTCCTTTTCTTTTTTGTTTAAAATCTTCTTCCATCTGCTTCTTGTCGTAAAGTAGTAGTAGAAGTAGGAACAGCAGTATTCATAGTGTTATTATTAGTAATGGTGGTGGTGGTAGTAGAAGTAGTAGTAGTAGAAGTAGTATTAATATTGTTATTATTTTGTATTATTATTAGTAGTAGTAGTATTAATATTGTTAATTTTGTTATTATTGTTATTAGTAGTCTCATAGTAGTGGTAGTAGTAGTAGTAGTGTTGTAATAGTGTTATTGCCGCTTTGTTGATTCTTTAAATCTGTCATAATTATTTTCAGGGTCTCACTGCCATCTGTTCCTTGATCGCTATCCTGATGTTCGCCGAGTTCGTCGTCGCCATCGTAGCTTGTGCCATCTGTTGCGGTGGTCTTAGCTGCTGTTGCGCTCGACCACCTACTCAACAGACCCAATACGACCCCATGGTAATATCATTATTCCAAATTATGAAAATATCATGATCTAAGCAATTCTTGCGTTCACGATCGCAAAGACTTTCAAGAAATCAACTAAATCCAATTCCAATGCCCTACAGTATATCACATAGAAACCATATTCCGATAAGCTGATACGTCATTGTAACGTGTTCATTTCAGTAGTTAACGAACAAGGCTATTTCAATACAAGGTTGATCTTTTGAAAGTATCTGCAATCAGTAATAAGTGTTCAGATCACGATGAAACTGACTCGGAAAGAGACGTGTTACATATCCACCACTGCTGTAAGAACTGGAATGTTATATTACAATTGTTCAAGCATGGACCTAAAAACTATAATAATGACAACAACAACAGTAATGATAATAATAATGATAATAATAATACTACTACTAATAATAATAATGATAATAATAATAACAATAATAGTAATAATAATAATAATATTGTTTACCCAGCTTCAATGCTGTTCTTCCTGAGGGCCGTGCAATTATTATTACTCCCAGCGATTGCCAGGTACCCACTTACACCTGGATGGAGAGTGTCAAACGTGGATTAACATCTTGCCAAAGGACGTTAGTACCGGGCTGAGATTCGAACCCTCAACCCTAGGATTGAGAGTCAAGTGAATAAACCACTATTATACCACGACACCTCCACTGAAACTAATAGGTTCATGGTTCAAGTGAATAACATTCACCTTCTTATATTTATTTTCATCTATTTGTCCAGGTGAACTACCCTAAGACTGGCGTGCAACCTATCCAAGCTCAGATAGGAACCCATTTTGTACAGGGTAGGACTATTAACCCATTACTTACTTCGAAGCATCGGGTCATCGCGTCCGGTCGGGTGGTCGTGTTACACGGCCTTTTGTGAAACGCAAGCGGAAGATCACGCGACCTTTCGTAGATTTGCCGTCGGGTTTTCACAAAGTGTCCGGTAAATTGGACCAAACCATTTGTAGATTAGAGGGGTTTATTTCACAATCAATACCCCCGACATTTCGTGAAAAAAGAGGTATGTTTTCACAAAAGGTCGGGTAACGCGACCACCTGACCCGACGCGATGGCCCGATGATTCGAAGTAAGCCTAAAATGGTCCGTAATTTACTGATTCAGTTAAGAGCAATCCTGAATCTAAGATCACGTTTAAAAAAGGAAAACTTAGAACTCAGACTAACTTCCCTTTATTTTGAACAAAAAACTTAAGCCCAGAGTCGGGTTTAGATATTAGTTAGAATACAGGCCTATAAATCTACAATTATTAACACTATCTCACTCTACGGATTGTAACTCCATAAACCCGGGACTGCCATATTGTGTTGAGCATTATGTTCCATACACATTGTCCGTGTGGCTAACGTTGACTGTGGCAGGTCACTCTTTGCTGCATTAGCAAAGAGTCTCTTTTGTTCAAATATGTATCTATATCATCATATGACCATGGTATTATTCCTCGTGTATTCCATGTAAGTGTATGCCTTTGTCTTGTTTCTCCTCCTTCCCCTTAGTCCCATCTGGTTGTGCCATTTCTTCTTGTTCTTTTTCTTCCTCTATGTTTATTTTCTGCCTTATTCTTCTTGTGTCTTTAAAATGTATTTTTCCCTTCATAGTGCATTTTCTTTTCTTTACCCACCTTGATTTTCGTTCCGTTCTTCAGCTTCGTTCTTCTTCTTTTTTCTCCTTTCTCTACAATGTAATGTTTTCTCTTTTGATTTACACCGTCTATAGTCCTGTTTCTCTCAAGGTTAATCAAAATTAGAATATAAGAAAAAACAAAATCGTACTTTCTCTTTTACAGGAAGCGAGCTGCCTACACAGGCCTAGAATGGACCAGAGCGGGCGCACTCTCATTTTGGAAACATATTCACATCAACGGACGACACATTCTCCCCTGTTATCTTACATATTTCTCCCCTGTTGATGCTAACAACCAACATTGGAAGTATCATCAATACTACCATACCCGACCCTGGTTGTATAATCACGTTTAACAAAAGGACAATTTAGACTTGGTAACATTGTTCAGATGAGAGATAATGGTGCTAAGGTAGTGACTTCAATGCTAGATGTACAAAACAGACCACTGTTAATGATAAAAATTTGGAAAAACTGATCTGATCGATTCCTGAATTCTCTCAACTATATGATGACAATTTAATTACATTTTAGGTGATTTTAAATCGTCACAAAGCAATGAATTGGCTCTATATACTATTTCAGAAAATCAAGTGTTGAAAGATTTAAACAAAAACATAAAACAGGTCTTATGTCTTATTTTCATGGAAAACGGTTGGGAAAATTCAAAATGGTTGGGAGGGTGTCGCACAGTGACGCCTTCAAAGAAAACCATAAATATCTTTGTGGTTTGAGAATCTTTCAGGATTGTTTGCATGCTAGAGGGTTAGTAAAGTAGAAGGAATATAATAAGTAACATTTCATACAAAAATCACGCAGTTTTTTCATCAACCTTTAACAATGTTACCGAGTCACTTTAAACACGATTTGAAAAAGAGCCTATCAATACCTCGCGACGGGTTTAAATTTTACTAGAATACAGGCCGTGTGTCCCATTGCATATTCAAGTTTTTTCACCTCGAAGTACCGTTCAAATGAAAGTGATTTCAAGTTCATAAAAAACACATATTGTAAATATAAAAATCTTGATAATTTCCATTTCTGTCTTTCTTGAAAAGCAAAAAAAAAAAGAGGCTGAGAACAATGGATTTCTATTGCAAAGATAACTTTTAGGCTGATATTTTTCACATAATAGGTCGGAATAGCATATTGCAGGTATATCAGGAGTAATGAGTTATGAAGCGTAATTACATCAATTAAATTAAAGCTTATACAGTGCGTCCCAAAAAAAAACTATACACTTTTGAAATGGCTGCCGAATAAAAAAATATATAATTCTGGGGGGAAAGTTTTATATGTATGGAAAGCTCATAAACTCAACTTTCATATGACACCAAAAAGTCCGAAAATAATTCATGCTTGGGTGAGCACTGCTCACTTTTGTAAAGGGTATGAAAATTAGGTTGCGCAGGAATCAGCCTTCCAATTTGTGAGAGGTAACTCCTTTGGAGCTTACACCATTGAGGGTGATATGATACATTCATGATTTGCTGAGTGAATTTCATGGTTAATTAAACCAAACTTTTATGCATGAGTGAACAGGAATTGCATTGTTTATTGTAGCATTGTAACTTTCCCTGGTAGACTCAGTGGTGTGTTCATGGGAGTCAAGATGGAGTGATGGTACATGTTGTAATTTCCATGTTACAAACTGTTATTTTTTACATAGGGTTACCCATTAACCTGAATAATAAGTAGCCAACATCTGTGACATTCCTTTTTTCAACAAACCATATTTGAATAATCAATTTACATAATCCCCATCCGGTTATTAAGTAAATCAATGAGAGGTTTAACTAATCTTACAATAACTGAAATGTGGGGTGAAGGCTTTTATTCAAAGTCACAGATGTAAAAAGTAACAGTTTGTAATATGGAAATTACAACATGTACCATCACCCCATCCTGACTCCCATGAACTCACCACTGAGTTTACCAGGGAAAGTTACAATGCTACAATAAACAATGCAATTCCTGTTCACTCATGCATACAAGTTTGGTTTAATAAACCATGAAATTCACTCAGCAAATCATGAATGAATCATATCACCCTCAATTTTTTAAGCTCCAAAGGATTTACCTCTCACAAATTGGAAGGCTAATTCCTGCGCAACCTATTTTTCATACCCTTTACAAAAGTGAGCAGTGCTCACCCAAGCATGAATTATTTTCGGACTTTTTGGTGTCATATGAAAGTTGAGTTTATGAGCTTTCCATACATATTAAACTCTTCCCCCAGAATCATATATTTTTTATTCGGCAGCCATTTCAAAAGTGTATAGTTTTTTTTGGGACGCACTGTATATATATGTATTTCTAATCAAATTATATTACCAAGTGTATTTGATAACTTAATTTTTTGTTTATGTTTTAATTTAAATTGAGCTCTTAAGTTCACAAAGAAAGAAAATGTCAAAATCGAAAGAAAAAAGTCAAGAATAGAAAAAGACAATTTTTTCTAAAGAAACATCTTGAAACTTTAGACATTAATTCTTTATGTATCTAATTTAATATTGTACGTAATGCAGTTTATCATACTATCAATTTCTAAGAAATAGAAATGAATTTATGCCTTTTATCTATTATTGCATTATATTTTTTGAAAATTACATAATACACCCTTTCACGGTTACAAGAGTGCGCATGCCCAGACATGGGCGCCATCTTAAATTACGAGTAAACAAAGTTGTTTACTCGTAATGTAATCATGTTTATTCATGAACAGCCAGCCTAGCACCTGCATACGCGTACGCTACCTCAATTATGATGTGAGCGCGCAGCGCAGGCAGTGACGCAACAATACATGCGCATCTGAAAACATTGATGACGCAACGTTTACTCGCAAATTAAAATGGCGCCCTTAACCGTGAAAGGGTGTATTTTATTACATTAATGTACATTAATATTTTGGCATCTAACAGTTGGGTCACATGTAAAGAGGTACATATATTGTATTTGAATTTGCATTACTTGTGTGATGTGTTGTAAATGTAATTGTCATAATTTGTTTGCAATTTTAGCAAATTTTTTACATATTTATGAATTAATGCACGGGAAGAAAAGTAATAAAAAACAGACAACACAACTATACTGAATATGTAGTAAAGAAAGAAAGAGAAATGCAGCATATGAAAAACTTTCGTTCATCTGCTCCGCACGCATCGCACCGTGAGCTACAACACGTGAAATTCCTTACCATTTCATGCATTACCTACACTAAATCACAGCAATAGCCTAACTGAACCCACTTTTAATACCATCTCGGCCTGAATTTTAAAGTTCAATGTTTTCTCTTTAAGATGATATAAATTAGAAATAATTTCATTCGTGGGGAAAGGTTGCACTTTTTTTAAAATGTTCAAAAAAACCTTTCACGACACTTTCTCTATGGAGGTCAACGGATTTTCGCCCAAAATCCGTCAACTCTCCATACTTATCTTGGCTGTAGAACTGATTCGATGGCCGAATCGCACCATCTCGCATATCAAATTAAAGCAGAGAGTTTAACGATTCCAGTAATGTATCATTCATTTTGATTGGATAAGAGGAAAAGGTTGCACTTTTGCATCCAATGATTTGCTGTCTCTCATGTATGCTCCTTTTTGCGCAAGAGCATGACATATGCCACACTACACGAGTTCCATAGACGTACACATTAGCGTGCGAACATTTGCGTTGCATGTGATTTGAAACAGCATGTCTCCTCTCGGAATGTTCTTCGAACCTGTCCATTTTGTGTAGTTATTTCTATCAATATGTGAGTTTTAACCTTAAATATAGAAAGAAGAAGACATGTAGACTGTAGTAATGATAATTAAATGGTGATACATCATGGACTTGTTGTGTAATTTGCCAGTGACCATGAAGAAACACAAAGGATTTTGTAAAATTGTTCGTCGTAAACTTCAGACCCTGAGAGAGGAATGTTCCATTTGATTGTGGGGTTAAATATATAATTAGTGAACTCCTTGATATTGAATTATCGATATGAATTCAATCTTCAACAGTTTTAAAGTCTTGTTATTGTTTTTGTGTCGTCTTAGAATTTCATTAAAAGACATAAACATGCAAATGAAATCGTCCTTGTTTTATGTTCATGTTATGAACAAGACCCATTCTCCTATTTTGTCATAATGGACGCACCCAGCGATCTGTGTTACGCGCCAGTGCACACTGCGGGACTTGGTGCGAAGCTCTGTGCAGAGTTGACCGAGCCGGTGAGCAATCCATTTTATGAACGAATTCGCCCCAAAGTTTTCCATATGAAGATATGAAGTTGCATCACATAATTGAAGCAACCCGGAGGTTACAAAATTGAGAGTTGTAGAATTCTACTCTCACATCTTGCACCCTTAAAGGTGCACATTTTCACCTTTTGAGATTTAATGCTACACCTGGCTTGTTTTATACCCGCTGCACACAGGGTGTCATTTTGATTGCGTTATAACCTGCGGTAAAGCGTACGTCAGTTTTGTTTGCATTATCTTGAGTAAAATCACTCTCACATAGCGCGTAATGTGCTGCGTCAGTCAATGGCGCAGTCCTACGTCAGTTAAATGACGATACAGACCTAAACCACTCTTCGGGTCAAGGGTGCAAGTTTTCACAAATGAGAGGTGCACATAAATTATGGAGCCTATTCAGGGATGATGTTTTTCTACAGTTTTGGCACCTTTTATTTCTGGTTTATGGTGATTATTAGGCATTTATACACACGCTGTTGCTTAATATACTTGTGATTTATCAATGGCGTAACAAAAGGAATGAGGGGGCACAGCCCCCGTAAAGAAAACTGTGCCCCTATAATTGTGTTTCTATGCTCCCTTTTAAATCTTAGAACCCCCAAAGCGCCAGAAAAATTTTAATCTTCTATTGGGTTTATTTTGTTGCTTGTGTTTGTTTGTTTGCTTAAATTGACAGAGAGGTTTTTGGAGATTTCCTCTCCCCTCCCCTATTTCAATAACTTCTAGATCCGCCACTGGTTGATTTATAATCGTCCTTAATTCTTTGCTGATACCTGGTGAACTTGTGACTCATTTTTCAATTATTGTTAATGATTTGTTTTTTATTTAATTTTATTTCTGCATTTGTTATCAAATACAATAACTGAATAACAAAGAACAAATAAACGTAAGGTATAATACAACATATTCAAATAGTAGTAACTTCATGTCAAAATGTTATTTACATATATTCATATAATGAAGAACTATATATTTCTATAACATATTTATATAACTTTAAAGTATGAAAAAGCTCTCTAGACCGCAATCATAAGCGATGCTGTACTAGGATATGGCGGCCTCAAAAGAAAAATCTTTACGTGAAATTTAAAATGAAAATGTGTTCATACGACCTTTGTGTATGATTTTGCATGTGAGTGTATTGAGTGAGTGTAGTTTGTGTGCGTGTGTGTGCGTGGTTGTGCGTGTGCGTGTGTTTGTGTGTGTATAAATATATATTTATGTATATATCATAACACACATACGCACACATCTACAACTACACCTTAACCCGCTCAGTTCTGAAATTATAGTGCACACTCTTTATGTCGGTTACTTTCTCTGCAGAATATTTGTATGCACCCGTTTGTCCGGACCCGAACTTCTATACACTTTTACTTCGTACGTGTTTGGTAGCAAGAGGTTATACGTTTATAGATTTCTAAAATAAAATCAAAGCAAATGCAACCATCCTACAGAAAAAAATGTTGGAATATCCTAATTAAAGGCTTGAAAGTCATGTTGATAAGAATAAGAAACTGAGGGGGAGGGTTCCGTTCTCCAATTATGGTCTTCGCGTTTTGTTATCTTTCTTCCCGTTCTTTATTGCATGTAAGTGAAAAGCAAGTGGAGTGAAACAATTCGATACGCGTAACTTTTATCGTTGTTTTAGCACCATTACAAGAAACAGAAATGTTTACGATTACGTCATTTCAAAAGAAAAAAAAGTGTAAAGAAATCCACCTCAATTTACTGCGTCATATATAATTGTCGAGCCTTTTCCTTATCTGCTACCTCAGTTTTCCATGTATAGGATTGCCATGTGTACCAAGATTACCATGCTAGATGTCTTGATTGCACACCACGAGATTGGTCATATCTATTCCTAGATGCAATACAAAGACCAACCCACCGCCTATCGAGGCGGCGCCCATTTGGCCTTCCACGTCATTTAGGAGCGCTCAAAACAAAAAGTACCATAGCGCTTACACAATTAGAGAATATAAAGAGAAATATGAATCCCATTAAGTCACTGTCAGTGAGGTAAAAAGTTTGTGTGTTTATTTGGAGATTTCCATCAAGATATTCAGGTGCCATATAATTTGATATGTACACCATGTCAAGTGAGAGCGATTTTTCGTGAATACCTTTTGGTTGCCCTTTGGAAATGAATCCTTTCCCTTGTGTATCGTAGAATGTACCGCGAATGCGTTAATAAATAATTTTCATGAACACGTATGCAGCAGCCGTCTAAGTGGGTTTTAGGGTTTTCTATAAATGGCCTTTATCTGCACATTCATGTAAATTATCCTTTTGAGTGTGTAAACTACGCAACTACGATTGTTCATTTCAAGGAATGCAACATTGTACACGATTCAACAATGTTTGGACGCATGATTGTTATCAAGAAATATCATTTTGAAATAATATGAAGTCTGAACTGTAAATCCTTGACTCTTGGTCTTCCTTTCTTCTTCTTCTTTTCTTCTTCTTCTTTTTTCTTCTTCTTCTTCTTCTTTAACTTTTCTTCTCTTCTTCTTCTTCTTCTTTAACTTCTTCTTCTCTTCTTCTTCTCTTCTTCTTCTTCTTCTTTAACTTCTTCTTTTCTTCTTCTTCTTCTTCTTCTTCTTCTTCTTCTTCTTCTTCTTCTTCTTTTTCTTCTTCCTCTTCCTCTTCCTCTTCTTCTCCTTCTTTACTCCCCCTACTTTTCTTCACATAATCTGACATCAATTTTCTATTGAGGACGAGTCTGATGACGATAGCTAGCTTGCCGTTCAGTCTTTGTTAATCTCAGTGGAAATGGGATTTGATGCGAGGTGAATACCATGTCAAAGACTCCATGGATGTCTGGTGGCGAATGGAGTAGGATTACTTTACTTTATTCAGAATATTCATTATAAAGCAAATTGTCAATTGGACAATAAAAATGAAATTGTATGACTCGAATTGAATTGAATGATGATAATGATAGTGTTAAAGGGACTTGGTAACATTGTTCAGATGAGAGAAAATGGTGCTGAGGTAGTGACTTCAATGCTAGATGTAAAATTAAAGATAATATGAAAGTTTGAGTGTAAACAGACCATTATTAACGATAAAAATTGGGGAAAACTGATCTGATCGATTCCTTAATTCTTCCAACTATGTTTTTACAATTTAATTACATTTTAGGTGAATGTAAATCGTAACAAAGCTATGAATTGGCTCAATATATCATTCCAGACATTTAAGTGTTGAAAGATTTTAAAAATCCTGTCTTATGTCTTATTTTCATGGAAAAACGGTTGGGAAAATTCAAATATGGTTGGGAGAATTTACTGTTAGAAGGTGTTGACCAGTGACGCCTTCAAAGAAAACCATAAATATCTTTGTGATTTGAGAATTTTTTCAGGATTTTTCGCATGCTAGAGGGTTAGTACAGTAGAAGGAATATAATAAGTAACATTTCATACAAAAATTACGCATTTTTTCATCAACCTTCAACAATGTTACCGAGTCACTTTAATAGTAATAATAATGATGATAATAATAATAATAATATTTAAAAAACAATAATAAGGATTATAATGATATATAATAATAATTACACTAATTATAAAGATGATAATAATAATGGTAATAATAATATTAATACAACGAAAAGTATAGTTATAATAATAATAAAATAATAATAATAATGATAATAATAAAAATAATAATAGCATCGATTGTCAATAATTCGATGGTTTCAAATAAAATATAAACACTTCGCTTTGGTAGCTTATTATGGGCAATGGGGGCAATTTCTCCCATTTAGAGATTTTGTGGGAATATATATAACATTTTGTGGGCATATTCAACACACTGTCATGAAATGCCCCAGTCCATTCATGGCATAAGTGCCGCAGCTGGGACTCGAAGCGAGAAGTGATCCACAGTCCGGTGACATACCTCGAACCGAGAAGTGATCCACAGTCCGGTGACATACATCGAACCGAGAAGTGATCCACGGTCCGGTGACATACATGTTTTCCATGATGTTTAGTAGACCAGCGTTTTTCACCTTTTTTTTAAATCGCGGTACCCTTTTAAGAAATAAACAGTTTCGCGTCACCCCAATCCAAAATTCATTTACAGAAGATTCGTGTTTTTTTGGCATCACTCTCGTTCGTCAAGTGTCATGTATACATGGGAAATTTTGTTTGTAAATTTCCCGAGCGAGCGAAGCGAGCGAGCAAAAAAAATAACACATTGAATATGTTAAAATTGTCAATGTACATGTATCATCAACGCACTATTTAAAATGTAGAATTAAGTGTGCGGGCACCTTGCTGCCGAATAAATGAAATAAAATACGAAAACCATTATATGCGGTCACCTTGATGCACGAATATGAGGACATTCGGGCATCTCATTATTTATCCTGTTTATCCTGTTTATAAATTTTGTGAACGAGTGCAACTAACGAGCGTGGTAAAAAATGTAATTTCGATGTTATATTCGGGCACCTCGCTGTCATATATGGACGTATTCAGGCACTTCGCTGCCTGAATTTACCATGTTTCTAAAAAGTTGCGAGCAAGCAAAGCGAGCGAGGAAGAAAGACACTATTATCTTTGGAAATTGCAATTTCCTCATGAAATCACGCACTCTAGCGGTTTTCAATATTTGGCTTCAACGAAATCGACGCTATCCCAAAATAAGATATGTATATATATATATATTTGTTTGAATAAACTCGCGACACCCCTGGAGATGTCTTGCGGCACCACGGTTGAAAGAAACGCTGTACTAGACCACTACACCTCTTCATCCTTCTTTTTCCTTTTTGTCTTAATTCATAGAACACGGTCGCAACTATATATTTTCGAAAAATCAACTTGGGAGGCAATTTCAGTACCCTATACATCCTATATGAATCATGATCGGATTACGTAATTTGTCATCGTAATGTTCGCACATTTCAAAAGATGGCCTTATGTTGTTTATTCTAAGTAGTTGCGATCATGTTAAAGCTGTCTCTTTATTGTTTTTATTCATCTACTTAATCTTATATTGATGCAAATGTGTCAATGATATTTAACGATAAATCATCATTAACTTAGAGCTCACTGTTTATTTCTCATTTTCTTGTTTACATCATATTAATCTCTCATTTCTCAGGAATGAGCTAGCTGGTGTAGAACCACCCGTAGAGAGAACTGAGAAGGATTTCGATCGTGGAGCCATGTACCATTACGTCATTGATTATCCTTATATTGGGTAAATATCATTTCTTATTCACACCGTCAAACCGATTCAACTCTCATGGCACTCAATTATCCTCAATTTCCTCAATGTTACCACTAAAGTAGAATTGTTGTATTATATATATTTGTTTATGTTCGTTCAAGTTTCATTTCATTTTCTGGACCCCAAGAGAGAAAAGGTTTGTCAAGTAAATAAAGCTGATTGGGCTATCGAGCCATCACTATAATCTTTATGTTATAGGTCCTTTTTTATTTTGTATGTATTGCTTTTATATTGTGATTTGGTAAATAGATACCATTCCATACACTGGTTTCAATGATTAAACCCGAAACGATTCTTGAACAGTCATAATTATGAACGCAAAATGGCACACTTTGTTGGCGACAATGTAGACAATAGGTAAAAGGGGGAACTTATCAAAGGGCAGTTATATGTAAAGGAAAAAGGAAACTTATCATATATGAAATGACACCAAGAAAGAAAAAAGGGGAAAAGGGGCACTTATCAGAAGAGACAATGGCACTTATTAAAAAGGAAAACGGGCACGCGTCAAAGTAAAAGGGACACTTTACAGAGGCGAAAAGGTGTATTTTTGAGAGAGGGGAAGGAACATTTATTACAAAAGGAAAAGGGCACTTATCAGAAGGAAAGATGACACTTATTAAAAAGAAAATGGGCACGTATCAAAGTAAAATGGTCTCTTTTTAGATGTGAAAAGGGGCACTCATTAGAGGTGAAAAGGGGCTCTAATAAATTCGGTAAAGTAACTCTTATTACAAAATAAAAGGGGCACTCGTCAAAGTAAAGAGGGCACTTATCAGAAAGGAAAAAAAAGGGGCACTTATCTTAATTAAAAGGGGCGGTTTTCCAACGAAAAGGGGGTACTTCAAGATGCTTGAAAAGTGTGGGGGAGGGGAGCACTGCTCTGAATGATGTGAATCTGCGTACTGAAGGTATCTATCAGTTTTCGATCAGCAGAAGATGCCGTGTTGGGCGATCGATAATTGTTACAATGAGAAGCCCTTGCTGCTTGGATACGAGGTGACAGCTGCCCGAATAGTGGAAGTTTATAATATTTTCTTTCTCTCAATCTCTCTCTCTCTCTCTCTCTCTTTCTATCTCTTTTTTCTTCTTTCTCTCAGTCTCTCTATCGCTTGGTATATATATCTCTTACCATACTAACCAACTATCTCCATCCCTCTGTCCATCTCCTGTCACTCTGAATAGCCCAATCTAACTTCTTTATATTTTCGCAGGTACTACATTCGTACAATAATCCTGTTTCAGTTTTACAAGGCTTTATGAGAAGCAGCGAATCACACTGGGCCTCTTTATAAATTTGACTTCTATCGCTCCAGGGAAGCCGGTCAAAAACTCGCGTAAGTTCATAAAAAGACTTTCTACTAGAAATGTTTGCTATTTCTGAGTAATCTACGAGCGTTTAAAGAAATCCCAGAGAAATTGTAAGGAAGATTACATGATATAGTTACAAAGTAGGGCCAGCAGGAAGAGCAGATTTAATACTAACGAAGCTACCCTGGGCAAATAAGACCCGAAAATCAAGTAATTTAAGTTAGTAACTGTTTCCCAGCATACGGATCAAACACGGACTCGATTATATAAATGAGATGCGAGATATTATTTCGATTCGCTTGTAACTAATAGAAATTACAATAATTACATTTCATTACTTTCTCAGGCGGGCCAATGAAAAGAAAATTGCACTGTGTGGCCTCACTTCGAGGTGTGTCCACATAACCTGTACGTGATAACCATGTGTAACAAACATACGCATACAGTCACCCACACCCGCGTGACTTCCCCTACGCCCCCTCCATCCTCCCGCAAGACCTTGACACCCTGCTGTGATGAAAATGATGATGATGGTGATTAAGACAATAAAACTTTCTTCTCCATCTTCTTCTACTACTACTGCAAAAGCTGCAAAATATGATGTGTGTTTCAAATCTAATGATACTGCTAATCATACACGCTTTGACCAATGGCATACCTTTTGTTATAATTCTTGACATGCCTTCATTTTTATATATCCGACTTACATTTATATTATAAAGATATTTGATATGAAACTTACATATATTACAGTTTTCACGTTTACCAACAATATAGAACGAATTGCTAGGCTAAGTGCAGCAATGTGCGGAATTTGAAAAGAGGAAGATTAAAATAATAAACTGTCACTAATCTTTCAGGGAAACATGACTCGAAACTAATTGTTTAGATGTGATTTTTACACCAGATTTAACTAACATTTATCACTCTAATACCCCCATCGTAAAAAAAACAAAGGGTAAACAATTAATTGTCTAAGTAGTGTAAATATTAACTATATGGATAGATAAATAGGTGAATAGAAATCATAGGGCCGCGAAATTTCCGTGTAGATCGCTTCGCGTAGGTATTTGAACCAACAGTAAGCATAAGAGTAAGTTTCAGAATTGGAAATGATATTACACTGTATTTGGATTCGGGATACCAATGACACAAAATAAAGGATTCATCGCAGACGGGTAGAAGTTACTAAGCAAGCTGTATTGTTTATTGCGTGAAAGTCTAATATGGATAAAAGAGTCACAAACTCAATAGGTATCAGCAAAAAATTAAAGACGATTAGAAATCAACCAGTGGCGGATCTAGGAGTTATTGAAATAGGGGAGAGGGGGCAATTCCAAACGTCTCTCTGTTGAACAAACAAACGAAAACAAACGACAAATTAAACGCAATGGAAGATTTTTTTTAATTCTGGTGCTTTGGGGGTTCTAAAGTTTAATGGGAGAACTGAAACACAAATATAGGGGCCCCTTTTTCTACTTTTAGGGGGGCCTGTGCCCCTTCAACCCCCTGGATCCGCCATCTAGATAAATCACAAATTTATTAAGCAACAACCTGTGTATAAATGTAAGATAATCACCATTAACCAGAAGTAAAAGATGTGAACCCTATAGAAAAACATCACCCCCGAATGGGGTACATAATTTCTGTGAACCTCACAATACTTGCACCCTGGACGCGAAGAGTGGTTTAGGCCTGTTGCGTCATTTGACTGACATAGGACTGCGCCATTGACTGACGCAGCACATGACGCGCTATGTGAGAGTGATATCACTCTAGATAATGCAAAAAGAACAGCGCAATACATTGCTTTGTGTAACTGACGTACGCTCTGAAACCTGTTCTCCAGGCTTGATTACCGCAGGTTATAACGTAATCAAAATGACACCCTGTGTGCAGCATTGAATCTGAAAAGGTGCAAATGTGCACCTTTGAGGGTGCAAGATGTGAGAATAGAATCCTACAACTCTCAATTTTGTATCCTTCAGGTTGCTATTATGTGATGTAACTGTATATCTTTCTGCATTTCTCTTTCTCTCTTTACTACATATTCATTTTAGTTGAGTTGTCTGTTTTCTACTTTTCTGCCGTGAATTTATTCATAAAATGTAACAATTGGCGAAAAATTCACTAAAATTATGAGACTTACATTTCCAACACACCACACAATAAAATGCACAATTCAAATACAATATATGTACCTCTTAACATATGACCCAACTAGTAAATGACAAAAAAATTAATGTACATTTATTTGACACACATTATGTAATTTTCCAAAAATATAATGCAATAATAGAAAAAAGGCAACAATTCATTTGTATTCCTTAGAAATTGAAAGTATGATTAAAACTGCATTACGTACAATATTAAATTACAGAAATATAGAATGAATTTTTAAAGTTTCAAGATGTTTCTTGAAAAAAAATAGGTTCTATTCCTGGCTTTTTCCTTCTTGATTTTGACATTTTTCTTTCTTCTTTGTGAACTTAAGAGCTCAATTTAAATTAAAACATAAACAAAATTAATTTATCAAATACACTTGAAAATGTAGTTTGATAAGGAATTGATGTAAAATATATATATATAAATGCTTTAAATAAATTAATGTAATTACGCTTCGTAACCCATAACTCCTGATATATACAATATTCTATTCCAACCTCTTTGGTGAAAAATATCAGGTTAGAAATTATCTTTGCACTAGATATCCATTGTTCTCAGCCTCTATTTGTGTTTGCTTTTCAAGAAAGACAGAAAGTAAAAGCATCAAGATTTTAATATTTACAATATGTTTTTTTTTTAATTAAACCAACATCACTCTCATTTAAACGGTACTTCGAGGAGTCGACTTATCTACTTAGTAAATGAAGGCATATTTGTGTGAATTATGCAATCTTGAGTTATGTGATCATGACGATTGAAATATATTTTTTGTTGTTCCTGGAATACATCTGTTGACTCCAAGGTGAATACGCTTGAATATGCATTGGGACTCACGGCCTGTATTTAGGTAAAATTTAAACCAGTCGCGAGGTATTAATAGGCTCTTGTTGAAATCGGGTTTAAGAAAGGAAGTCTTAGTTGTTCTTTTGTTAAACGTGATTTTAGACCCAGTGTCGGGTTAAACTGAATAAGTAGAATAAGAGACGTATGGTCCAATGTGATTGATGCAATATGACTGAAAAATATTATGTGACTAAATATATTTTAAGGGATACATTTGTTAAATCCGAGGCGAATACTCGTAGTATTCAAACAGACACATCGATTCTAACATTTCAGATGTATGGATTGGTAGTACTGGTGATTATTCCAATGTTGGTTGTTAGCATTAACAGGGGAGCAATATGTAAAATAACAGGGGAGAATGTGTCGTCCGTTGATGTGAGTACGTATCCAAAATGAGAGTGCACCCGCTCTTGTCCATTCTAGGCCTTGGCAGGCAGCTCGCTTCCTGCAAAGGAGAAAGTACGATTTTCCCCTTATATTATAATTTTGAATAACCTTGAGAAGAAAAAAAGGCTAATGACAATGAAAAAAAAAAAAAAAAACATTAAATCGTAGAGAAAGGAGAAGTAGAAGAAAAAGGACGAAGAACGAAGCGAACTAAATCAAAGTTCGAGAAGAAAGTGCACTATGAAGGGAATTTTTTTCTAAACACAAGAAGACTAAGGCAGAGAATAAACATAGAGGAGGAAAAAGAACAAAAGAAGTGGCACAACCCAATGGGATTAAGAGAAGGGAGGAGAAACAAGACAAAGGTATAAACTTACATGGAATACACGAGAAATAAAATCATGGTGATATGATTATACAGATACATATTTAAAGAATAGAGACTCTTTGCTCGCTTTGGTATGCTAATGTGACAAAGAGTGACCTACCACAGTCAACGTTTGGCGCCACACGCACAATCTGTATGGAACATAATGATTCACACAATGTGGCAGTCTCGGGTTTATGCGGTTACAATTCGAAGAGTGAGGTAGTGTTAATAATTATAGATTTATAGGCCTGTATTCTAACTAATATTTAAACCCGGTGCTGGGCATAAGTTTTTTGTTCAAAATAAATGGAAGTTAGTCTGAGTTCTAAGATTTCCTTCGTTAAACGTGATCTTAGATTCAGGGTTGTTCTTAACTGAATGAGTAGACAGGATCCTTTTAGGCTTACTTCGAATCATCGGGTCATCGCGTCGGGTCAGGTGGTCGCGTTACCCGACCTTTTGTGAAAACATGCCTCTTTATTCACGAAATGTCGGGGGTAATGTTTGTGAAATAATCCCCTCTTATCTACAAATGGTCTGGTCCTATTTACCCGACACCTTGTGAAAACACGACGGCAAATATACGAAAGGGCGCGTGATCTTCCGCTTCTGTTTCACAAAAGGTCTTGTGACGCGACCACCCGACCGGACGCGATGACCCGATGATCGAGGTAAGTAATTGGTTAATAGTCTTACCCTGTACAACATGGGTTCCCATCTGAGCTTGGATAGGTTGCATGCCACTCTGAGGGTAGTAAACCTGGACAAATAGATGAAAATAAATATGAGAAGGTGAATTTTATACACTTGAACAATGAACATTTTAGTTTCAGTTTCAATCCTAGGGTTGAGGGTTCAAATCTCTGCATGGCACTAACGTCCTTCGGCAAGACGTTAATCCACGTTTGCCACGCTCCGTCCAGGTGTAAATGGGTACCTGGCAATTGCTTGGGTAACGATAATTGCAAAGCCCTCAGGAAGAACAGCATTGAAGATGGGTAAACAATATTATTATTATTATCAATTATGATTATTTATCATTATAAATATTATTATTATTATTATTGTTGTTATTTTTATTATTATAATTATTATTGTTGTTGTTATTATTATCATTATTATAGTTTATACGTCCAAGCCTGAACAATGGTATATATAACATTCCAGTTCTTACACCAGTGGTGGATATGCAACATGTCTCTTTCCGAGCCAGTTTTATCGTAATCATACATGTAACTGAACTTGATCGCAGGTATTTTCAAAACATCAACCTTGTATTGAAATAGCCTTGTTCGTTAATACTGAAATGAACGTGTTACAATAACGTATTAGCTAATCGGAATATGGTTTTATGTGATATACTGTGGGGCATGGAAATTGGATTTAGTTGATTTCTTGAGAGTCTTTGCGATCGTGAACGCAAGAATTGCTTGGATCATGACATTTTCATAATTTGGAATGATGATATTACCATGGGGTTGTATTGGGCCTGTTGAGTAGGGGGTCGAGCGCAACAGCAGCTAAGACCACCGCAACAGATGGCACAAGCTACGATGGCGACGACGAACTCAGCGAACATCAGGATAGCGATCACGGAACGGATGGCAGTGAGACCCTGAAAATAATGATGAAAGATTTAAAGAATCAACAACAGCGACAACAACAACACTTTTACAACACTACTACTACTACTACTACTACTATGATGATAATACCAATAATAACAATCATACTACTACTACTACTACCACCATTACTAATAATAATCTATTCTACGAGAAGAAGAAGAAGAAGAAGAAGAAGAAGAAGAAGAAGATGAAGAAAAAAAAAAGAGAAAAGGAATAGTAATAGTAATAGTAATCATAGTTATGATGACAGTGATTATACGTATTTCTTATATAGTGCATTATGATAAGTCCCTATGCCCTTTACATGATAATACATTATGTTGATAGTTTTACTCTTGAAAATAATTACAATTTTATTTAAAATGTTTAGCCCAAAACTCGGAGCGGCGATGCATTGTAGCCACAAGGTTTAGTAGAACTCTAAAATACTGTTAGGATAAAAGATGATATGATATACGTGACTTACCTTGAAGCGCACATCGCCACATGAGTAGTCCATGGCGATGTCGGGATAAATTCCATCTTCTCCATAACTAAGGTTGTTGGGGAAATAATCTGGGCAGACGGTATCTACGCTAAAAACAGCTCCAATGATCTCCATTGCACACACGAAGACTGCTTGGATGGCGGCCAAGATTGACATGACCAGGTAGGCCACGATCTGAGGTACGAACATGGTACGAACACAATACGAACAAAAAATAATATTTAGCAATAATACACTATAAAACAAGTTGGATGACATTTTAATCAATAATGGGTAAATAAGGATGTGGTTAGTTGAGAAATTTACCTGTTATTCCCTAAAATGTCATTATAATAAGGCATACGCAGAAGTAGGGTAAAATTGACAAGGAGTAAGAGATTTAGGACATTTGTAATGTTGAGATGACTTATTGTGGATCTCTCTCATTGGCAATTCAGTCCATATCATTCAATGAGAAATATTCCATTGGTACAGGAAATATTCTTGGCACATAAATTATCATTATTATTTTTGTAATGCCTTTCCCATTTTGGTACAATTGAATTTGCTTTCTCTTTCAATTTCAATGATCGGTTTCTCTGGTTGTATTCTTCCTTCAAGCAAACTTTCTGTGAAGGGTTATTTCTCTAAATTAACATTTCGGCTGGCCCATACACTCCCATAATCATGATAAGATATACCAGGTACTCGATTTCAATGAGCTATTAATAGAATATCCCACATCAACCGTTCATAGCAACCTAATAGATATCTCAAATGCATTTTCATTTCTTGAGGTCGAAATTATCTTAAATTTGAGTTAAACAAGAACAATGCTACTCACCACACAGTTATTCTTCTTCTTAGAACATGCTCCAAGAATTCCAGCAGGTAGGAATATCTGGTAAATATCATTTAAGAAAAAAATGAATTGTAATTTTATAAAAGGGGTTTTCCATGCATGGTAAGCCCTATGTTTAATGAAAAAAAGAATAATTTCGTCGGCAGAGAGACAAAAGCCCAAACTCGATCTACGTCAAGTGATAATATCGTTATATCTCGCCGGACAATACTTCTGCTGCCTTTGATCAAGAGGGTCGGATTGATTTTTAATTGCAATAATATTGAACGTATCTTGCAATTCTATAGTGAAAAAGAAATTGAAGGTTTTACTGTTCACTCGCTCAGTCGCTCAGACAAGGGGAGTTGATTGGGTGTTTGTCAAAAACAAAGCTGGTCGAAAGGAAAAATAACACTTTATATAAAAAGGTATTTATATTCAATCATACTCATATGATGACCGACCAGAACAAAATAAGGTATAGAGAGTTCAACATTTTAAGAAGCAATTGTGTGTTTACTATCAAGAAATTCTAATTAAGATCCATGTGTGAATACTTGTGTTTAATTATGATTATCATATTTTTAAATGGGAATAAGCGTCCCGT
Source organism: Mesocentrotus franciscanus (assembly GCA_037976565.1). NCBI lineage: Eukaryota > Metazoa > Echinodermata > Echinoidea > Camarodonta > Strongylocentrotidae > Mesocentrotus > Mesocentrotus franciscanus. The sequence goes on from CP137683.1 coordinate 2,099,281, forward strand.
CCATTACATCGCTGCATGCTGAGTAACTGTTAATTATATATTTCGAATCTTACGCGATCTTACAAGACGTTCAATAACGGAATCAACGTAAAGCAATTTCAATAGCCTTTAGCGTCACCTTATAACAAGTGCGAACATGAATATGACATATTACGTAATCCGTATATGTTCTCTAAAGGTAATACAATAAGGTATTGAAAGTGCCCTTGAGCTGATTTCTTAAAAGTCTTTGCGATCGTGTTCGATATACTCACGAAAATGGTTGCACCGATGGACGGTCCCATGGGACCAAGATAGCGTTCATAGCGGAACTGCAGATAGATGGTCACACCAGAAAGGATGCTAGCAACGATGGCTAGGATGAGCTGGATGATACCCGTTGTCATGCCAATGGAGTGTTTAAACCACTCAGATCGGCCTCCGCAACATCCTTGGTTTTGTTGGACAGGGATGTTCTGTAAGTAATAGTGAGGTCAAAGGAGGTGACGATGATGATTTAAGATTTAACTAATAATCACCACTGAATAATCTTAGACCTATACGAGCCAATCTATTATTGTTCTATAATCATCTTCAAAACTATGGTCGGGAGGTCATCACAATCTTCAGCATTTTAACACTTCTTTAATGATTCTTCTCGTCGCAGTAATACATTATTTTCAGCTACGACAACCACTCCATCTCAAGGCAAACCGCCTCCTTCTCATCATCAGCAACAGCTGCACCCTCAAAAATCATCGTCATCATCATCATCCACCATCACCACCACCACCACTATCACCAACATCTCCATTATCTCCATCTTCACCACCACCATCTTTAAAGCGCATCAAATTTTATGTACCGAGAAGTACTGCTCTCCTTTCGTATAAATCGTTAATCCAACCAATCTTTGACTATTGTTGTACAGTCTGGAGAAATGGCAATGAAAGCCAGCTAAATCGTCTCCAAGTTCTACGGAATAGAGATAATAGAGCCACTAATTTGTATAACACGCTAAAGGTCGATCAACTCGAAGAAAGGTGGAATAAGCAGTCAATTTTACTTGTATTCAAATTAGTAACATAACATTGCCCTACCGTCACTATGCTCACGGATCCATCTTAAATCACACAACTACATGTTACGTAATATCAATTGCCAAATTGAACTGCCACGGCCACATACAAATTAACTCAGAAAGAGCCCTCTCTATTTAGCCTCTAAACTTTTCAATAACCTACCGGCAAACATCCGATTAGAAAATAGCCTGGCAGCGTTCGCACGTTTTATATCTCTCTCTTAAATAATACACCCCCTCCATTGTTTCTGTTATCCAAGTAATTTTGAATTCATCCTGTTTGTTTTCATCTTATTATGTTGTTATGATAATTGTTGTGATTTCTTTTGTATATAATGTTTGTATTCCTTTACTTGTTGAGTTCAATTAAAGGTAAAGACCAGTTTTGGAAACGCCCCTCTCTCAAAAAATGAAATGGAAGCTCTCATTACCAATCATGTGAAAGAATATGTTTTGACTAATACGTGATGATACAAATTTTGCCGGGAAACCGCCTGCTAATTGATATATTTGGTAAATTATTATATCTCGTGGGACCAAATAGATATCGTGCACGTGGTCGCGTAGTCCCATATACATCTTTCTGTGTACAGTGCTTGTAACTTTACCAAGACTGGGCCAAATTTCTTATCATTTTGATGATTCCAGAACCTTGCAGTACACACCAATACTTATATGCTAGATGATCAACCTTTTCTGATCGATTCCACAACGTTTCTTTCACAATGCAATCGCATGACCTGAACTGGTCTTTATCTTTAATGTCATATGCACGGCCTTGCTGAAAAGCAGCTTCTAGCTGATAGCAGGCTTTTAAACCGTGATTAAATAAATAAAATACAAAAAATATCACCACCATATCCATCACCATCACCATCACCAGATTCACCACCATCACCATCATCATGCAGCATCGCCTCACCTGGATGATGAAGCTTTGCTGTGGCTGTGCTGTATACACACCCTGTGGCTGGGTTGGGCCGTTAGGATAGACGACCGGAGCATTGGTAGAAGTGTAAGAGGGCGGTGTCTGCTGCTGGGGCTGAGTAATTTCAACGGCTTCCTCAGCATCCTGCTGCTCCTCATTCGGGATCAACTGTACATCCATTTTGTTTTCCATTCTTGGGAATTAACAAGCGATGGGATGTTGACAACATGAAAAGAAAGTTGAATATTAGGCCGTTGATATGGGACTGGTATCATGGGGAAGGAGTGTGGGGAGGAGTGTGTGAAGGAGTGTGTGTGGGGGGAGGAGAACGTGTGTGTGTGTGCGGGGGGGCACTGGTCTTGGAATGCGAATTATATATACCATCGATGAGGGGAAGGGTGCCGGAGGGCCCCTGGTCCTCTTCTCCTTTTTTATTATCCTTTTACATTCCCTCTTTTTCTATCTTTTTCTTTCCCCCTTTTTATCATTCGGAAGTGGTGCTGGAGCTTATGGGGGAGGGGAGAGTAGGCGCCCTATGTTCTAACCTTATGCATACTCCTTGGAGAAGAGGAAAACAAAAACCAATCGGGGGTGACTGAATTGTTCTATAAAATGACAGGTATTATCAATCTATTTTTTTATTTGTTTATGCAATTAAGCACATTCTTTGTTACTAGTATTCCATTAAAACCTAAAGTCGATGACGCGTTGGTAATTAAGCACACGATCACGCACAATCACACCAAAATATAAAAACAATGATAAAATACATAAGTGATAAAGTATCATTAAAATTAGAGATTAAAAAACTACGAAAATAAATGAAATTCTAAGTCAGTTTAGATTACGGCTGAAAGATTCAATTATCTTGTCACCTCGCAATTGCTAATTACGAGTCAAGATGATTGCTTAAAGAATACAAGGAACCATCTTGATTTGTAATTAATATGGAAAGTTTGTGGCGCAGATAATCTTAGAAATTTGAAGAGCGCCGTCTCAACAACAAGCTAAATGTAAGATCTTTGACGAGAGGGAAAAGATTAAAACATAAACAGCTCAGCATTGTGACTATCTCAGCTATGAGCTATGACTACCTCAATTGTTACATGGAATAGAATTTGAAGGAATCTTCGGAAAATGTTTTGGAACCTGCAAATATAAAATATGAAATCGAACAAATTTGAAATAGAAACTTCGAACTAAACCGGGAAAAGATTGTATCCGGACAACCAGCACATTATCATTGTAGATTGATACCCTACGTTAACGTAACCTACCATCATTTTCTAGGTTTTACACGGTTTTAGTTTACACTGTCACCGTATTCTTTGTTTTTCTTGTATTTCATGCATGCTATCTACTCTCCATTGTAAAGTAATGTGAGATTAGGTATACCATCAATAAATTCTGAAATGCATTGACGTCATTTTCGCGATAAAAATTGAGCTTGCACATGAGCTCTGGTCATTAAACTGAATTCAAGGGCCGGTCACACAGCACCGATAACGAAAACGGTACCACAGAATATATCGGTGCTGAAGCTTTTTATTAAAAAGCCCAGGAACACTGGTTTAATGCCCCCCCCCCCCGAAAAGAAAATGACTATGAGTCCGATTATACTGTTATCGATAAAGCCTATCATTATATCACCTACAGTCAGTATGTTACTTTGGTCCTGTTTATGCATAATGAATTAGATTATGAGAAATGTATGATCGATGTTACATATGTACTTTAATACAATGACTTTTTGTGTTTAAGACTTGGCAACGTGTCAACTGCTGTCCAATAGATTAGAAAGGAATTGAACAGATGCACTATGCACGTGTACAAGAAAAAGCATCCAGATTATTAATGATTCAAAAGCACCAGACTTGGCGTAAATAGCCGAATTTGCCTGACCGCCAAAAATACAATCCAACAACGACAACAACACCGCTTTGCGTGTCAACAGCTGTACTACATGGAATGAAATAGAATTGAATAGAATAGAATAGAATTGAATAGGATAGAATAGAATGGAACAAAATACAATAGATTGTTGTTAATGTTTTCCCTCTTCCATGCTCTACAAAGCCCGGTATGGGGTAGTTGGCTAGCTGAATGACTCATTGAACTTAGAACCAGGGAGATGAAAGGAACAGCTCCCCTCTGACGTCATAATACTGTCAATACTGTAATAGCTGTCAATACTCAATCGTAGGCCAGCGCCTATATTTAAAGCTATATGAATGGGCTACGTGTATACTACATGTACTCTAATCATGGCCCCTTTAGTTTATGGTCGAATTATTAACCTATACCCCCATCGAATGTTCAGCATAGGGCTAACCCAATGTTTGCAAAAAGTTGATAGCCCTACTAAATCTGGAACCAGGCCAAATGTTGAGGGAAATAATAATTGCAAAGCAATGTTAATGTTTTCAATTCCATGATAAATATGGACAAAAATACCTTGGACTAGCCCTATTATCAATATGAAACCTGTTTTTCTTTGAAATGGTGGACATAAGCTCTCTCACTCTCCACCCCCCTCCCCTCTCTCTCTCTCTCTCTCTCTCTCTCTCTCTTTCTCACTATCTCTCTGTCTGTCTGTCTCTCTCTCTCATTTGTAACCTCTTTCCATCTTATTTTGTTTTAATCTCCCCCTCTCTCCCTCTTGCCATCCCTTCTCTACATTTCTACAATTTCTCTTTCTCCCCTCCCACATCCCGTCTTTCACCCTCCTTCTCTTACTCTGCTCATGGTAGGTCCATTCTCTGATATGCTGATACACGGCAGTGCCCTGTTATACAACACTGAATGTGAAGGCATACCACATGAATCATTAGCCTACCGAAAAAATGTTAACGATCGATAATCTTTGCATGGTATGCCAATAATGCTGAAGAGGAAATATCCTGCTCATAATGGTCTACGTGTAAGAGGGAAGGCTATGTTTAGGTTCATCAACCATCCATCTCATTCGAGAGTTTACATTGCTGATTTGTGTGAATCAATAGCCATAGTTTCCATCTATAAAATAAATATGGATATCACAAGAACGGCAACTGCCTTATATTAAACAACCTTATACATGTATAAATGGCAACTGAGAAATCAATCAATACAACGAATATGCATACGTATACCGGGGAATTATTTTCAACAAGCTAGCAAAAAATAGATTCTCTGCTGCTATAATATAAGAATCACTCATTGAAAAACCTCTCTGAATTTACCAAAGGTTCGTTCGTTCGTGTCTCCTTAGATCCTTAAAAAAAAAACGATGAAAATTACTCACCTCAAAATGAGTAGCTTGGAAATATGAAGTGAAAAGTATTTACGACGCTCTCGAAAAATGCAAAATGACTATATTCTCTACGAAATGTTATCCACTGAACGAAGAATGGCGTACACTGCCCAGGATCACAAAAACAATCAACCTCGCCTTCACGGTAAATATGCTAAACACGCATGCGCATTGTTAGTCTCTTTTCACAGACAATGAACAAGGTCATTGCTCAGAAGTGAGTTCGGTGCTATGTAGGGCATACATCAATGGGTGATGAAAGGGAGGAGGCAGTGAATGCCCATATCACTTTTCAAACATGCCACTAAATCATATTATGTCTTGTAAAACAGGTGAATATGGTCAATAAGTGTCGATACTTAATCATGTAACGTTGAGCAGTAGACCTGTTTACTAAATTTATACTTACGTTTATATATTCCTTTTCCGAGAGGCAAGGGCTGCTGTTAGGTCGACAACTCTTCAGATGGTCCAAGTCTTATGATGACTATTTGGAGAACAGGCTCTATACGGTCTCAGCCAAATCGATCAGTATACAATCTGCACATGGGCAGATGAAGGTAATTGTACCAAAAAATGTAAAACCCACCGAGATGAATACTTGATAATTAAGTGCCCATGAACGTTATGTAATCATTATTCATTTATGCACCGACGTGAAGCATCTCCATCACTTTGACAGTGATTCTAAAATGCACAAAGTGGGACGTCTCGATCCATGTGTAAAAGATCTGTTGATATTTGGTGGTCATTCAGTGTACCAAAGATAACTACGAAGTGGTCTTACGTGAAGCAAAGCAGAAAAGGGGTCTGCAAAACCAAGAATATCAGAGATGTCGCAACCTGGATATAAAAAATCATGACGTCGTACAGAGTCCTCCTATCAAAATTGAGAGTTGTGTTCTGTGTGTGCATGTGATCGCCTTGATGCATTGTCAATAGTTGTTGAGCTGTTGGAAATCTTGGAATAATTTCAAAATCATGTCTAAAATGAAGTCATTGTCACGCACATCATTTCAATGTCGAAATTGTTAACAAATAGACTTGTACGTTCATTAGTATATGAAGCCTTTGTTCATTTGTCAGTGTTTCAGACTTAAGATACCTATACCGTTAAATTTACTATAAAAATCAGTATTACATGTATTACTCAGTTTCATTAAATCAAGAATGTTTCTTTCTTTTCCTTCAAGTATCTTTCACGTGAGAAAAATGGAATATTGCCAATCACTCAGATTGCAGTTAGATGTTACCAATTTGATTTCAAACTGATGCATACTCATTGAATCAGTCAATGGCATTTTATTCGATCTTTCCTACCTGAACGCATTATTGTAAACGTACATGTAACTCGATCAGGGCCCCGTCTTACAAAGAGTTACGATTGATCCAAATCAATCGTAAGTCCTCCGATCAATCGCAAGTTTGCAGTCTCCTATCTCTTATGTACATAGTTGCGATTGATATCAATCGCAAATAAGTTGCGATTAATATCAACTCTTTGTAATACAGGGCCCTGGGCTATATAAACCAAGTATACTGCCCTTTTTCATTCGATGGCCATTTGGATATTCATTTTGGAAAAGCAAGCTGTCTACAAAAATATAAACTGAGTTTTAATAAAGCAGGTCTAACATCGAATGTAACATGGCAGTGTGTATTGCTCTATTTGCTTTTGATACTCCTCTAGATTTATAACATTGTCATTTTTATTTTTTCTCTTCTTTTTCTTTTAATTAATTAATGAAAATTAGGCATCATCTTGTATGTTTGGGGTTCATTTATTGAATTGGATTTGAATGTGAATTCTCACTGACAATGACATCTTCATAGTAACATCGTTTTATTCCAAACAAAACTGTTGGCAATATTGTAATGTCACTACATTTTGACAAAAACTTTGGCTGGCGAAGGCTTGTATGACTAATTTCTTCGAAAACATTAATAATGCTAGGACTGTGTATATCAATCTGTGCATCATAACAGGTCTAATCCTGTATGGCTACTGTATCAAGTCTTTCGTCCTCTTTGTGCATGGCTGATCGTCAACAAAACGGAGTTAAGTCTTTTGTCAACTATGTTTGTTGCTACGGCAGGCAGCCAGTGAAAATGAACTCGTTTAATCAAATTATGGAAATGCAAGCATTACTGTTATAAAAAAACAGAACTTTGTTAGTCCTGGCTCATTTTTCCTGATTGAGGTGTCATATATGAAAGGGCAGAAATTGAACGTTCTAGGAATGTGATTTTCTCTTTGAAATTGAGATTCCGCCCGCCAAATGACTTTTTGGTTTCCTCTCTTCAATTTTTTTTAATCACTCATGCGTGAAATATGCATGATATGAGTTGCATCAAATGAAAGTGGATGATCTAAGCTTTACAAATATGTGTCATTTATTAATTATAATTGTGATTAAGTTATGATAAAACATCGATTATTCTCGGTTTCGTTTTTTCTGGGACGCACTGTATATATATATATATATAAATACAACAGAAGAAAGAAGAGATGTGATCGATAAACTACTTTTAGCCCAAAAGTCATTAAGACATCATGGACCAGATGTTTTGAACTCCTTACCAAATTCAATAGGGCATCGTTCATCTCTTTTTTTCTTTTAAACTTTTTAAGAACTCTTATATCGAAATATCAACATAATTGATTTCAAAGTGCAGTAGGAAATTATTGATATCTCTATTTTTGAACACATTGCAAGTTATGTTTGCTATTTGGTATTCTATTGCGCTTTCTGTGTTTCCTTTATTGAAAAAGAATTGTTTCCACTCCACCATACAACAGAGAGCAAAGTGCACATCCATCATTCGCTAAACACACAAACCACACACACCCACACACACATACACATACACAAAATACACTCACATGCAAACTCATACACAAAGATCGTATGAACACATTTTCATTTTAAATTTCACCTAAAGATTATTCTTTTGAGGCCGCCATCCTAGTCAAGCATCGCTTATGATTGCGGTCTCCTGAACCTTTTCCACAGATAGTTCAGATGATGCTTATATTTATAAATATATGTTACAGAAATATTGAGTTATATATTATATGTATATATGTAAATAACATTTTGACATGAAGTAATTATTGTTTGAATATTTTGTATTATACCTTACGTTTATATGTTCTTTGTTATTCAGTTATTATATTTGATAACAATTGCAGAAATCAAATCAAAATCAAATCATTTACAATAATTGAAAAATGAGTCACAAACTCACTAGGTATCAGCAAAGAATTAAGGACGATTATAAATCAACCAGTTGCGGATCTAGCAGTTATTGAAATAGGGGAGGGGAGGGAACAATTCCAAAAACCTCTCTGTCGCTTTAAAGCCTGTCTGCACTAGTTTGGCCAGGAGGGATTAGACCTCCCAGCATGGTCACTGACAGGTGGTTATCTCATCAACTCAGCTCTCAATTAACATAAGAAAAAGAGGATCATGGGGGACCAACGGGCACCGCTTAGGCATTGTTTTCTATACAGAGGGAGCAAGTAGCTACAAGTAGTGCAGTGGGGCTTTAAACAACCAAACAAAAACAAGCAACAAATAAACCCAATAGAAGATTACAATTTTTTCTGGTGCTTTGGGGGGTTCTAAGATTTAAAATGGAGCATAAAAACACCAGTGCCCCCCCCCCCCTCATCTCCTTGTTCCGCCATAGATAAATCACAAGTATATTAAGCAACAACGTGTGTATGAATGTCTAATAATCACCATAAACCACAAATAGAAGGTACCAAAACTGTACGAAAACATCACAACAGGCGCTATAATTTATGTGCACCTCACAATTGTGAAAACTTGCACCATGGACGGGAAGAGTTGTTTAGATCTGTTGAGTCATTTGACTGACGTAGGACTGCGCCATTGACTGACGCAGAACATGACGCGCTATGTGAGAGTGATATCACATAAGATAATGCTAAAAGAACAGTGCAACAAATTGCTTTGTGTAACTGACGTACGGTCTGAAGCCGGTTCTCCAGGCTTGATTACCACAGGTTATAACGCAATCAAAATGACACTCTGTGTGCAGCACCTCGTGCACCTTTAAGCAGGAAGGTGATAGAGAAGGAATGGAACTCTTGTAATTTATTCAAACGCATGCGTCAGTTCTAAAGCGTAACAATGGGATGCGTAACATTCCACTTGGCTTTGAAGTTCCATGCTCCAAGACGCTCTTCCACTGCGGGGAATTTCGGAGGCCAGGCACCAGTTTCACATTTTATTAAATTACCGGCAAAGTTTCAGTGTAAATTATAAACTTTATATGGGGAGTGGATTGGGAATAGTGCATCAAACAATTTTTCAAATTTAGTACTCCACCCTTCCTATAATTTGTGTGCCAGAGTTGGTAAAAGAAAATTTAGATCCTGACAAAAACTCAATATTTTAGGATAATCCGATTATTTTCGCATGTTTTAATGTCCCGTCATTTATAATCCATGATTTACAATCTTCGATAACTTTAAGTTTGCTAATGCGTGCTTTTGCGTGCTTTTTGTATTTTTGCAGTTGGAAAAAAGTATGAAATTACACAAGTTTGTGTTCGCTTGTTCAACTCATTACACATTCAACAATTGATGAGAAATCATTGAAAGGGACAGCGAACATTTGCTGAGATACCATTTTCTGATGTAGGAATTCTAAATCCTGATATTTCATGCACTCTTTTATCTCACCCCCTGGTCAACAGTTGCAGATTGGCGCATAACTTTTCGGCGGCTTGGAGCATGGGGTCAAAGAAGAGCGGCTTGATTCCACTCCTTCTCTATCACCTCCCTGCTTTAAGGGTGCAAGATGTGAGAATAGAATCCTACAACTCTCAATTTTTTAACCTCCGGGTTGCTACTATTATGTGATGCAACTTCATATCTTTTTGCATTTCTCTTTCTTTCTTTACTACATATTCATTTAAGTTGTGTTGTCTGTTTTCTACTTTTCTGCCCGTGAATTTATTCATAAATATGTAAAGATTTGCATAGATTTCACTGAAATTATGACAATTACATTTCCAACACATCACACTATAAAATGCACAATTTAAATATAAATATGTACCTCTTAACATGTGACCTAACTAGTAAATGACAAAAAAAATATTGTACATTGACTAAACACACATTATTTAATTTTCCAAAAATATAATGCAATAATAGAAAAAAAGGCAACATTTAATTTGTATTCCTTAGAAATTGACAGTATGATAAACTGCATTACGTACAATATTAAATTACATAAGTTGAGAATGAATGTTTAAAGTTTCAAGATGTTTTTTTTTTAAACAGGTTCTATTCCTGGCTTCTTTTTTTTTGCTCGATTTTGACATTTTTCTTTCTACTTTGTGAACATAAGAGCCCAATTTATATGATGACATTAAAAAAAAATTAAGTTATCAAATATACTTGAAAATATAGTTTGAATAGGAATTCATGCAAAAAAAATATATATATAAATGCTTTGATTTAATTAATGTAATTACGCTTCATAACCCATAACTCCTGATATAACTACAATATTCTATTCCAACCTCTTATGTGAGAAATGTCAGCTTAAAAATTATCTTTGCACTAGAATCCATTGTTCTCAGCCTCTATTTTTGTTTGCTTTTCAAGAAAGACAGAAAGTGAAAGCATCATGATTTTAATATTTGCAATATGTGTCTTTTTATTAAATCAACATCATTCTCATTTGAACGGTACTTCGAAGAGTCGATTTACTTACTTAGTAAATGAAGGCATATTTGTGTGAATTAGCAATCTTAAGTTATGTGATCATGACGATTGAAATATTTTTTTCTTCCTGGAATACAACTCCAAGGTGAATACGCTTGAATATGCATTGGGACTCACGACCTGTATTTAGGTAAAATTTAAACCAGTCGCGAGGTATTAATAGGCTCTTGTTCAAATCAGGTTTAAGAAAGGAACTCTTAGTTGTTCTTTTGTTAAACGTGATTTTAGACCCAGGGTCGGGTTTTACTGAATTAGTAGAATAAGGGATATATGGTACAATGTGATTGATGCAATATGACTGAAAAATATTATGTGACTGAAATATATTTTAAGGGATACATTTGTTAAATCCATGGCGCATACTCGTAGTATTCATGCAGACACATTGATTCTAAGATTTCAGATGTATGGTAGTACTGATGATACTTCCAATGTTGGTTGTTGCATCAACAGGGGAGCAATATGTAAGATAACAGGGGAGAATGTGTCGTCCGTTGATGTTAGTATGTTTCCAAAATGAGAGTGCGCCCGCTCTTGTCCATTCTAGGCCTTGGCAGGCAGCTCGCTTCCTGCAAAGGAGAAAGTACAATTTTCCCTTATATTCTAATTTTGAATAACCTTGAGAAGATGAAAAAAGACTAATAACAATGAAAATCCAAAGAAAAACATTACATCATAGAGAAAGGAGAAGTAGAAGAAGAAAGAAGAAGAAGAAGAACGAAACGAACTAAATCAAAGTGGGATAATGAGAAGAAAGTGCAATATGAAGGGATTTCTTTTTTAAACACAAGAAGAATAAGGCATAGAATAAACATAGAGGAGGAAAAAGAACAAGAAGAAGTGGCACAACCAGATGGAACTAAGAGGAGGGAGGAGAAACAAGACAAAGGTATGCACTTTATACATGGAATACACGAGGAATAAAATCATGGTGATATGATTATACAGATACATATTTAAAGAAAATAGATTCTTTGCTCGCTTTGGTATACTAATGAAACAAAGAGTAACCTGCCACAGTCTACGTTTCCCACACGCACAATGTGTATGAAACATAATGCTTCATACAATGTGGCAGTCTCGGGTTTATGGGGTTACAATTCATAGAGTGAGGTAGTGTTAATAATTATAGATTTATAGGCCTCTGTTCTAACTAATATTTAAACCCGATGCTGGGCTTAAGTTTTTTGTTCAAAATAAAGGGAAGTTAGTCTGAGTGCTAAGATTTCCTTCGTTAAACGTGATCTTAGATTTAGGATTGCTCTTAACTGAATCAGTTGACAGGACCATTTTAGGCTTACTTCGAATCATTTGGGTCATCGCGTCGGGTCAGGTGGTCACGTTACCCGACCTTTTGTGAAAACATCCCTCTTTATTCACGAAATGTGGGGGGTAATGTTTGTGAAATAAACCCCTCTTATCTACAAATGGTCTAGTCCTATTTACCCGACACCTTGTGAAAACCCGACGGCAAATCTACGAAAGGTCGAGTGATCTTCCGCTTTTTTTTCTCACAAAAGGTCGTGTAATGCGACCACCCGACCGGACGCGATGACCCGATGATTCGAAGTAAGTAATGGGTTACTAGTCTTACCCTGTACAACATGGGTTCCCATCTGAGCTTGGATAGGTTGCATGCCAGTCTGAGGGTGGTAAACCAAGAAAAATAGATGAAAATAAATATGAGAAGGTGAATTTATACACTTGAACCATGAACCTTTTAGTTTCAGTGGAGGTAGAGGTATCGTGGTATAGTGGTTCATTCACTTGACTCTCAATCCTAAGGTTGAGGGTTCAAATCTCAGCATGGAACTAACGTCCTTTGGCAAGACATCCAGGTGTAAATAGATACCTGGCAATCGCTTATGTAATAATAATTGCAGGGCCTTCAGGAAGAACAGCATTGAAGCTGGGTAAACAATATTATTAGTATTAGTAGTAGTAGTAGTAGTAGTAGTAGTAGTATATACCTTGAATGTACCTTGAAGGCCACACCTCGCCATCGTGGTGATGAAGATCTATTAGATAGTGTGGTGTGGCAGGGTTAAGGGGGTCCCGTGGGACCCATTTAAAAACCCAGGTCGGATAGTTGTCGTTTGAAGCTAAGGAGTGTGGGAGCATCAATGGCAGTTTGTGGAAGCTTGTTCCATTTGTTTACAACTCTCTGGCTATAGAAATTTTTCCTGATGTCAAGGCGACTTCTTGTTTTGGCTAGCTTCATGGAATGGCCTCTTGTTCTATCAAAGTTAGCAAACTGAAAAAAGTTCTCGGCTTTGGATTTGTCGATTTGTGTCATTATCCTGTAGGTTTGCAGTAGGTCTCCTCTCTCTCTTCTTTTCTCCAAAGTAGTTAGTTTCAGTTTTGCTAATCTCTCTTCATATGGTAGATGTTGAATACTTGAAATGAGTTTTGTGGCTCTTGCTTGGACTTTTTCCATCTTCTTTTTGTCTTTTTTCAGGTATGGACACCAGGCCTGCATGGCGTAATCTAGGTGGGGTCTGACGAGTGATTTGTACAGTCTTAAGATCACTTCCTTACTCCTGAATGTAAAGTTGCGTTTGATCATTCCTAGTGTCCTGTTTCCTTTATTTGCTGCTGCAGCCCACTGGGAGGCAACTTTCAGGGACTTGTGAACTAGAACCCCTAGATCTTTTTCTTCTGTACTTTCTTTCAGCTGGGAGTTGCCCATCGTGTATGTGTAGTGTGGGTTATGGGTTCCAAAATGCATGACTCCACATTTGTCTGCATTGTATCTCATCTGCCATGTATTTGTCCATCTGTGAAGGTGGTTGATGGAGTTTTGCATGTCTGTTCTATCATTGTCTATTTGTACTGGATGGATTAGCTTGGTGTCATCAGCAAATTTGCTAACTGTTGATTTGTCGGTTAGCCCAATTTCAAGGTCATTCATGTATATCAGGAAGCACAGTGGTCCCAGGACTGATCCTGGTACTACAGAGCTGGTAACAGGTCTCCAGCTAGATTTGGCTCCCTGGGTAACAACTCTCTGCTTGCGACTGTTGAGCCAGGCTGTTATCCACTGCAATATGTTACCGTCTATTCCATGGGCCTTGATCTTTTTTGCTAGTCTCTTGTGTGGGACGGTATCGAAGGCCTTTGCTATGTCAAGGTATACTACATCTACTGGTGTACCATTGTCTACTGATTTGGTGATGATTTCTAGGTATTCTAGCAAGTTGGTAGTTGTAGATTTCCCTTTCCTAAAACCATGCTGGGTATCCTGTATCAGACCATGTTTATTTAGGTGGTCAGTTATTTTGTCTTTGATAATGCTCTCTAGTACTTTACAGCTGACTGATGTTAAGCTGATCGGTCGGTAGTTCTCCGGTTTAGATCTTGCCCCTTTCTTGAATATTGGAGTTATATGGGCTGATCTCCATTCCTCTGGTACATGTCCTTCCTTTAGTGATTTTCCAAACATAATGGTGTATGGAACACTCCCACTCCGGGGTCGGAATGACCGCATGCGTGTTACCAAAATGTCCGGTAAAGGGGTACTTTTCACGCACCAAAGTCCGGCTCGTACATACACAAAAGTGACTTTACACACCGGACTTAGGGGGTGTTTTCAAAAGGAGGGAACACGCATATGCGTACCCTAAATAACACTGAGTGGGGGGCCGGGGGAACACTCAGTTCTTCAGCCAGGGGTTTCAAAAAGGCCGGTGGTATGTCGTCTGGACCTGCTGCTTTGGATGGGTCGAGGTATTCAAGCTTCTTTTTCACACAATCTTCAGTGATTTCTATCTCAGCAAGAAGCTCTTCATCAGTTCCTTTGAAGACATTCTGGGGGTTGGGAACATTTAGGTCCTCTTCAGTAAAGACTGATGCAAAGTATTCATTTAAGATATTTGCCGTTTGTTGGCCTGATGGGACTGACTCTCCGGTTTCTCTTTTAAGAGGTCCTACAGTGTCTCTGACCTTTTGTTTTGATCGAACATATGCATAAAAGCTCTTTGAATCTTCTTTGATGTTTTGAGCAAGTTTCTTCTCGAAGTCACGTTTTGCCGTCTTTATTTCATGCTTGGCGTCCCTCTGGCATTTCTTGTAGTACTACAAGTTCTTAGTTCCATCTTGGTTGTCTTATCTAATTTGTACCTTTTCCAAGCTCGATGCTTTCGACGGATACTTTTCTGTGTTCTTTTTGTGAGCCAGATAGCTTTCTTCTTTCTAGATTGCCGTTTTAATGGTACATGATCATGCATTAACTGT
>CP137683.1:2115060-2202560 GCA_037976565.1 Mesocentrotus franciscanus
ACTTAAATAAAGGAAACATTCAAATAATCTATCAAATTTAACAAGTTTCATCTTTAATCATTACCACAAGAAAATTTAGCATTCATTTGGTGTTTACCTTCTGCAGATGATCAGGGAAGAGGAAAATGGTTGGAATAGCATTTGGCGAAGTCTGGTTGTCTGGCCAATGCGGTCAAAACATCTGCTTCAAAGTGGTCCGAGCACACGGTGGACTACTGGCTTAGTGTCCACTTGTCCCCTCCTCATCTTGACAAGCCGTCTTTCAAAGGCTGGACCAGCTTTGGGGAAACCTGGAAATTAATAGAAAACAAGATAATGGAGGATAAGTGGGATGCTGAGAACATCTTCATTTCATTTTGCCTTTTATATTGCATTTGCCTTTGTCTATTTGTATGCATGATAGCATGGGGATGTGTGTCCAGACAATGATAACAAAAATTAACTGGTCAATTTTTGCTGTTTGATTTTATTTCAAAAATAAACACGTACCCCATCAAGCATTCTTTTAACATTTGCAATACATAATCTTGTTAACATCACAGCATAGTGACAGTTTGCATGAACCTGTCAGATCAATTTTACAAAGCAAAGCATTTCAAAAGCAAAAGCCAAAGCTACATGTCATTCCTCCAGCAAAGCATAGTAGTCAATGCTAATGGATGCGTATGCATGTCACTCACATCATGACATGTATTGTATGCAACTAATGCAAGGTTATTTGCAGCATGCAGATAGGCTAGTCGATGCAGATGTCAAAAATATGGCAAAGATCTGGGGCCGCGGAGGGCCAAAGTCAGAAAAGAGGGTTTGCCTGCCACTACCGCATAAAATAAGCACACCTTGTTTATTTGAAAGATTTTATCATAATACACAATATTTCAGAGGTGTTTTTTTAATTTGTTGCGAACAATCCTAAATCGGAGGGCGTCCAAAAAAGCGGCCCTTTTGACGAAAAATAGTATTTTGTGAATTATATTTTAAGGGAACCTTAAACCACCATGAGTTTGGTGTCATATGAAAGAGAATTAAATCATCTAAATTTTGATACCAATTTCAATGAAATTGGGATTAATTAACATTGCAAATTTAAGTAAAAAACATGATTTTTGTGATTTTTTCCAAATATTGAATTTTATCAATAATCGTTATTTTACATATATATCAAAATTGAGAAATGCATTTTTGTAACTTTCCAGGAATTTGCCCTTATACAATGACAATATACTGTGAAAAGGAAAGGTTTATATCTCTTTTCAATAAAAGTTATAGCAACCCAAAATTATTGATTCGATTTCCACAAAAACAACATTTTTGCCCACATGTGTATTAACTGTATGCATATTAGTGTATTGAGGACCTGTTTGGTGTGTTTACATCGAGTTTTAAAGATAACTTTGAGTAAACCTTTAATCACCATGGATTTGGTGTCAAAGATGAATAATTGAAATACCTTCAAGTTGATATCAATTTCATTGAATTATGTAGAGTGTGAAATGTAAATTTTGAGCCAAAAGGTGTTTTTGTAGATATTTTTCCCCTCTAATTTTGGCCAGTATCTTGGTATAGTAACTGGACAAATGTGACTGGAAATTTAGTATTGCAGAAAGTTCAAGTGATTTGGAGTGCTGACTGCAAATGATAAGTATTTCTTCTGTACTCTGAGATGTTTCAGGAAATGTGGGCATTGACAGTTGCTCCCCCACCCCGCCCCTTCCAGCCTCTTTTCATAATCTTGCCCATGACCAAGACAAGTTAGTCCATGAACACGAACAAAGTAATGCAGACAGTCCAGACAGTTAAAGGATTAGGCCAGGAGAGTGCTTAGTGCAATTGATAAGTATTTCTATACTCTGTGATGTTTTAGAAAATGGGGCATGGGCAGGTGCCTCATCCCCTCCCCACACAATTAACTATTATTTGACACCACCCCCTTCCATCTGTCATCTGACCGCTTAGTACAATCTTGTCATGGTAAAGACAAATATTTGAACATAATCAAAGACAGATCATTTAAAAAAATCATGCTTGTGATTTAGCTGGGATTATATAAACAGCCCACGAGACCAACAATGTAGGTCTCTTGAACCCTCAGAAAAATTGTTGGGATACCCATAAAACTGACATGGCGGTCTTGTGAATCCTCAAGTAATTTTCAGAAGACCATGCATAAAGCCGAAGCGTTAATGTGCTGTAAATTCTTTTCAATACATGTGGATATCAAGTCTGAGCCAAACATTTTTATTTTTATTATTGAAGAAAACACATATAAATACTTTTATTTGCGTTAATATAGAAAACATTACTTAATTTACAAGCATTAGAATACAGTTTATTGCATTGATATTTATTTGCTTCATAAATATACATGTATGTACAAAAGGCAACGTGTATATAGATTTTCTGGCCTGGGGTACTCGTATTTAAAAAAAGGTCCAGTTTTCGGAGGGTAAATGTTTATGAACACCCAAACCTCTTATACATTTTAATGAAAAATTTAATGAAGACTCATAACTAAGGCTTAGGGTATTGCTCCGAAGGGGTGGGCGTGGGAATGAATTTCCTATTTTCATTTCTGAATATTTCCCACACGGGAGTCACTCAGGCCTTCTTGTGGTTCTGAAAAGGAAGGGTTCGCACATCAGTGTTTTACCCCTAAATTGTTTTAATATATATTTCATTATTCACCTTGGATTCGCCTAAGCAGAAAGGAGCGACATTATGAAATTGCCTTAACTCGCCTTTCTTTCTAAATTTGGACGTCTTCCGATCACACTAGCACAACTTCACTATCAACATGAATTTAATATATCTTTGGATGCCGTTTCAATGTGGTAAAATTAATTATTTGTTTTAAAATTCATATCCACTATATGTCCTTAAGCAACTAAAACTTTTACAGCTTTGTCGAAAGATCGAATAACCAGATAACAACAGGACTACAACATTTAGACAGGCCTTTTTATTTTTCTACATCATGTCTTTGACACAAAACTTATTTGATGTTTCCAGGGGCAGACTGGGACTGAACATTGGTTTTTAAAGTGTTATGCGACCTGCCCACTGAATATGTAAGATGCATATATATCAAGTGGCCCTCAGACCACAAATCGACTGGACCTTGATCAACCAAAAATAAAGAGCTGCTCGTGGTGAAAATTCCCCAAACTCCCGGCCAATCTGTCTCTGGATCTTTCCTTATAGGATACGTGTATCTTTTATCTACCCAAAATGATAAATTTGTCACTGGCAGTTGTCAGCAGAAGCCCCTTGTAAAAAGTAAAGCACATGCGTCGATTGAGAGAGAGAGAGAGAGAGGGGGTGAGGGTTGACACCACGTCAACTCAATAGTTTGATAAACATTGTATCCTAGCATATAACGAAAAATCTTTAAAATCTAATGAGCCATTTTTTCTTGAATATTCTTCAATCTGGTCAGGAAATTCTAATTCTAGGGATTTGTTTGTATGAATAACTATGTCATTTTCTTATTTACATAAATGCATTTTTATTATTTACCATACATGGTGATTCAATTCTCAAACATTCATCCCACACCCATTTCCATTATAAACATTGTCTTCATGTCTTATGCCTTAATTTATTTCAAAATTCAGAACTAGTTTGCATTCTAAACACATCTTGGTAGTTTTAAATCTCATTACTATTTCAAATTGGGTGGCGGGGTTGGTGAAACGTTCTTAAACCCATCTCCAGGATGTTCCAGGATGTACACGTTACCAAAACTAAGGAATTAATAATTCCAAGATTTCTTCCACACTCACCCCATAATACATGCATAATGCTGCATTTATCCATCATTTTCTTCAAAATTAAGAACTTCTTTGCATTATAATCATGTCTTGGTGATTAAAATCTCAGACTTTTTATGATGTTGGAAAGGACTCTTTTCCTAACCTACATGTATTTTTGATATATCCAACATTTTTTTTCAAAAGGAAAAATGCATCATTATTTGCCTGGATAAAAAAAACCACACCGTTCCCATTGTCACAATAGGCCTGTATTCCTGTAAGCTGGGCCTTCTTTCCATTTTCTTCAAAATTTTATTTAGGTCATTGGCTGATTTAAATGAGAATTGGATTTTCTGAATAAAAATTAAAAAACAATGTTCTCAGCATCCCCTTCATTCTCTGAGTATCCTTCTAATTACTCTTAACGTTATAACATGGTGTGCATCATAGCAAGTCTAGATAAGGTAGATAATTAAACAAAATCTATCCATGTACCAGCCTCGACTCCCTTTTTTGGCTGGCGTTCTGGACAGCCAGGATAATGCCAATATCTTGTCAGGACATAGAACATAGGATCAATCACAATGCCAGGAGGTTTGTTCAGGAGTGAGGAGGCGAGACCATGTGAAGTGGATTCACTACTCGCTAGTGCCCTTTGGCAAGGCATTATTCCAAAATTCCTCAGAGAGGACTTACGAATGTGGGTACCCTAGTTTCTTACAAGCATACACATGTTTTCTTAGTAGTCAGGCAAAATAAACCATCAAACCAAACATGGCGATACTATATTATATTCATGTTGATAGATGCACTAACTTGTCTAGGTCATGGGCAAGATTATGTCAAGCGGCTGGAAGGGGCGGGGTGGGAGGGGGACTGCTAATGCCCACATTTCCTGAAACATCCCGGAGTACAGAAGAAGTACTCATCAATTGCAGTCAGCGCTCCAAATCCCTTGAACTTTCTGCACTACTAAAATATGTCCAATCACTTTTTTTCTGTTAATATACCGAGATACTGGCCAAAATTAGAGGGAAAACATATCTTGGTTGGGGGGGGGGGAGGCAACTACCAATGCCCACATTTCCTGAAACATCCTGGAGTACAGAAGAAGTACTCATCAATTGCAGTCAGCACTCCAAATCCCTTGAACTTTCTGCACCACTAAATGTTCAATCACTGTTGTCTTTTGACACCAAATCCATGGTGATTAGAGGTTTTACTCAAAAGTTATCTTTAAAACTCGATGTAAACACACCAAACAGGTCCTCAATACACTAATATGCATACAGTTAATACACATGTGGGCAAAAATGTTGTTTTTGTGGAAATCGAATCAATAACTTTGGGTTGCTATAACTTTTATTGAAGAGACATATACACTTTTCCTTTTCACAGAATAATATCCTTGTATATGGGCAAATTCCTGGAAAGTTACAAAAAATGCATTTCTCCAATTTTGATATATGTAATGTAAAATAACGATTATTGATAAAATTCAATATTTGGAAAAAAATCACAAAAATCATGTTTTTTACTTAAATTTGCAATGTTAATTAATCCCAAGTTCATTGAAATTGGTATCAAAATTTAGATAATTTAATTCTCTTTCATATGACACCAAACTCATGGTGGTTTAAGGTTCCCTTAAAATATAATTTACAAAATACTATTTTTTGTCAAAAGGGCCGCTTTTTTGGACGCCCCCTCCGATTTAGGATTGTTCGCAACAAGTTAAAAAAAAAACACCTCTGAAATATTGTGTATTATGATAAAATCTTTCAAATAAACAAGGTGTGCTTAGTTTATGCGGTAGTGGCAGGCAACTCAAAAACTGAGCATGATATTTGACTTTGGCCCTCTGCTTATTAGTGAAAGGTAGATCTATATTAATTGTCAAAACAAATTGAAATTGCGTGTCATAAGATCTAGAGTCTAGACCTCTAGAATCTATATCAAAATATCTCTCTAAAAAATTAAAAGTAGGGGTCTATACAATTACAACTACAAGTATAGCACACACAACGTCGCTATGCCTATGCTATGGCTATGCGCAGACATATAACCAATGACTTCTTGTTATTTAGATTTGTTATGACTGAATTATTAGACCCTAACTCAGTACTTGTTTCACTTTCAGTTTCAGGCTTCACCAACATACTGACTGACATAGAGAGCAAGCTGTCAGTGTCAACAAACTAGACCTAGTCTAACATTGTTTTTTACTAGGCTCTCGAGCTAGAAGTAGCACTAAAAATAAATGACTAAATATTTATGTGTTTGCCTATCTTTTCTTCTTTTCACACCTAACCAAGTAGGGTCTACCAACACATATCCCCACTTGATTGGATTCAGTTTATGACTTTATGACTTATGTTTTGTGGCTTTCCCCTTCCCCAGTCCAGGCCAGGCCCAGCCAAGTTACAAATATTGACACATAGTCATAAAAACAAGCAGATGGGACTACAAGCGAAAACTAGACTACAAATAGTACAATGTCGCGACGATTAGATTATCATATGAAACCAGTCTTTAAACGCTAATTTTTGTAATATCTAAATGAAATGATCACTTGCTTGAGAAATGTTTTCAAGGAGCCTTTCACGAGTCGATTTGTGCACTTGATGGCTGCACAAGAAGGCATTTTGTTGACATTTAGAAAGTCTACGTTCGCATCACATCTGCGGCGGCAGGCCAGAAATGTTGGTACAGAAATGTTAGGCACTATGCGATATGCATGTACGTAGGTGCTCAGCTTACTGAAAAAAAATTCACGTCAAATATTCACGTCTGCGTGTGAGACGCAGACGTGAATATTGGACGCAGATTTTCCAGCCAAAAAAAATCTGCGTCCAATATTCACGTCTGCGTGTCCCTTTCGGGAGCTAGGCGCAGACGTGAATATTTGACGCAGATTTTCCAGCCGATTTTCACGTCTGCGTGTCCCTTCAGGGCCATTGAGTACAGAAAAATGAAAAAATTACCAAACAAAGGTATACGTCAATTTTTTTGATTTTCACGTCTTGGACGTAAAGACAAGAAATTTGTTGCATAGGTATACGTCAATTTTTTTGATTTTCACGTCTTGGACGTAAAAGACAAGAAATTTGTTGCATAGGTAAACGTCAATTTTTTGATTTTCACGTCTTGGACGTAAAAGACAAGAAATTTGTTGCATAGGTATACGTCAATTTTTTTGATTTTCACGTCTTGGACGTAAAAAACGAAAAATTTGTTGCATACGTATACGTCAAATTTTTGCGTTTGCGTGTCCCTTAGGAGCCACCATACTTGTATGACTAATTTCTTCGAAAACATTAATAATGCTAGGACTGTGTATATCAATCTGTGCATCATAACAGGACTAATCCTGTATGGCTACTGTCCAATCATTCAAAATTGCATTGCCATTTCTTGAAATACATGATCCGAGCCATGTATTTGTCTTTGCCGGGAGAATGAAGAGGAGGATGGGAGGGGCGGCCGGGGTGGGGGTGTTGGGGTATAATGACAGTACATGCCTATAGTCTAGTGTCACATCGTAGCCCCTTACAAACTCCTATTTTCATGAAGTGATATGCTCAGTAATATATATTTTTCATATATATATATTATAGTAATAATGACTGCTATGAGAGGCCTAGTTGTTTTTATTGCTCAAGGGGAGGTTACATCGTGCTATCACCCCGAGGCGTGCCGAGGGGTGATAGCACGATGTAACCTCCCCAAGAGCCAAAAAAACAACTAGGCCTCGAATATTAAAGCAGTCATTATAACTTTTATATACTGAAAACAGGATCATAGAATACAAGGTCAATCATGGTAATCAAATCTGTGTTGATAAACTTAGGTAGCTCAGTTGGCCATTATTGAGATTGTACGCATTATAACAATAAGCCTATGCAGTTTACGTGCATAGCGCGATCGTGCCAAATTGGTCAAACTAATCCCAAACTAATAAATTAAAAATCAAGATTCAAACCTTCATTGCTTGTAATCCTGAAGGTGATACTCAAAAAATGAGGTGTCATATGAAAGAGCAGGTTTTTCTATATTTCCAAAGGGGCGTTATCTCGTCATTACATGTAGATCTAGGCCTAGCTACAATCGAGATCGGCGGTCGTCTACGCTGTACTGTATAGCAACCAAATAATCGCGGCACAAAAAATGTATGGAATGCCGCGCGCGCTCCGCACAAACTAAGTAAGCCAATGGGGATCGCAGGATGATGAGGATGAGGGTAGAAACTTTTAACTAGGCCCTGTGGGCTCTAACTATTCCCTGTGAGTGGGTGTGAGTGGGGCATGGCTTGAAATCACGACTCCAACTTCGACCAATCAGATGGCTAGATTTCTAAAGTGAGGTATATAAATATATATATAATATAGTCTATATAGATACTGATTAGTGATTGGTCAAAGCGCCATCACGTGACTAGAGCTGCAAGGATCTCCAACGTTATATTGCCCGATTGACGTCACCTCGGTCCGTTATATTGGACCGAGGAGCGTCATCACTACGTCATAATGCATACATGTAGCTGCCGCACGCGCAGTGCGCTGCATGTGCCCCAAAAGCCTGCGCCCAAACCAACAGCCTGCGCCTAATACAGCTCTGTGCTTCTTGATTTAAGTATTTTAAATTAGTGTAGGCCTAGATCTAGATCTACATGACACAAATGTCGTATCTATATACATAATATAACAGATATTGCCTGTTGTATTTAATAATAACATTTCATTTCCTCCAGACTTATATTTTTCCTCGGGACAATATTTTCCTCAGCGCTGTGCGCTTCGGGAAAATATAATCCCTTGGGAAAAATATAACTCTGTCGGGGAAGTGAAATGTTATATTAAACCTCTAGGCAGGAAATATCTGTATAATAGATATATATATATATATATATATATATATAATTGATATCTCACTTCGATTTGTTTAGAACTGTGGAATAGTTTTACATGGACCCCTCATCCACCCCGAGCCAATAATTACATATTTGCT
Source organism: Mesocentrotus franciscanus (assembly GCA_037976565.1). Classification (NCBI taxonomy): domain Eukaryota; kingdom Metazoa; phylum Echinodermata; class Echinoidea; order Camarodonta; family Strongylocentrotidae; genus Mesocentrotus; species Mesocentrotus franciscanus. The sequence goes on from CP137683.1 coordinate 2,123,820, forward strand.
AAACAGGGCTATTGCAAGGAGAGGTATAGTATTTAAAGGAAAAAAATCAGAATAAATATTGATGCGCAAACAAAAGGGAAATTGAGAGTGCATACAAGCCTTCCGATGCAAGCTAGCACACTATATCTGGGCGTGCTCAGTATAATCCATTCCAACTCCCTGGTATAAACATCAACGCATATGACCTGAATGAATTTAGACAATCGAGTTCTCTTTCCTTCTCGATTCTATTTGCCATTCTATCTTCTCTCCCTACTCCCTCTTACTGATTTGATATTAATAGAGGGTCGTTGTAATTGGATGTTTGCGAGAAATAGTCATCATCAATCATCAATAATACATCCAAACCATGGCACAATTTTAATTCTTATTCAAACAATATTATTATTACAAAATGAGTTTGTGAGATCATGTTCCCATGCAGTGTGGGTGGACAGACAACAAATAAAGCATAACCTTTTCTACTGACAATTATTACTACAATTATAATTTCGTAAACTGCATATATATAACGTCATTAATATGTTTGCAATGTGAACGTTAATCTATGTCTTACAATTAAGCTTTTATTCGTTAGTACAAGCAAATATAATGATGTCAATAATAATGATGATGATGATGATGATAATGATAATAATAATAATAATTATAATAATGATAATAATGATAATAATGATGATGTTGATGATGATGTATAGTAGAAGAGAAGAAGAGGAAGAAGAAAAAGAAGAAGGAAAAGAAGAAGGATAAGATAGCACGTTGTTTCCATACATAGGCGCTAAGATTTAAACTAGCACATAAAAACATATACATATGTATATATAAATATATTTTTACATATATATATATATATAATAATAATAATAATAATAATAATAATAATAATAATAATAATAAGACATTTATAATGCGCAACATATCCACCTAGAGGGTGCTCAAGGCGCTTACAATGAGCTACATATAAACTATAGTTAGATACAATTATGCTTACATTACATTTTACGTGGTGAAAAGGATGTAATTAGTTAAAGTTGGCCATTAGATAAGTTTTTGAACTGGCCTTGAAATGGTCTACTGATTTACAGTCCTTTAGTGTGTTTGGGAGACTGTTCCACAATCGGGGAGCTGCTGAGGCAAATGCTCGATCTCCCCATGATCGTCTGGTTTTAGGGATGATCAGATCGAAGAACGGAGACCAGAACGACCAGGCTTGCGAAAGTTGTGATTAGAAGGATTTTGTAGGTGAGACGATGTTCAACAGGAAGCCAATGCAGGGATTTAAGGACTGGTGTCATGTGGGAGCTAGACTTGCGTGTATATGTTACTAGACGGGCAGCAGCATTCTGAACAAGTTGGAGCCTCTTAACTTGAGACATGGGGATGCCATAAAGTAAAGAGTTACAACAATCGATGCGGGATGTTACAAATGCATGCACAAGCTGCTCAACTGCCTTTGTGGTGAGATACTTGCGAATAGCACGGAGATTGCGGAGACTGTGGATCGCGAGTTTAACACACGATGATACTTGCGACTCCATGGTCATATTGGAGTCAAAAATAACTCCAAGATTTCGAACTTTCTTCACAGGAGTAATTGATGACGAACCAATATTCAGATTGGGGGTTACCAACTTGGTGAGTTGCTGCTTTGAACCCAGCATATATATATATATATATATACTGTATATATATATATATATATATATAGGCGTGAAGAAAATGGTCTAGGAACGTACGTAAGACGTAGCTGTACTTTATAATTTTATTACGAGCTTTCGGCTTAATTGTGAGGCCTTCTTCAGGTTCTTGCTTGTGTGTTGGGCTGTCGTGTGTATTTATTCAGTTGCTGTGATATATGTGTGCGTGTAATAAGGGAAGTGCGGTCAAGTGACCGCACTTGACCGCACTTCACTTATTACACACAAACCTTGGACTGCATGAAACGCGTCAAAACGCGTCATATGACGCACATAAACCTAGGTTTGTCTACAAACCTCCTTTGTGAATTCGGACCACAAAGACTAAGTATGCATAGGCCAAAATGATTCACCCTTACCTAGCACATTGGCTGGAAGATAACATTTGACCTTAATGTGATCGCCGAAGACCTGATGAAGCCCGATCTACGAACGTAAGCATGAAGTTGCTTGTAGAACGGTAGGATTGCATCATAGAGCTCATACACCTTCTCTTCTATGTCTTCGCCGCAATAGTACTTTCAATCGTGACCGCGGTCTCTGTACATATAGCCTGTAATTGGTCAAAGAAGTCCAAAATATCTACCCTAATGGCCGTGTCACAACTTGACGATTTAGCCAGCGTATGCCAAAGTATCAACATTTCTCTACAACGCTGGCATACGCTGAACTATCAATGTTTTTTTCTTCAATTTTGGGCGTATACATAGCGTATTCATAACGAGTTGGACGTATACATAACGTAATAGTAACTTATATAGCACGTTTCGATAACTCCTGTGAACTCCATTTTTATATACCAATTCCCCTAAACGCTGCCAAAAGCTAGGCCATTATACGGTAGCTGTAAGTTAGAAACACGTCACTAAGTTCTGTGGTCGTCCGGAACACGTCAAATACGTCTACATACGTCAATATGCGTTGGAGATAAGTTCGACATAGGTTCAAAGCACGTTACTCATAGGTTAGATATAAGTTTTGGATACGCTAGACATTATCTCGACCGTATCTGGACACCTACCCCCTGGACATCCATCCCCGGATTACCACCCCTAGGGTAACCACCCTCTAGGACGACTCCTCCCTAGGACAACTACCCCCGGACGACTACCCCCAGACAACTACCCCTAGGACAACCCCTCCAGGACAACTACCCCGTACAACTACCCCCAGACAACTACACCCTAGGACAACTACCCCCGAAAACTAGCGTATGGCTCATACGTCCCACATTTTGGCAAATACGCTGGCGTACATTGAATTAGTTATGGGTAAGTTTTATATAAGTTAAGAGCACGCTGAAGCACCAACGTTGCCAGATCTGGCATAATTATGCTTTCTGGCATAATTTTGACCCCTTTAGCATCTGGCATTATGCCTGGCATAATTTGGCTGTATTTAGCAAAATTCTGGCATAATTTGAGCTTTTTTAGCATAATTTGAATACATTTTTCAAGTACATGTTTTTCTAAGCCGCCGCTAAATATTTCCTAAAAAATTGGACCCCCCAACAACAAAAAAATGCTTCTAATATGTCTATTAATCTCGAAATCTGATACACCACAGAATTGTAATCGATCGTTATTATGATGGAACTGAGATATCTAGGGTAGATAATACTGTAAGCGCTTTATAACAAACAGTTATTATCAATAATAAGAGTGGTAGCAGTAGTAGTAGTAGTAGTTGTAGTAGTAGTAGTAGTAGTAGTAGTAGTAGTAGTAGTAGTAGTAGTAGTGGGGTGGTGGTAGTAGTAGTAGTAGTTATCAGGGGTGTCGATTTGTATCCGTGGTTGGGGGGATGATAGGTGCCAAAATATTTTCGGCAATGGATCAAAGCAACCAAGAGGTAGAAGCGTGTGGCAGGTTGCACCCCCTCCCTTCCAAGTTATTAACTTTTCAAGTCACCCTCAATAAAGATAACATTTCAGAGAATATAAGAGTGGTAATAAAATTAATAACATGCTAAATGTTAGTCCTGACTCTTGCCTGCAGTGTAGGCCTACCAGACTGATATCATCTATTTTTAAACGAAATTTAGACATTACCAAAAAAATCCAATGGTGAGGGATATCAACTTGTGAAAGTATTATGTTACCAGTGGGCAAATGCATTAATAAGCAACCAGGAAAGGTTCATGTAGACAGAAAATTCTTTATTTCCTGGTGATAGAAACATACATTTTATGAATATTGATGTCTCCAAACAACATTCATCGTGAAAAACCCATTCCAATATTCTGTGTAAGGAGATCTCAAAAAACATAGTTCTCATTAGTAAATGAAAAACATATTGCTTTTGGTTCTTCATTTGACTCTCTTCCTTCTTTAATTAAACCAACTGAATCCTCTCTGCGGGAAACTCAATTCAATGAAACAGAATATCACTGATGCAAAATTTGGTTCTCAAAATGACAGAAAATTTCCACTCCTGATCTCATACAAACTGTCTGTTTCTTAAAAACATAATATAAAACTTACGTTCCAACTACCAAACAACAAACTTCCATTATCTCCTTCTTCACCCAGATATACTTATCATACCAGATACGCTCTAAAATATAAGCATAATATTCCCTAAGGCCCTGACCAGAGCACTATTTTTTCTTCAAAAACTATAACCAGTCTTAGAAGGTGCATTATTATTGGAAGGGTGTTATAAACAAAAAGTCCCAAATTTCATTCAATCTTTTTGTTTCTTGGTTTTCTTTTCACTTTCCTTTTAAGCCCTGTCAATAATGTGACATTGATTATTTACTCGTTTTTAATTAGTTTTTGAAGAACTCCTAGGTGAAAGAAATCATAACTATTCTTGAATATTATTACTTGTTTTAGAACATGTTGGGCCTGTCTCACATTGCCTTCCATCATTCCATGGCAATTTTCCATGTTTCTTTCAGCTTATTTCTCACTTCTTTTCCATCCACTCAACTAATTCCTGATCATGCATTAACCTCATACCTACCATCACCCATGCCTAAGCTTTTTAGGGAGGTTGATCCCGTAAAGTAATTTTGACATTGTAAGAAATAAACATGAGCAATATTTCATTGTAGGTTACTTTAAAGTCAACCTCTTTTTTCATCGCCCATTCACATCAGTTCCCTGAAAGAAATGCTGGAATATATATGTCCCTCTTTCTCTTGTCTTTCTTCCTTTTCTCTTCCCCCTTCCTTATTTCTTCTGCCCGTTTCTTCCCCTTTTCCCTTTTTCCCAGGTAGCAAGCCCATATGGGGCATATTTGTTTAAGAAAAGAAATCAAGTTCACGACTATCCTACCCGACAGGCGTTTTCCTATCACCTTCCTAGAACAAGAACACGATTTGCTCAAAATACCTTAATATATACAGGTCCCAAGTTCTCCCTTTCCCTGTTTTAGCGTGTATTTGTATTTTATAAACCTAACTTTAGTTAATTATGTCATTTGTAGTTTAAGGGGCCTATCCACAACAAGCTCTGCTTTTCCATAGGCTCCGCCACTATATCTCTTAAGTTCAACTGAAGGACAATTTTGTGAATAGTGTGTACCGGTATTATATTTACATGCATATTATAATCATTTTTCAATATGTTGTTACACTCTTTGTACAATGAGATATTGTGGAAACCAATAAATTATCTAAATTATCTAAAATATGGGGCCTATATGGGGATGATCTGGGTCACTTGTGCCATCTGGGCTATTGAATGGAACCCATATATGTATCCCATATGGGGCCAATATTTAGTAACCCATATGGGATCTATCTGGGCCAGCCCTTATGGGTTCCAGATGGGAATGAGCTGGGCGTACACATATTGGTAGAATATGAATATGCCCATATGGGTAACACATGGGGAAAATCTGGGTTAACCCACATGGGATATATCTGGGTTAACCAATATGGGTACCAGATGGGATTAAGCTGGGCATACCCATTTGGGCCCAGTTTAGTATGGTTTCCATCTGGGTCCCATCTGTCTTATAGGGGTCCCATATGCTTCTTGGGTGCAGATGCCTTAGGGCCCCAGATGGTTTTCCATATGGGGCCCATGTTTCAGAGAATATGGGATCCATGTGGGTCCCACATGGGCTTGCTACCTGGGTTATTATCCTCTCTGTCTCTCATTATCTCTCTCTCCCACTCTCTACTTCTTTTTGCACTTTTGCGCTTCGCGCTTAACATTTAGCTCGTTGCTTTTTAACGCTGCGGCTTTGCATTTGGCGCACTGCATTTCTATGATGCTGTTGATTGAATAAATTGAATAAATTCATCAATTCCTGATGAAGCCGTATGAGCGAGAATTCAATTTATTCTTGTCTCATATACGGTTGTCTCATTTACTTCGTTTTCTATTTATATATGTATGTATGTATTATGAAAATGAGATAGCAAAATGTGTATATTGATGGTCATCTTGCGAGTAATAACCATTAACTACTCTCATCAGGCTCTCATCGTTAATTTTTCTCTTCATTTTATTTTTTATTTTTATGGTGAATTATTGGGGGGATGATGATTGTACAGGCCATCCCCCACTGAAATATTGGTGGGATATATCCTCCATCCCCCGTGATCGACACCCCTGGTAGTTATAGTTATAGAAGTAGTAGTAGTAGTAGTAGTAGTAGCAGCAGTAGTAGTAGTAGCAGTAGTCAGTAGCGTACGCAGGATTTTTTCAACGGGGGTTAAAATTTGAAAATCGCCCCGAAAATTTCACAACGACTCGGCCAGCCGCTGAATAAGCGGGGGGAGCACATTTGTTTTTTTTTTTTTAGGGGTCCAGTTTTTGAGGAAAAATTTCGCAACGACTCAGCCGGGTAAGAGTTTTTTTTTTTTTTTGTCTCGGAAATTGGAAAAATAATGCCGACCGATATTTTCTTCAGTGTGGGGTAAGGTCAGTTTTTTCACCCTTTAGTAAAAAAAAAAAAAAAAAAAATTACACTTGAAAACAAAAAATGAGGGGTTTCCTCCGAAACACACAAATAAAAATTGAGGGGTTTAACCCCAAAACCTCCCGCTGCGTACGCGCCTGGTAGTAGTAGTAGTAGTAGTAGTAGTAGTAGTAGTAGTAGTAGTAGTATGGTAGTAATAGTTGTACAGTCAACCTGATCAAACCTGTCTTAGCGGCCTTCTCTATTATAGAGGTCACCTATAGTGCCTCTCTCTAGGGAGGAAACATGTGTTGAAGAACCTGTCTAAAGTAGCCCCTTTTTGTGTTTCCCTTGGGTGGCCTTTATATATAGTTTTTACTGTAGTAGTATATTTGTTTCCCTTTTCCCCCCTCTAATGCTTGTTTATTTACCGTTAGCCCGTGAAGCTTGGTTGCCTTTTTCGACGTATCGAGCGAAGAGCGGTTTGTTTGGCACGCCTACCGCATCCCGGAAACCCTTCCATACCCACCCAGGTCAAAAAAACAGTTGGGGACCAGTTGAAAGCAACTGGTACTGGTACCAGTTGATTCCAGTTAAGTGAACGGGTTTCAATATGGAAATTGGTATAGTGGAATCAACTGGTACTGGTACCAGTTGGAATACCAGTTGTCAACTGGTACCAGTTAGGACCAGTTGAAACCACCAGTTGATTCCAGTTTAGTGAACTGGTTTCAATATGGAAATTGATATAGTGGAATCAACTGGAATCAACTGGTACTGGTACCAGTTAGGACCAGTTGAAACCACCAGTTCTGAACTGGTACCAGTTGATTCCAGTTAAGTGAACTAGTTTCAATATGGAAATTGGTATAGTGGAATCAACTGGTACAAGTTGGAATACCAGTTGTCAACTGGTACCAGTTAGGACCAGTTGATACCACCAGTTGTGAACTGGTACCAGTTGAAAAACCGTGAGTAGATATTTCCCGTTGAATTACCAGTTGAAAACCAGTTGATCATTTAGTAACGTCCAGCAATCAACTGATAATCAATCAATAATCAATAATCATTATTGCATGGCATCTGGCGACCAACTGAACCATATTTATATAGACTCATGCAATTTCTCCATCACATAGATCATTTGAAGTGAATTACAGTTGTGTATATAAATGAGTGATGAAGAGTTCGTACATACATATATACAAAATTGTACATGTTTTTACTGGTTATTATATTACATATATCAGTATATATATATATTTTTACGTCTTAAATTAGATGTAAACATGATCAGACATATATAATATACTTGTCAATGATTGACTAAGAAACTATAAATCACAAAAATGATGTGCATTGTCACATTTGCTTGTCAGATCATGATAATTACGTTTTCTGTGAAAACATGCAAATTAATCATGAATATGCATAAGATACATTGAACTGGTTTATCTACTGGTTTTTCAACTGGTATTCTACTGGTTTTAACTGGTAAATCAACTGGCAATCTTCAATTGGTTTCAACTGGTAAATCATCTACTGGTTTCAACTGGTAAAGCAACTGGTAATCATCTACTGGTTTTCAACTGGTAAATCAACTGGTAATCATCTACTGGTTTCCAACTGGAATCAGCTGGTATCAAATGGTCCAGTTTGGCCACTGTGCTGCAACTGGAATGAAGTTATGAACTAGTAGATTTACCAGTAATAGGCCCATTGGTTTTAACTGGTATCAACTGGTCTAAGAATATACCAGTATATACGCCTATAGTTTTCAAATGGAATCAGCTAGAAACACCCATTGGGTTTCAATATGTTCCAATCGGAACCAACTGGTCTCAAATGGTCCACTAATTTGGTTTTATGGGTTTTAAACTGGAATCAACTGGTAGATGTACCAGTAACGCCTATTGTTTTTAACTGGTATCAACTGGTGTAACAATATACCAGTATGGTTAATTGGTTTCAACTGGAATCAACTGGTTTGTTTTCAGCATGTGCCAGTAGAGTCAATGGGTTTCAACTGGGATATACTGGTGCAAGTGAAGTTTACCAGTTGTGTCAACTGGTTTCAACTTGTACAACTGGTACCAGTTGAATCCAGTTGAAACCAGTAGAATAAACTGGCACATATCCCAGTTCCGTCAACTGGATTCAACTGGTACCAGTTGATTCCAGTTGATACCAGTTCAAAATCCAACTGGTTTCAACTGTTTTTTTGACCTGGGCATAGGCCCGAATTCACAAAGGAGGTGAAGACAAACCAGGTTTGTTCAGACCTAGGTTTGTCCACAAACCTCCTTTGTGAATTCGGGCCATAATGACCAGGCATTTATTTTTCAAACGTATAAATTGTCCATAGAAAGCACAAATAACCGGTGATTATGTAAACTGCATCCTCTCCAGGTCTATTCAAGAATTTTCTTTTTCAATTCTTTCTTTCAAAATTCAGAAACTGGAAAGATGGTCTCCGGACAAGTGACGTCAGCCACCCTCGATAAAAGTGCATGTCCCACTGCCCAATACGATTGCAAAGACATGAACAATCAGTCTAAGGCATTTGCAATTACCTTTTCAATTTCATTGTAATTTTTCTATGTATCCGTACAGCTTTTGCGGTAAAATCAGGTTCATTTGGCTAGGCGGGATAAAGGCAGACATCAAAGCAAACACAACAACACTTCGATGAAATGAGCGCGCTGTTGATCTTAAGAGTTGTTCTTCTTCACATGTCGGAATCTTTAAAGCAACGGTGCTAATTACAGATTAAAGGGTCCTTGGTAAGTAAAAATGTCATCATCTCCATTATAATGAACTCCTTTACTCGAGGGGATCTTGAAAATCGTTTTTCAACCCAATGCACTTTGCATCTAGTCACTTATTGATGCACAACAATTAACTTATGCTGGAAAATATAAATTTATCTATGGATTTAAAAGCAAGTGTATATACATATATATATTGATTTCATAAACATGTGTACATATATATATAGGCTATATCAACCTTCTCCGTCTCTCTCCTTTCCCTCTCTGATTTTCACTATCGCACTCTTTGTTTCTTTGTCTTTCGTTTTCTCCTCTCCCTTTATCATCCTCATTCCAACACCGCTCTCTCATCCAACAGCCACAACCACCACCACCACCACCACCACCACAACCACCACCGCTACAACAACAACAACAAAGGCACTCGTCATTATTTTCAAAATTGCACGTTTAAGGCATAAAGTTGATATAGCGCTGCTATGAGCTAACTACTACTACTGCTACTAATACTGTACAATCATGTACTACGTACAATGGGCTTTAGTCTGTAGGTTCTTTTACACTTACAACGTAGACTTATCAGACTCAAGTCTCGCTTTCTGCTTTCATGTGTTTATTTATTTATATTTACCCGGCTAGTGGGATGGTTGAACACCCTTATCAGCACGAGTGGCGTTTTTCATAGGTCTGTAACAGAAACAGCATAGTTTGAACGCTAAATGAACACATAAAAAACAATTTCTAAATTTATTTTAGGAAATATCATTATTAAATAATTCAATAATTCAAATGCTTTGCAAAAACTTAATTTAAATTCTTTGTTATGCCAATTATGATGCTTTTGTGATTATGTAAGTTTTATTTGTATCATTGTATCTTTGAATGTAAACCATGTATACCTAATAAATCCTCTGATGAGGCAAAGAAAAAAAAATCATTATTAAATATTTTTCTTTTGATAACCGCATAGACGTAAGAACACTTTTGTCTTCATATGAATAATGAAAAAAAAAGAAAGGGGGCGCGATGGCAGTGGTAGATAGAGGTGGTCTCGTAACCGGGAGGTCCCGGATTCGAAACCAAGTCAAAGCGCTCGTACCCTTTGGTAAGGCATTAATCCTGATTACCAAGTTCCTTGGAGAGGACTTAAAAGCACACATATGCTTTCACAGCAGTCAGGCAAAACAATTTAACCGACTAATTACCAAACAATCAATACACTGCGTGTAAACTGGTAAAGATGCAAAACAAAGGAACCACCTAAACAATTAAGGGCCTTTAATACTATAATAGCTAGTTCCTGTCAGGCGATGTACAGCTAGTGCGCAGTTATGCATACAAAAATGAGTACACATTTGAATAAATACGTACAGGTACTTCGTGGGTCAAAAGTAGTACTCTAGATGTATATATATATATATATATATCGCAAATAATTATCACAAAGTAAAACTAGATGGAACTTCAACTGCGCGCAGTCGAAAAATGCCTCCGCCATAGAGCAATTTTACAAACCAAAATGGAAGCAATTTTTAAAATTCAAGTTTGATTGTAATCCATCTGTTGGTTCTAATGATAACACGATCACGAGCTATTTTAGGATACATAATGAGCCCTGTGACCTTTGACCTCGTGACCCCCAATTCTAATCAGTTCATTGACTCTGCAAGATACATACATGACCCAAGTTTGGCGGTAATCCATCAATCGGTTCTTGAAATAACGTGATCACAAGCTATTTTGCATACATAACGAGCCCTGTGACCTTTGACCTCGTGACCCCAAAATCTAATCAGTTCATTAGCTCTGCAAGATACATACATGACCCAAGTTTGGCGGTAATCCATCAATCGGTTCTTGAGATAACGCGATCACGAGCTATTTTTGCATACATAATGAGCCCTGTGACCTTTGACCTTGTGACCCCAAAATCTAATCAGTTCATTAGCTCTGCAAGATACATACATGACCCAAGTTTGGCGGTAATCCATCAATCGGTTGAGATAACGCGATCACGAGCTATTTTTGCATACATAATGGACCCTGTGACCTTTGACCTCGTGACCCCAAAATCTAATCAGTTCATTAGCTCTGCAAGATACATACATGACCTGAGTTTGGCGGTAATCCATCAATTGGTTCTTGAGATAACGCGATCACGAGAACGGGACGTACGCACAGACGTACGTACGTACGTATGTACGCACGGACTGACAACCAGAAAACATAATTCCCCCGGCTACTTTGTAGCGGAGGCATAAAAGTAACCATGTATTGCCATTATAAAGAATTAAAGCTCGTTTTCATTTGATTTTTTTTTAAAGAATGACATGCGCTGCATATGAAATTCAATTGTCAGTGCCTTTTGCTTTTTCTCATGAACTGTGTACCCATAAGACATTGAGTGATTTCAAGTACGGTGTTCGGTGTTGGTGTTGGTGTTGAGAGCATGGAAAGGCTGCTAAACCGAGCTCCAACACCGACGGTCAGTTTAGAAGGACGATACCGATCGCGTTATCGATAGCTCAACACCAGCCTCAACACCGAGTGACGTCATACTCTACAGGCGAAAAGTCTTGCAATAAAAGCATAATCCTTTCAGAAATTCCATTAAAATTACATCATATCGAATATCAAATGTAAAGTCATATTAAACGAGCTGAAGACATGGAATTTCACAAGTTGACCTCTGTGACCCTTGACCTACATGCTCCAAAATCTAAACAGATCGTCTTCCTATGGTGATACATACTATCATTAAGTTTGAAGTGAAAATTCTCCAGTGGTTCTTGAGATATCGCGATAACGATCTCAATGTATGGAATTTCATAAGTTGACCTCTGTGACCCTTGACCTTTGACCTACGTGCTCCAAAATCTAATCAGATTGTCTTCCTATGGTGATACACACTATCATTAAGTTTGAAGTTTAAATCTCCAGTGGTTCTTGAGATATTATGATAACAATCTCAATGTATGGAATTTCATAAGTTGACCTCTGTGACCCTTGACCTTTGGCCTACGTGCTCCAAAATCTAATCAGATCGTCTTCCTATGGTGATACATACTATCCTTAAGTTTGAAGTTTTACATCTCCAGTGGTTCTTGAGATATCATGATAACAATCTCAATGTATGGAATTTCATAAGTTGACCTCTATGACCCTTGACCTTTGACCTACGTGCTCCAAAATATAATCAGATTGTTTTCCTATAGTGATACATACTATCCTTAAGTTTGAAGTTTAAATCTCAAATGGTTCTTGAGATATCGCGCTAACAAACTCAATACAAGGAATTTCATAAGTTGACCTCTGTGACCTGTGACCTTTGACCTACGTACTCCAAAATCTAATCAGATCGTCTTCCTATGGTGATAAATACTATTCCCGAGTCTTAAGTTTAAATCTTAAATGGTTCTTGAGATATTGTGATAATTACGGTCAAACGGGACGGACGTACGGACGGACGTACGGACGTACGGACGGACAACCCAAAAACATGATGCCTCCGGCACCACCTTCGGTGGCGGAGGCATAAAAATATGTATAATTAAGTAGTATCTTAAAAGTATGAGTGAATGAGTAGGGGAGAGAAAGAGAGATTAAGAGAGAGAGATATGGGGTAGAGAGATAGAGATCGCGAGAGATGAGAGAGAGAGAGTGAGATGAGAGAGAGAGAGAGAGGGTGAAGAGTGGGGAGACGGGGTGGGGAGAAATATGATATCATTAGTATTTGTCAGGTGCAGATCTCTTAACAAAATGTTCTGTACGTGATATCAATTAATATGTCCCAGGCTAAATTCTCATCAAGAAATTCAGTTGCGCCAACAATCAATGCACGTTGTACAAGAGGCGTCATTCCGTTTGGGTTATTGAGGAAAATCAGTGCGTGCATGCGCCTGATTCTAAGCAATGATCATCGCTCATTTTGCATTCATTTCTCTTACGATGTCATGGCGCATCAAAGGTAGCGCCAGTCGCAGACGCATTCCCGCGTCAGCAAAGGACGCCTCGATCGTCACTTTTTGTTTTAATGATTGTCACTTTTATGATGAAGTCGATTACATAGGAGGGATGTAGGGTAATTGATAGGCCGGCACATTCCCTTGAGAATCATCACGTGGTCTGGTACAAGCTCCAAAGCGGAAAGGTAGCATCTTAAGGAGAACGTTGCGATAGGACTTATTCATGATCCAATAGACGCAAGCATTCCACCAGCTGTTAGAAGTAATAGCATACCTTACGAAAATGGTCAGAACTGGAGGGACATTGATACTAGGTATAGGGTTCAGGAAGGTGATGATGGTACTTGGTAACCAAGCTAGATAGAACACACTGGTGACGACAAGGACGGTCTTAAGTCCTTTCATTCCTGCTCCACTCGGCAGCGGTGGGGCGATGTTACCGGCGTTGACCGCGGCTTCCAGCGCGGCGATCTGACGCGCATGGCGACGTGAGATACACACGAGCCGAGCGTTCACGAATGTAGTGATAACAACAGCAGTAAAAGGAAGGATGTTGTAGATGATGTGACCTGGTTTGATAAGCGATGCAGGGCAGATACTAAAGAAAGGATTACAAACACCAGTCAGTACGTTCTGCAGATAGGATCCAGTGGAGAGGAGAAGCGGAACAATTACCACAGCGATTAACGCACCGATCATACGCTTACGGGAAGCGAGCGTGAAGTACCGAAGCGGTCGGGTTACCGCGACATACCTGTCAACGGATGCTAGCGTCAAAATCAACATTGATTGCCATACAAACGCTGTGCACAAGACAACAGTAGTGTTGTAGACGATAGTGGGGACAGGCACAAGGACAAACAAGACACCTGAAGTTGAGCAGATTAACCCAGTGAATAGATCAACAACTGCGAGACACATGAGACAAAGTTTAGTATTATCACCAAAACAGTTTGTAACTCGCGGAAAGATCACGATGATAGCGCAATTGAGAAGAATGGAGAGCAGGGCGCTGATAGAATAACCGATGATATAGAAGTTTACCTGCCATTTAGAGAGGTATTGGTCGGCAATATTGTCAGTTGTGTTTGAATAATTTGCGTATTCTTTGGTAAGGTTCTCCATGGTAAATCAAGCCCTTCTAATTAGCCACAGACCGTCAGTACATTAATCTCGGGTGTGAAGAACTGATATTCATATGATGCTTCTTTCATGCATCATCTATTTATTACCTATCTCAAGATAATTTTATAGAAACTCGTTGCAGTCAGTGTACTTCAAGTAAATGCTTCCACCGCGGCGTACAGAAAGAAAGAATTCCTCGTTTAGCATGATCAAAGAGCCGTTAAAATACTTGTAGGGAAATTACATCGACTTATTTTTGATCTTTTTAAAATGAGAATTCTTCTTGAAGGCACTCTTAGAAGATTTAGAAGATTTAGAATAGGCTCTCAAGAAAGCCAATTAACCCACCCTGTACACGCACCCACCCACACACACACGGACCTTACTACTTAACATAGATGACAGTATTTCATCAGATTGTTAAATCTTGAAATTATAAGTTCTATACAATTGAGAATAATGAAAGTGGCTTTTCTTTAATTGGAAGCAAGGGTGCACTTGTTTTGAAAATATTGCACTTGATCGTCGGCCTACTTACAGTGATATAACATCAACTCGTTTGATATACATGTACCATCGTAATCCACTCGTACAAGCTTATTCGATATGACAGACTTATAAATTACTTGAGATTTATTCAAATCATAATAATCACATAAGCCTTTTGATAGTTAAATGTTTTGTTTCGCAATTTTAATTGTAATCATTATTTTGTTCTTGTATCTGTTACACTTTTCTGTACATATGGCCCTGGAATGGACAAATTTTGTTGTAAGTACAGAACAGACCACCCTGAATAAAGATCATGAAATAGATCGATTTCGTCCCACCCGGTATACACCTGGATGGGCAGTCGGTGGCAAATGAAGATAAGAGTCTTGCCAATGGCGTCATTAGCGGGTTGGGAATCAAACCCTGAACCTTGTGAATAAAGTCTAGTGAAGGAACCACTACACCAAAATACCTCCAAATTTCACCTCCACATTTTCATCTTAATCTGCATGCAACTTATTTCTTTACATCTAATCTCAATACAATACATTGACATAATCATGAAACAGCAAATGAATTGAATACATCATTTTCACAAAAAGTAAGTTTCTTTTATTCTAGCACATGCTTAAACTGATTTGATTAGACAAGGTGACTGAACCACATTAAAACATTGATAAATTTCAAACATAGTTTTATTAGCATTCCAAGGTAGTTGGTCAAATTTAAAGCCCCTCTAAAGTGTTGGGAGCCCCAAAAATTTGATGGCAAAATTTCACTTAAATTGTATCGTAATGTGAAAGAGGATGTCATTTAAGACACTTTCTTCAAGGATTTTCTAAACAAATGTGTTTGAAGTAGAATATTGATGAAAGAATACAAAATTTAGGTTTTCTGCGTAAAACAGAAACCCAAATTATGTACTCTTTTATCAATATTTGTCTTCAAACACATGTTGTTGTTTTTTTTGGGGGGGGGGAATCTTTGCAGAAATGTGTCTTAAATGACATCCTCTTTCACATGATACAATTTAAGTGAAATTTTGCCATCAAATTTTTGGCGAATTTGGGGCTCCCAATACTTTAGAGGGGCTTTATTACGTACATTAATATTAATTTCATAAACATATGCAAAGACATCAGCATTTCAAGGTAATTGAACCATATTAATACATTTGATAAATTTCTGTAGACATAATCAGTGACCTAAACGTTTCAAGATGGTTGATCATATCAATACATTGATACTTTTAATAAATACATCTAATGATTTGATGTGATATAAGCCTTTCAAAGTTATTGACTCATAATACATTGATACTGATTTCATAAACATAACACTTACACAAGCTTCTCAAGACAGTTGACTAAATTAATACACTGATAAATGTCATACAACAGTAGCATTAAATGTACCATTTCAAGATGATTGATTTTATATAATACAGTGATAAATATCATAATGATAGTCAGTTTCATTAGCAATTCAAAATAGTTTACTTACAAATTGATAAATTTTTTTGTACCACATGATAACATTTGAATTTCAAGGTGATGGACCCATATTAATTTTTAAATATGTATGTATTTCATAAAATCATAAACTATAGACCAATGAATAGAAAGAGCTCTGTGTAATATTCAACTTCAAAGGTACAGTTAACATTGTGAGGGCTTTGACAGAAAAAAAAACACTGTCAAATGTGTTTATCCATAAGATAACAGAATAGTGAAAATTTCTCACAAAAGTGTTAACTTTAGGTAATAACATACAGTTAACAACTAAATTATTCATGCCCCTTGTAAATTTGATGTATTTTGTGTTTTTTAAAGTCAAGAATGGAAGGTGGACGGCTGAATTAGGGCCTGTAGTGAATACTTTTAGATATAAGCTTTAATACATGTAAGTCACATTCTCAAGAAACATAAATCGGGACTAATCAATTTTTCACATACTTCACAAATTACGAAACATGGTAAGGGTATGAATGATTTAGTTGTTAACTGTATATCTAGGAAACCTATCCGCAAAAAAAACACCTGGCTTCAGCCAACCTGCTTTATGCACTAAAAGTACTTGTAGACTTCCTTCTTACCTGGGGAGTGTTTCACAAAGACTAAGCCCGACTTACGTTGGACAGGAACTATGGCAGGCCGTTTCATGCCACTAGTTCCTCTAACCATTCCTGGCATTGGTTTCTCAAGGGACGTACAAATCGTAGTCACAAATCTACAGAATTTACATTTTTTTTATAGTTCATTATTGAAGGAAAAAATATTATCTAAAGATCATAATTTCTAAGGTTTTTTTCCCCCTAATTCTACACCTAGTTCAAGACTTTTTAAGGGCATAAATCGCATACCGTAGTATAAGTCCAAGTCTTAAATATAAGTTAAGTTTACAATGCAAGTAACTTTTTTTCTTCAACAATGAACTATCAAAATTGTAAATTCTGTAGATTTGTGACATCCCTTGAGAGACCAATGGTGAGAGCAACCAGTGGCTTGAATGGCTTGCCATAGTTCAAGTCCAACATAAGTCGATCTTAGTCTTTGTGAAACACCCCTCCCCTCCCTCCCCCAGGAATCCATTTGTCCTGGGTGAAAAGAGACAACTGTAGATAAAATGCCTCGTCTCAGTGGCATAAGCACCATGTGGGATTCGAACTGTAACTCCCGATTTGGAAATAAAATACTACTATTTTACAGTGCTAAGTTTGTAGGTAATAAACATGTTCTTTTTGTAAAGTGTTTTTCATAAATGCACCTTGGGGAAAAAGCAAAACAAACAGTCACCATTCTATTCCATCTACCTATATGAGAATATGGTTGTTTGAATCCTGACATTCATTCCTTTGGGGGTTATAACTGATCTACTCCCTCACAATGCCAGATAAACTTTCGTTGAGTTTGCAAAATGCTCAGTTGTACCTTTAACATACCACAAGCAAATGATAATGACTGTATGGTAATGATTGAATACTGGTAATCTCTGATTTATGATAGATATGATACTGAGGAGGCGCGATGGCTCAGTGGTAGAGCAGTGGTCTCATAACCGGAAGGTCCCGGGTTTGAAACCAAGTCAATGAGCTTGTGCCCTTCAGTAAGGCACTTCAAGCCGTCGGTCACCTGGTTGTTTTACAAGCATATACATGTTTTCTTAGCAATCAGGTAAAACAATCATCTATCATTGATCATCAATTTTTGATGAAAAGAGGATAGTTTCAGTTATTTGGCTCATGCACACCTGTACCATGGGAGCAATGATCATTATTCTTTCAAGTACACATACCATTTGTTAGCATTTCTTTTACAGTCACTGTCAATTTCATTGGATTTTTGTGACCTTTTCTTTTCACATTAACAAGAGCTTCAGATAACCTTTGTAAATTTCATTGAATTGACAGGCTTACTGTCAACATACCCACTAGACTTATCTTACTTCATCATATACACTATAACATAATAATAGATATAATTGATTTTGGCATCTGCACATCAATATATTACAATACACCATATAATTAGTCTGTTTATGTTCTAATAAATACATGTAATGTCTACATATAGTGCACTAAAATGATCAAGGTGATATTAGTATAAATTTTGTATCCTCCAAAGCAGATACAAGAATAATAATAATAATAAGGATAATTATAATAATTACAATAGTAATAATAGTAATAATAATAATAATAGTGATAATAATAATGAAAATAATAATAATTATAATGATAATTAGGTCAATTTATAAAGCACAGTTACTATATAAATACACTCTATTGTGCTGATCAGATAACCATGATTCTAATATAATTTATTCAGATGCATGTAGATTGAAAGACAGCTTAATGGACATGTGAACATGATAATCTATCTCCATCAAAGAGTTTACAGAAGAGACAGAAAATATTAGTTGTAATTCATTACTACACTACTTAATAGCATCAAAACAAAATAATTTCAGCACACACAGAAATAAAAGCAGTTAGAATAAGTATGTATACATACACATATGAAAGAATAATTACATTTGTGATTGGAATGATGAAGTAAGAAAAACAAAACAAAACAAGTGAATACTTGAGTAGAGGAAGAAATGATGGAATATTAAAATCACAATTGGAATTGAATCGAAAAAGCAGTAGCAACTAGAATGAGTGCATGAATGAAAATGAGTGCTAATTTTTAACCTACAAAAATGATTACAAATTTGAGAAGTGCTAATGACTATAGTGCAAATGCGCTAAAGGCAATTCATATTTATTTAAAGGCAGGGTATTCAACTGACACTACTACAGATTTACGTATACTGCCATCTGGTGCTCATAATGTACGTCCCAATGTGTCGACAGCCATGTCCCAAAAAGCATTATCATCTGATGATGCACCTGTGATGATGAATGGGTACAGGAACCAGAAATTGCTCCATGTATGCCTTCATTGCAATATGGCGCAATTGGAAATACATTACAGTAGTGGTAGGCTGGAAGCCATGTCGGTAGAATACCCTGCCTTTAAATAACGACTAATGGGGGGGGGCGCGAAGCAAACTAGGCGTTGTGGCGTGCGCCTGTAATCCAGCTAACAGTGGAAGTGATTCAGCCGAGGACGCAGGTTCGAAATTGAATCGCGTCTTTCGGATGGTGACATTAAAGGTCGGTCCCCAGACGTAAATTATCATATCTCATTGATACACGTCTGTAACAACCCAATACACACACGGGGGCGCGAAGCAAATTTCATAATTCTGTGAAGAAATTAGAAAGATCAATACATGGGGGTGGGTTCCTTCCAGCCGATGAAACAAAACAAAATGAAATGGACCAAATTTGATAATGATCGACTATGCAACATTTCATGATATTTGTGCATAACATTGAGGGGGCAATGTTTCAAGATTCAGTGAATAGAATGACACAGCTGCTTTCTTTACCAAATTAATCAGATTAAAAATTGGACTAAATCTGAAGAAGATATTCAATTGCTTGAATTGACCAATGAAGACTGGGCACCATGCTATGACATGGGTTCATTAGGCCTTGTGTCAATGAGCTCAAAATGATCAGATTTCATTCATGTATTTTTCATTAGTACACCATGAAATGGTCTCAAACTAAATGTTAACTGAATTTGGGTATGAATAACTTCACGAATGATAGGACAAGATAAACTGATGAAACAAGTGATTGAAACCAACAAAAAGCAAGGCACAGATTTGAAAATATTAAATGCACATCTGGGCCGAGTAGGAGTCTACGACGTATATGTACTGCATCTAAGAGTTAGGGCATTCATCACAAGCACTCAATTAAAGAAAAATGTTAAGTCATCTTGACTGAGTTGTATATTAGTGATGATTAACTACATAACATGGTCGAAAAACAAAATGATATTTTATTAAAATGATATTAAAGATTGTTCTTGTGATGTAGTAAAATGCCTGACCTTTTAAAAAACTTTTATTCAACCCTTCTCTTGATTTTTACATTTCCACGAAGACCAATCCTCCTACATAAAGTTAATATTCCTTCAAATTGGCCACTTGCAACTATAGGCAAAGCCATTGTTTTCCCGTACAAATTACTTTTTTTCCAAATTATTGAGGATCAATAATTAATCAAGATTGATTTTCGGGCATGCAATTTTGTGTGAAGGTTGTAAAAGTGAAAGATAAATTTAAATATTGTCAATTGCAAGAGGAAAAGCTGCTTCATTCAGCCGTGGTTGAATAAAACACTAGAAATATTACTAATACTAGAGTTAATGAACTGTCTGAAATCACGTATACTTGCACGTGAACGCTCCTGCCACGCTAGACCTGCCACATGCAAGAAAGAAAAGAAACAAACAACAGAATATCACCATTATATTGATCACTTGACTGAGTGATTTAAAGCATGGGGTGTTTCACAAAGACTAAGAATAGATGGACTTAAGTTGGACTTGCACTATGGCAGGCCATTCATGCCACTGGTTGCTCTCACCATTGGTCTCTCAAGGGACATCACAAATCTACAGAATTTACATTTTTGATAGTTCATTGTTGAAGAAAAAAATTTACTTACATTGTAAACTTAAGTTATATTTAAGACTTGGACTTATACTACCTATTATACTACTTATACTACTAAAAAGTCTTGAACCAGATGTAAAATTAGGGGGAAAAAACCTTAGAAATTATGATCTTTAGATACTTTAATGAACTATCAAAAAATGGAAATTTGTGACGATTTGTACGTCCCTTGAGAGACCAGTGCCAGTACATGGTGAGAGCAAACTGGGTAAGTCCAACTTTAGTCGATTTTAGTCTTTGTGAAACACTCCCCTGGATAGATAGGAAGGTAACAAGGTTCAGAGTCCACTTGTGTGTAAAGTAATGGCAAGAATGAGTGTGGTCACAAGTAGAGTAGATAAACACAAATTAAAATAAAATGTTTAAATGAAATTCACTGCACAAAACTTATACAGAGAATACAATACATTTAATAGCGATAAAAGCTAATTTAGAGCAGGAAACACCTTGTGTTTTTAAATACCTTGCGAATGGATAATCAACTTTTAATGTACATTAATTGACTGTAATGTACCTTGCCAATTTAAACAACAAAAATATAAGATACGGTATATGATTAATAATTTTTTCTGATAAAACATGGACTAAACATTGCATAGATGACCGATGGTTGGACCACATCAAAGATTATATTTCATTAAAAATAAATAAAACAATTCAAAATATAAGCCAGGACTCGACAGTAACAGGCATCCATGACACATGGGCACCCAAAATCCGGACTCCAAAAATGTCAAATTTTTTACACAGGGCTAATGCATTGCAGACTCTAAAAAGACCATTCCAAAAAAGGTAATATGGACCAGTGTCTAAGCTATCTGTTCCTTCAGATGAATGTAGTCAATATCAGGAGTTAACATTCACAGCAAACACCCATTAAATATAATGCTCATTTCATATTTTTATGCCTTTCATACAGGAATGCACTTTTTTTGTCACAGAGAAATGAGAACACAAGACACACTTTGTTTATTTCACTTTCAAAGCAACTCAAACTTGCTCATACAAGCATTATTTTGTACCATGACAAATTTTGATAGCTAAATGGCAAGTATCAAAGCATATCCCCACTAATTTTTATTATTTTCCGGGAGGGAAGGGGGTGACTCCGTGGCAAATTCAGATACACGTAGCTTACCCTATTACTATTTAGTATAACACACACTTTCCATGTGGGGGCAGGGGTGGTGTCTGGTTACCCTAAGACAGAGCTCAACACCAACAGGTGCCTTGGACACAAGGACCTCCCAAATCTAGGTCCGATTCCCCAAAATTTCAACATTTCAACAAAGGGCTCATACAGACCATGAAGATTCAATCTGGCCCCCAATGAAAATGGAGCCCTGCCTACATGCATGATCTCCCATTAACCCATTACCTAAGTGAACCGGGTGGTCCCTGTATTAAGCCTATGGGAATGAGAGTATCCAGGAGTCAACGGGTTAATATCCTCCTCATTAATATCTAATGGAGTGTGCAAGTTTTACTCTTCACCTTTCCCTCCGTGCCCATCTTGCCCATCTGTTCGGTGATGCCGATGACGTGAGCCGCGGCCTTAAAGCGATGCTGACCTCCAGTGTACAAGACCTCCTGGACGTCCACTATGTCTAGAGTTTTCTTCTTGAGCTGGATGGCCTCAGTGACCAGCTCCTGGATCTTTTGCTGGAGATCAGAGTGAGAAGGAAGAGAGACGGGGGCTCAGTATTCTGGCAAAGTCTACCATGCTTAGCAATAATAGTATTGGATATTTTATGGCGCTCATATCCACCATGCTAGGTGCTCAAAAGCAATATTACCCTGGCTCAGCTAGGCTACCGATTTTGGTGCTCGCAGCATTCAAGTAATTCTTTTCAATCAGTACCCATTAAACACCTGGGTGGAGAGTGGCAAATGTAGATTAATGTCTTGCCAAAGGAGACTCGTAAGAAATTCAACAACTGGTCAATCCTTTTTTTCCATCAAGTTGGCAAATGACTAGATCATGAAATTTCATGCCGTCAGTCTATCAACACCAACAACTAACTCGATGAATCATCAGGTTTTGTTTCTTTGCCGTTGTACTCACGCGTGGTCCAAGTCCAGCCCCGGCATAAATGTCCTGTGGCAAGACACTAAACTACAATTGCTACTCTCCACCCAGGTGTAGTTCATGGGTACCTGGCAGCAACATATTCCTAGAATGCCTTGAGTGTCTTAGGACAGCTGGACTAAAGCAAGGGTTATATGTGCGCAATGAAAATGTAGCTAATATTTCTTCAATAGGGATGTTGAATTCCACATTTTGAAGTGGGGACTTACCAATTTTGCTTCCAATCTTTGGACCCTCTTCTTCTCTGTGTTCAGTTCAACATTGAGTTTGTACTTCTCATCACTTGACTGGAAATTGTAATGAGAGAACATACATGTACATGTTTATAAATATGCATATATGAATTTACAAATGTCAAAACACAGATTAATAGATTTGAAAGTATGTTCACTATTAAAGCTGTCAATAACAGCTTTCCAGCAATTACCAGTTGACAATAACCTAATTTTTTTAATTAGTATAATGCACATTTTCAATAGAGTTATATCAAGATTTAATAGCATTCAACAGGTTCAATATGTATAGTTGAAATGTATCGGTTGTGTCTTAAGTCTATTATTGTGCCTTAAAAACATTTAGATGCATGCATATTCCGACAACTTCACATTCCTTGACCGGCAAAATAGGAATGGTTGGCAGCAGACTATAGGTGTTTGGACCCAACATTCATGCCACATGCATGTGTAGTCCCATATACCAATTTCTGTGTACAGTGAATGTGCAGTGAAAGCAAGAAGAGCTATTTTCATTAATCATTCTTTTTAGCAGCTTTTCTAGACTGCTTCCTGACAGCTTCTATCAGAACTCAATCATTTGACCAGAACTCAACTTTATCTTCAAATATAAGACTATACTAAGACTGAAGCCGAGTTTTCTAAGCAAACAAAGTTTAACAATTTTGCTTACAATAGACGTGCTCCTCTTGATATCACCACCAAGTCTCTCTCTCGGCCCTATCTCTCTGGCGCCCCCACACCTCAATGATTAATGATTCATTCTCTAGGTACTTCAGCATCTGAATCAGAGAAAAGGTTGGGGTTTTTTTTAATATGAGATTGGAATTTGGCCATCTTTGGTTTCAGTTAAACCTTAGCATAACAACCCCTGTAGAAAGACAAGAAAGGCCATCTTTCCGAGCAGTTGGTCTTTATGAATGGGTTCATTTAAATCAACATTCAATGAGTAATGCAGTTCAATGGAAACCAAATATGTGGTCTTTGTAGACATGTCATCTTGCTCTACAGGTAATCACTAAGGGAGATTTGACTGTACCTCATAGTAAGCCTATATTCATTAATCGTAACCACAATTTCTTTTTCTTCAAAACACTTCTATGAATTAAAAGTAAGGTACCATAATATTCCTTCAATATTTGATGGATGTACCTTTTTATCCTGGTCTTATGCATCTTTTAACACAGGTGTTGAAGATTGATATGCACAAGATATTTAGAAAAAACAAAATACATCTTCAATCAATTGATTAAATGAGTAAAATTATAAAATACAAACATAAACAAAAACAAACAGTGCTTCTGTACTGCTGAATTTTCAGGTGTTACTTTACTTTATATTTTCAATCCTTCCACAAAAAACAAAGATAGTTCACCGTCAAAATGAACAGTTAAACATTCATTTGTAAACATGCCATAGGTCATGGCTAGAGGTAAACAAAGAGAATTACCTCTGGTGTGATGATTGTAGTTGAGAATATTTTGTCATGTTTGTATTCTGGATTCCTGCCCTCTACTTCAGCCGACTGAGCCGGTTCTCGGTTTTGATAGAACTTGTATCGACAGAAGCTCTTCATGGAGGAAAGAAAAAAAAGTATCATTGCATGCAAATGTTGAATCTTCACTTTCCCTTAAAATACAAGTAATTTGGTTTTGACATCAGAATGGACAAATTGTTACATATCTTTGGGTGATTTCAATTTTCAAACAAACTTTTATAAAATGACAAATGCAACTGAAAACATGTAAGGAAAATACTTTTTCTGTGATATAAAATTTTAAACATTTTTGTCCATTGGCCCTTCCCATGATTAGTCTTATAAGGCTCTATTCGTAAAGCTTCTCAAGTGTATCAATCACCAATAACATGAATGAGTTTTATTTCATCAGAAGACTTTAAATCCCCCTCACCCTAATCTGATACTACCAACATGTACATCAAAAACAAACAGAAAACATCTTCGGTATGCACACCGTGACAGAAATGATAACCGAACCATCATTCCTTTTCTCAAGACAAAATTTTGCTCAGTATTAGACAGTCGATCCAGCATTGTCATATAACCTCATAGAGGTCATCACATGAAAGAAAAAATGTCATCCTTTTATTGAGCAAAGTTGGACAATGAAAAAATATTATAACATTATAGCATAAGGGTTAAAGGCATTAAGTACATTTTGCAGACTTGTGCAAACTCCATGAAACTTGGCGAGTGTCTAAAATATTATATACTTAAGATATGGTGTGTGATATTTTACAGTCATACATGTAGGTTCTCAAACTTCTTTGTAAGAAATGACAATCTAGTGCAGTTTTCATATTGCAGCAGAGGGAGCTATTCTCAAATCAACAGATATAAGGGTCAAATTAATTTTGAATTAGGTACAAATATTTTTTGAGTCTAGGAAATAAATTTCTGGAATTAAACATTTAAAATTTATTTGTTGAAAGCCAGTTTCCAGTTTTTTTAATTTGGTGGGAGTTTCCTAATAACAGACCTCTTCAATATACCACTTGACCAATTGAACTTAGGTTTTTAGGTCTGCAAAAGGGACAAACCATCTTTAATATGTAGACAACTTTGATCATTACCTTGGCTATCCTTGCAGGTAAACCTCTTGCATGTGAGATGTGGAACTTGAAGTTAGTGCTCTTCCCAATCTTCAATCATGAAATCAGAAAGAAGGAAAAAAGGGAAATACTTATTCTATAAATTTCAATAAGAGTGAAATTACATATACTCCTTCTATCTTAGGAATTTGTAAATGGGTAATTTTAATTTAGTTATTATAAGTCTATTTAATATACAGCTTATCAGAGCTTGTCAACACTCATTTTAATGGTTCATTACGCATTAATTAAAAGCACTTAACAGAACCATTGGTTGTGAAAGAAAGCTTTTACTCAGAATAGGGCAGTCGATCCAGCATTAATAGCTGACATGTCATTCTTTCTGGGCATACACACAAAATGAGAGCACTATACTTATTTCAATAATTGCTAATGCAGAATAACTTTAATTCTAAAAATTTACTAACCAAATCATTTTTCTTTATTCCAATAATTCCTATTCCACGATAACCTTAATAAGCCGATACTTATAAGCAGCATCTAACCTTAATCCTGTAGACTGACCAATTCTTTATTCTTCACTTCAATAATTCCTAATGCAGATTATCTTCAATCCGTATCATATAGTATACTATCAATTCCTTATTCTTTATTCTAATAATTTATTATGCAGAATATCTTTAATCTTATCCACACACCGACCAATCCTTATTTTTAATTCTAATAATTGCTAATGCAGATTAACTTTAATCCCCATCATATAATGACCAATTCTTTATTCTTCTCTTCAATAATACTTAATGCAGATTATCTTTAATCCTAATCATATACTGATCAATTCCATATTCATTTTGCTAATATTTCAGTATGCAGATTATCTTTAATCTTATTCATGCACTGCCTAATCCTTATTTTTCACTCTAATAATTCCTAAAGCAGAATAAATTTAATCCTAATCATATACTGACCAATTCTTTAGGCTCATCCACAAATTCTTCATCAGGAAGATGAGAGCCATCTGACTTGCATGGACGGATGTCGACTTGAAGCAGACCCTGCTCGATACCTCGAAAGTCCCCGATTCCTAGGAGTTCCTCGATCTCAATCAGGTACGCCAGGCTCTGAAGGTAAACGTGAACGCAGCCAATGAGAACCTCCGTCTCAGGCGGCTCCCAGAACGGGTCTTTGTTCTGAAAAAGAGAAGGTTTGAAGAGTTTGAAGAGGGAACTGGGGATGAGTAGTGGGGTTTTCATCACAACCCCCGTGATTATCATTATTACCACCACCATCATCAACATTCTCATCATCACCAGCATCATCATAATCAACATCATCATCATAATCAATATCATCATCACCACCATCATTTTCATCATCATTATTGTCATCTTCACCACCACTATCTTCATCAACATGACCATAATCATCATCACCATCATAATCATCACCATCATAATCGTCACCACCACTATCATCATTACCACTATCATCATCATCATCATCATCATCATCGGCATTACAATCATAATCATTATACCCATTCATTTACCATCATCATCATCATCATCATCATCATCATCATCATCATCATCATTATTATCATCTTCACCACCACCACCACCACCACCAACATTATAATTATCATCTTCATCTTCATCAACGTGTACCTGTTCTACATCCCAATCCTTGTCGCCGTCTGTATAGTTCTGGTACATCTCTTGCATGAGGTACTTGCGGTTTAGAAACTTGTTCCTGGTCCAGAGGAACTCATTATCGTTGTCCACATTCTTCATGCATATCGAAACCTGCATGTAGACGGTTGAGAAATGTGGAGAGAAGTCCTTATATACAGGTACATGTAGTACACTCGAACCAGAGAATATTATCTGATAGGTAATTATAAAATAAATAAAAACAGCTGCACACTTTCAAACTGCATTTACATTTGATTGTTTAATGTCAATTCGTGACATGTATTGAAATTTCTGCATGTTTCTGAAAAAACAAGTTGTTCATCATGACATAATTCTTGCCAGAGGCTTGCCTGATATAGTAACAACCCATTCATGCCAACTGAATTCTATCCATAGATATATCAATATTTACTTTCCTATCATATATTAGCACAGGTTCTTGCATGAAAGATCTATACAATGAATACATTGGTAGGTAAACTTGGCTATTAGAAACTGTTTTTAATTATCCAAGACTCACCTCTGTCCTGCCATGCTTAGCCCCCCTAGCCTGCGGTGATATGAGTGCGATCTCAAAGCGAACTCTCTTCTTCAGCTCCTCACTCATTGCATTTGCTTCACTGACATGAGGGATCAACTCAACAAGATCTTCTTGAATCAGCAACTCATCTATATCAAAAGCAATCAAAATGAAACACAAGAAGTTATATATATATATATATATTTTACCATTAACTCTTATACCCTACTAAAATGGTGGCATTTGAATGGCCTGAGCAAATTTGTCATAGAAATTTAGCATTTGTTATTGTTAACATGTTTAATGAAACAGGGCCCTGATCGAGTGAATGCTTGATTGTACCTTTCGATCTGTTAGGTCCTTTCTTTATATCAAAGCCAGAGTTTGCTGCAATCTCTTCCTGAGCTTTGCTGTAGGTGGGTTTCTCCTCTGATACTTCTTTCTCTTTCTTAGGATTCTTAGCAAGATCTTGGGGATGATGGACAACGTAAAGATGCTTGGATCCAAACAGAACCCTGTAACAGAAGAAGACAAGGTACATCTAGACGTATATGTAGGTGATATGACAAGGGCTTTCATGGAGAGGATTCTTTAATTTTTGTTGCAAATCCCAGTGTTTGAGATCAGCTGCACAATGAGCATACAAGGCAAAGTTCCTTATTTGAAATGTACATGTAGGTGAATCAAGTGACCAAAAAATTTGAATCTTGACCACCCCCCCCCCCCTTTTCAAACTCTCAAATACATTTGAGGGGCTGACATGCAACTCTTTGATTACTTAGAAACACTATCAACTGCAGCAATCAAATACAACTATCACCATGCATCATCATTATCATTATAATCATCATCATCATTATCTTCATCATTACCGTCGTTATCATCATCGTCATCATTATCATCATTGTAATCTTGTCCTTTGGCAAGATATTAATCTACATTTGCCACTCTCCACCCAGGTGTTAAATGGGTACCGGTAGGAAGGAATTCCTTGAATGCTGTGAGCGCCAAATTTGGCTGCCTAGCAGAGCCGGGGTAATAGTTGGAGCGCCTTGAGCACCATGCATGGTGGATATGTGCGCTATATAAATATCCAATGTTATTATTATTATTACATGGATTATTAATCATCATCATCATCACCAACCCTGGAGGAATTACCTATCATTATGATGTAGTTCTGCCCTGTCTGTCAGTGGTTTACCATTCACAAGAACCTTGGCAGGTAGACAGGGCTTGATGATCACTGTATTGGCTCGGTTTGATATCACAGCATGTTCCTTTTCCATGCTGCAAGAGACGGGGTGGAGGGGGTGGAAGAGAGGGGGAGAGAGAGAGAGAGAGAGATAGAAAGAGAAAAAGAGACGGAAGCAAGCAAGAGAAGGAGATAAAGAAAAAAGGATAATGAATAAGAGGGTACTTCAGGTACATATACATGTAGATCATGTATGTCATACTTATTACAATATGCTTACATGAAAGACAAAAACAAAACCACTAAACAAACAAAAATTGTTGAAACTTTCCCTTAGCCGTTTCACACCTCATCCAATAATTGAAATTATTCTACAAATACATAAAGGCCCTCATGTTACTACTCCACAAGGTACTCCTTCGGAAATGTACAAGTGGTGGAGGGTTCAAGCTTTCAAAACCAGAGAGAAGGGCCACTTACTTATGACTCAAGCAGATGCGATTTGGTTCATTCTCTGGATTGCTTATTCAACAACCCAGAGTTTTTAATCCTGTATTACATGGAGATCAGTCCTCAGAGTTAAATAAGCGTGTCTGAATTTAAAACACATTGTGTGTAAATACTCAATAAACACACAGAACACTTACTTGAGACCTGAGAGCACCATATCAGCGGCAGGATGAGCCTTATCACTGCCCACCTTGGTCAGACCCTGTTTGATGAAATGGATGATCATCCCTGTCAGGGCGGGGTCCTCGTTTAGGTTCCAGAAATGGGGTGTGACCTTCATCTCCTCATGTTTCTTCTTCTCCTTCACTAATTCTTGCTGCACAGATCAAGAAAAGGAGAGGTACACAAAAAGCAAGCTTTAGGACTTGACAAGTTGTCGTGTTGAGAGTAACCTGCTTAAGATCTCTCTCGATCATCAAAGGTTACTCAAATGGAAAGGCTAAAATCATGACTTCCCCAACCCTGGAAAACTACATGTGCGACCATGACAACAACTTCAATAACCAAATTCCCCAGGGAGGACTTAAAGCTTGTCTACAAGCATGTACTTGATTTCAATATCAGAGCGTGGAGTTCCCCCATCAAGGTCAAATGAAGAGGGGTACGATCTAGTGGATAAGTCACTGAATTGTAGATCCAAAGGTAAGGGGGTTCGATTCCCTGCCATCGCATTATTGTCCTTTGAATAGACATTGATCTACAGTTACATTTACCAGTTACTTGACCTAGGTGTAGTGAGTGGGTACCTGGTAGGATCAAAGCATCGAGCACTAGATCGCCACAGCTAAAGCAACAGTAATAATATCAAAAGTCCTTTGGAAGTGCATTCATGTAGATGTTACATCATAATGTAAAATGCCCTGTAAGAATGGAATGCTATGATCATTATTATGGAATGGACCTACCTCCTGAGCTGTATGGACTTCTTTGAGTTTCTGCTCCCAGGATTTCTTCATGGATTCCATCTCGGATTGGTTCTGCTGCAGCTGCCTCTCAAGCTCACTCTTCATCTCCTCCACTTCTACTCATCAATCAATCATAGAGAGAGAGAGAGAGAGAGAGAGAGAGGGACAAAGAGAGAGAGACAAAGAGAGAGAGAGATAAAGAGAGAGATAAAGAGAGAGACAGAGAGAGACAGAGAGAGACAGACAGAGACAAAGAGATAGAGAGAGAGAGAGAGAGAGAGAGAGAGAGAGAGAGATAAAGAGATAGACAGATAGACAGAGATGGTATAAATTATATATTTCAAGATAGACCATTCACCGGTTCATCACATCTGAAGAGAAGAGACTATTGGAAAGCAGAGCCCCTACATGTATTTCACATCTTCATTGCAGATATAGATCTCATGAAATACAAGCAGGATTTTTAATTCCATTCTCGTTTCTTCTATAAAACTTTTCTATTCTCGGAAAAAAATATTTTCTAAGCATGTTTCTCTCAGGATTCCAATACCTGAAATCGATATTAGCTTTCTAGACACTACTATACAACAACAATTGTATGCATTTTCAAGAGACAACATCACATGTAGAGAAGCAGGAAGGGTGTTAACCCTGTCTTAATATAGAGTTGTCGTGGCCTGGTGGATACATCACCAGACTGTGGATCTCATGGTTGAGTCCCGCTATGGCACTAATGTCCTTTGGCAAGACATTAATCTACATTTGCCGTCTCCACCCAGGTGTAGTAATTGGTACCTGGTAGGAATGTATTCCTTGAATGCTTTTAGGGCCTCAGGGCAGCTGGACTAAAGCCAGTTTAATAGGCACCTTGAGCACCCTACGGGATCGATACGTGTGCAATATAAATGTAGCTATTATTAGGAGTTAAACGGAGTGTAGCATGACGAGACTATGTGTGTTTCCCATGGCCCTACTCGGCGCCAATCGGGTATAATACGAATACGGACGACGCGACCGCAGGATTCACGTGCATGCAACATACGCCAAACCGAAGCGTGAGGAGAACTTTGGTCTGTTTCGTGAACGTTAGCGCGTGCTGACCAAGTAGAGATTTAGTCGCTGACTACCGTTAATCAAGTCCCTTCGTTTACATGCAGTTGTCCAAAAGAAGATGGAGATGGCGTCAACCAGTATCTGCCATGCTACACTACCTTAACATCCTTCTGGGTCTAAACCAACAATATTTTCTGTACCTTCTTCTGGTATTCCCTGGAGTATGGCTGCCTCCTTGCTGCCTCCTCCCTTCCCCTGCAGCTCCTTTAGGAGCCTGGCATTCTCCTCCTTCAGCTCTCTGATTAGTTTGTCTGTAGGACTCTCGTTCACAACCGCTTTGGTCTTGA
Organism: Mesocentrotus franciscanus; assembly: GCA_037976565.1. Classification (NCBI taxonomy): domain Eukaryota; kingdom Metazoa; phylum Echinodermata; class Echinoidea; order Camarodonta; family Strongylocentrotidae; genus Mesocentrotus; species Mesocentrotus franciscanus. The sequence continues at coordinate 2,155,918 of CP137683.1, forward strand.
TAGCCTTGGCTCTGTCAGCTGGTCAGAAATAAACAATGATTGAATGGATAGAGGGATCATTATAATCCATGGGATATAACGAAACATTATTGCAAAATACTTTTTTTGTACATAATATTAATAATAATAATGTCAGGCTTATATAGCGCAAAATATGTTGCCATCTCTATGCACTTAATAAATAGCAGAAGAACAAACCTATATCTTATATAACATTTGAAATAGCTACAGCAACTTAATTACATCAGTTAAGAAAGTATGGCAATATATGAAGATTCTAAACAACAAACAAAATTAAGATTAAAGGAGAAAGTATAAAATGATAAAATATTATCTTAACTAATAACATATTGTCAATTGCTGTTCAGTTAGAAAAGAGATGAAAATATGTACGTCTTTAGAGACTGCTTAAAATTATTGATGGAGGGTGCATCTTGGTGCATATATATTGCAAAATTGCCAACATGAGTAGTCACCTCAAATATAGCAGTCCCTGTAAGGAGAGTCAAATGTCAAATTGGTTCCCTGCTGCTTAGATGATGTGCTTGCATTCACCATTGCATTGACCCAACACTACATTTTTGCAATTCAGAAAAGTTTCTTGCCATGTGAAAATGGCTGTCCTTAACAATCTGCATGAATTCCAGGTCACTAAAGTTTCTGGTTGTACAGAAGCACAATTCTGGGCCATGTTTCATAAAACTTGTTATCAATAACAAGTCACAATAACTATTATAAGGTACTGAAATCGTGGCATTTGATTGGCAGACAGCAAATTTACCATAGAAATTAGCATTTTTTATTGATAAGTTTTATGATACAGGGCCCTAGCTTGATTAGAATGACGCAACATTTGTACTAATTTACAGATTGCATGGGATGCTGATCATGGAAGGTACAATATCGGACACTCATGTTACCACATTATTACTATTATCATATAAATTTGTAATGATCAATAATCAAATTCTATTTTTGTGTCTATGTTTTTATGTCTTATGTTTAAGTTCGGCACCAACCAGTGAGGAGAGCCTCTCGACAGGATTCCCAATCCTTTAAGGCAATCCACAGGCACTGGCTGGTACCCATTATCTTTATCTCTATATTGTTTATACTGATTGCATTCGCCTGGATATTAATAAAATAAAAATTAAAAAGATGTACGGGTAATTTTCTTACCATATCTGAGAGTTGATAACGTTTCATCAAAGTTGATATCTGCTGGACTTATAGCAGCAATCTATAAAAGGTATTCAAGAGAACAAGAAAACAAGATTTAGCAAGAAACGACATCAATATAATGCTAAATATATTACTCATTGCGCATGTAGTATCAAAAATAATATCGCTAGTGATATTCGTTTGGTCGAGCACCGTGTGCCTCGGCCAATAGGCCTTGTGCGTTATTGTTCCAATTATTGATCAAATTAATTGACCCCCGGTCCTCCCGTAGAGTATAAAACACGCTTGCTTACATTATTTTTTATCACCTGACGAAGTGTTGCAGCGGTGCACAAAACATTGTGATCTTTTAGATCCCTTATTAACCACATTGCGAGACAAACGAATATCACTAGCGATATTATTTTTCGAGACATCAATATAGGTGTACATATCTAATCTTGATTTCCCATTCATTGTATTTCCTCATTATTCTATTTCTTTTGTTGGTTTATTTATAAAAAAAGTATCCTTGTAAAAAATGTCTGAAGACTGAATTTACAAACAACGTTCACAAAGCAATTTTTTCACTTACATTTTTTGTATAAATCAAAAAGTAAACCAGTACTTGGTAAATCTTTCCTTTCTCCATTAAATTCATCTTGTCATCCATTAATCTCATTATTTCCCTACGTCTATTATCATTTTTCAAAATACTTTTTCACTTCTATTTGTATTCCCATCACTTCTTCTATTTTTGAATTTCAGACACAGTACTCTGTATCAACAATACCACAACTCAAAGTACCACGCCTCCAAGGAACCAAGTTCACGCATCTTACTTTCAATGACTAAAGCATAATTTCTATTTAAAATTTAGAACAAAACAGCCAAAAGTCAAAAATATATGTAATGATAAACACAAAATTATCTTTCAAACAATTTTAGATCAATATAATGCTAGGGTAAATGAGGATTAAGCAAGAGAATAGGGGACAATCTTCTTGAATAAGGGAAGTTTCACAACAATTACTCACCATAATTGTTTTGCTGTTTCCTCCTAAGGCATTCTTTAGTAACATTGTAAGCTTGGAATCTCTGTACGGAACTGTAACAGAATCAAACAAAAAAACAGACCAAACAAATAGGTGAGAAAGTAAACTTCTGTTTTTAACACTGACCTAAGTACACCCAAACCCCATCAGCAAATACACGTAGATAATCAAAGATGACAATAGGCTGTTTTCATTATGTAATCAAATTAATACTTAGGTGCTTTGATACGAATTATTTCAATGACCTGTTACGAATATTTGTATTTCAATAGTCAGAATGAAAATTGCACATATAACATGTTGTTAGGTAGGGCAAACCATAATGTTGTCCTACCTAGCAACAAATAATGAATGCAATTTGAATTCTGACTACCGGTATTGAGATATATCTGTTCGTAACAGGTGATAAATAATTTGTATGGAGGAGCTTCATAAAGGCATATGCATAAATTTGGTTACATTACAAAAATGGCCAATTAGCTTGTATGCAAAGCCTTCCTTAGGATCTGCAAATGTTGTGATTTTTAACCTTTTTATACACTTACCTCTTATTCCTTTCTTTCCAGCACCCATATCTGCTAGTGCCTTGATAACATTTCCAAGAGATGAGAGTGAGAGATTTATTGCTGCTCCTTCTTTTAATCTGTCTCCTGTTGCTCCAGTACTATCTACTCTCTCACTGAAATCAAATATTACAAAAGAACAATGACATGAGATTCATATAATCCTCTTTTTAATGTTTTTACAGTATGTATTGATGAGGGATAGATAGCTGCATCTTTTTCAATATGTCTGCCATAGCCCCAGCACTACCTATTTTTTCACTGAAACGAAATATTATAGATGTAAAAATGAACTAAAATATGTTCCATCTTCTTTAATGTTTTTATTAATAAGAGATGGATAGTTGCATCCTCTTTTAATCTGTCTCCTGTCGCCCCAGTACTATCTAATCTCTCACTGAAATCTAATATTACGAACATAAAAATAAAATGTGAGATCTGAGCACCAACTTTCTCCGATCAATAGAGATAAATTCTCTCACTAAAAATAGACATGCAAAACTTAGAGTGTGACATATCACTATATCAATTTTGAGCCGTCCACTTGATATACGACCAAATTAATAAATGTGTAACCACAGGACACTAGGTAACATTTAATATTTGCAGCCCCTATTACATATTGATAATCTACAGTTGCAAAAAGCTTTTGAGATACTTATTTTTAAAAAATTATGGTAAAGATAGGGGGTATAAATCCAAAATATCTTCTTTTTTTTTTCTTCTCATGAAACAAGCTCAAAGTGAAAAGGCCAGTCATGTCCATAAATTGAGCATACAATCAATGGTTATCTTACCTTCCTGCAAGATCTACTAGATTGATGATAGATGTCTTGGTCATGTTCTTTCCTGTCTCATTCTTGCCCTTCTGGATGAAACGTATTGATACAATAGTGTGTGCTCGACTGCAAGAGGGAAAGTTATAAGGATTTTTATTGAAATGACATCAGTTTTAAAGGGAGGTTGTAAGTTTTACAGTACTTGTGGTTTGATAGAAATTCAAACTCAATTGCAGCTTTGATTCTTACAGTTGTTACAGTTACTCAGTCTTTAATACACACGTCCTAAAAACTTACGGTGGAGTCATAAACAAACATTAAGCAATCTTTACCTGAAGGTTACATTCAAGTTCATCAAATAGATTTTATGATCCTTGCCTGCTAGTTGTGTTCATATTTGTCAAAACAATGGTTTGATTCCCCGTTCCTTCAATGATTTTGTTGTTGATGTCATCGTAAACCATGACAGGGATTGGGTTTAAATCTTAAGTAATGACAACCTAGAGAATAGATAGATTCTGATATTTTACCTGCTGGTTGCGTTCATATTGGTTGAAGCAATCGTCCTATTCCTTGTTCCTTCGTTGATCTTGTTGTTGATATCATCATAACTCATAACAGGGAATGTGGCTTGTTGCTCCACTGCAAACCAAGAGAGAGGATAACAAAGTATGGTAAGTTATAAACTCAATTTGCAAATTACTGAAAGTTTCAAGGAAATATTTTGATGATTCAATCTGACTGATACTCCCAGTCAAACCGATAACACAGACACAAGACCGACAATAGACCAACAAAAATTACATCACTCCAGATGGACAACAATTGGTCGGTTCAGAGTTGGTTTGGGGTTGGTTTGGAGTTGGTTCGGTGTCGTTTTGGAGTTGGTGTTGAGTTGGTTGGGGTGTGACCGAGGTATAATAATGATTTGTCACTATCATATAAACATTTGTTTCAGATGCCAGAAGAGGACTTGAAATACATTTCTTGTTGACAAGTATATATTTTTTTTTTGGGGGCATGTGGCAGCTCATTTCACATTTTCTGTAAGAAAGAGAGTGTCCTATAGGGGTGATTTTAGACCGTTTTGAATTCTTAACAAGCTCTCTTCTTTGTTTCCCGAGCATTTACTAGCTTTCATGAGCTAAATCCCACTATGCACAGGTGTATCTTATTTGTGATTGCTTACCATAGAAACCTTTCTGCGGATGCTCTCTGACCTTTAACCCTCCTTTGACCTTGAAGCTAGCAGGCATGAGAAGGTCACGGACCTGCTCATTGTAGATCTCCAACATACTAACAAACACCTGCAAGGTATTAAAACAAAGTTTATAGAGTGAAACCTGTAAATAGACCATTCAAGATAGAGAGAAAAGAAAAGTGTTTTTTTATAACAATTGGTCTGTATACTATTGAAGCAAGTTTAAAGAAACATCCAAAAAACTAAAGATGATATACTTATGTAGTATTTTCCATCATAACATCTGTGAATTCTCATGCTTAATAATGTACCTCAGATCTGATAACAATTACGGGTATACATTAATAAAGGGGGTATATTTCATTTGAGGTTACATCTTAGTTCAATATCTAAATATTACCTAGGGTTCTAAGAAAACATATATGTGTGATGCAATTTGTTTCAGCAAGAATGAAAAAACAAGTAATTTTTAAAATCAAATTTAAGTAATTTGAAACATTCTAGGGTCCTGTGGATAATAGTGTGTTTTGTTCTTTTTCTGTTTTTTGTGTTTGTTCAATAATGATTAAAAGGAAGGGACCATTTTCATCAAAAGCAAACAGAATAAGATGCCATATGTGTTACCTGGTATTCTTCTTCCTTTGACTTATCTGCATTTTTCTTCTTCTCCCCAATCCCTCGGAATAACTCTGAACATGCCACAGGAACAATACCTAACCAAAGAATCACATCAAAAATGATTAACACTTACTGTACATATATAAGCACTCATTCATTTATACCTTCTTTTTTTCTTTCTTATTTTCAACACATACTATATATACAAAACAATTTTTGTGTCACAGATAAACCATAAAAGAACCTACATGTACATGTATATACATGTACATAAAGTCATAAATTCTCTATTTACATTACAAAGTGTTCACAGATTATAAATGCAAACACATGTACTTTTCAGCTTAATAGAAGGTCACAATTTTTATAGTACTTTATAGTCCACTAAAGACACTATGCATGACAGCATTTGTTTATCATGTATTATTATCAGCATTAAAATCATTTCAAATGATCTATATAGTGATGTGAGAACTACCGTCAGTGGATAACATGTTAAAATATAGAGTCTACCTTTAATTAATACTTTGGTTGCTTTCTTTGCCTCTCTGCACAGTCACTCACTTGCCACACATGCAATTTTACACAAAACAATAAGCACCAATTGACGGAAAGATTGCTTTGTGTAACACAATGGCTTTGCAAAATTATCCATTTCCCGTCTTGAGTAGCTCCATGACAACCGTTCTAATATAGATATAGATTACTTTTGCAGTGGAAACAGTAATCTTGAAGCCTTTGGTACATATATATTCCATGACATGATAAATACAATGTTGGACAGGGAGATTAATTATGTGGCATATAAAGAATTAAATCCTTACCCTTATTTGCACCATAGCCGACAATAGAGTAAGACTTTCCACTGCCTGTCTGCCCATAGGCAAAGAGACAACAGTTGTAACCTTTCCAGGCATTAGCCATCACACTCTGTCCAATATCAGAGAAGACCGTTTTCTGCATTGATAAAGGAGGTAGGAGTAAAACATTAATAGCCCAAACAGATAATCATAATGCATCACATACCTACATGCAGTATGTGCTTTTAAAAAAATATTTAAAAAAAACTCCCCAGTTATGTAAAAATATTGTGCACACTGTCAGCTCTAGGTCCTGTAGTTAACATGTACCTGTCGGACGATAGATTTAATCTGATGTAGTGATATGTACAGTATGCAAACAAGAAATAAGGCCAATTTACACTGTCTAGAATATATACATTATATGTGCTATTAATAAGCCTTCTGCACCCGTTTTCTTAAATCAGTATACACCTGTATGTATCACTGCAATGCCCATACTTGATAACTCTTTTACATACACTTCAGAAGGCCACTTGGGAACAATTTACAGATCTAGATATATATAGTTATTATTATTATTGTTGTCAATCAAACAGGCCCAGCCCTATAGACTATGTCAGCAGTACCTGGTCTGCATATTTCTTGTCTGTTGGTTCTAAGTAGCCTTCCTTGTTCTCCTTGTACCCATCATGGGACCAGTAAGAGAAGTCGTAAGCAAACTTCTTAGGTTCCTCTCTCATTCTCTGGATTCTTGATCATCGTCGTCTGGCCATTCATCTGGATGATGCATTTTGCCTTGCGGTTTTTCTCCCGTTCGTTGTGTGAAATGTTAAGGATTTCACTGACATTGATAAGACTAAGATCACCTCATAATTATCAACATCCATATGTCATATTATAAATAAGTGAACTTAATCTAGACCTATAATTCTATTCCAAATAACTGAAAGCAAAGGGATAAACTTGTTCAGCAATTTTGTTGAAAGCCGATTAGTCTAGTCTAGACAGATCTATCAGAATGCAGTTGATGTCTGTCAATTTTTCATTTGTTTTGGTCAAGTTGAAACGATGACATAATTAATAATAATAATAATACGCATTTATATAGCGCCGTCTATCTAGACACAATAGTCAACATGAGAGAAATCACCAGGGATTTAACTTGGGTCTTTGACTAGATTTGAGTTTGGAATTGCCTGGAAATTACAGAAATTGCTCCATTATGGTCATTTAAGTGTAAAATTTTTGAGTGTCAACTTTGGGATTTGCTATTTTAAAAATAACAAAATTTGCTTCATGTATTTTGTAAAATTTGTCTAGACCCTAAATCTACATGGGGTGAAAAATAGTTACTATGAACGCGGAAATATTCGCGGTACATTAATTTTCGCGGATTTTGCGCCAAGATCGGCAAGCGCGAATTTTAGTACTCGCAAAAATATAAGCACGACTTCTTATGCATGTTTTGAACGGGCTGAATTCCATGCGACGCGAATTTAAGAACCCGCGAATATGTTTTGGGGTCGCTCAGCGCAAAAAATTAATCACGCGAAAATAACAGCGTTCACAGTAGAGGGGTCTACTCTAAGGTCAAGCACTATAGGCCCATTTACACATCCCAAACACCGTTTAAAAAAATCATCAATTCTTTTTGTCTACCATTTAATTTACACTAATAGAAAAAACCCATAAAAAACCGTCAAAGTTTGCTCATACCAATTTTTTGGTGAATAGTGTGACTCGTCGGTGCCAAGCATGAATTAGCACAGAAGCGAGGAAGGTTAGGGCTAGGGTTGGGCAATAGTTACTTTTAGTATAAGGGGGTAATTTTCCGGGGGGTAATTCACCAATTGTCCTAGGCCTAGCCCGTAGGTCCTAGGGTAGGGGGTAATTTACCTGGGGGTAATGGTCCTGATACGAAAGTTGACCATTATTCATTAATTAATCATTTTATAGAACAATTAGAACTTAGAAGTTAGAGTGACACTTAGACAAGTTAGAGTTAGAAGCAGACAGTGAGCGCTTTTCTGCGGTCTTCCACTGTTTCAGCAATTCAGGGAGCCCCATTCAACTTCAAGTTGATTGAGAAGTTTAGTTTTACACCATAACATAGAATAGATCTCTGAGTGATCTACCCAATTTTTGTGTTACTTTTAGAACATTCACCTTTAGGCCGATGAAAGTTGATCTCATGGTTCTCGTCAGCGCCCGCATCAAATTTTGCTCGCGCACCAAAAAAGTTCAACACTCATCGCTGACGAAATTCCCGCGTCAAAAAGTCCAGATATGAAATTGCCGCCTCAAAAATCAACAATATTTTCGATTGGCTGCACAGGGCCTTAAGTTTAAGTCAGAAACGAGACAGTATAAATGAAAATGAAATGAAATAAAGACCTTCGATTAAGCGGGCGCAGGGCGCAAATTTGCGCTCATAAAACCACCAATTGCGCCCATAATCATCTAAAACTAGACGGCAAGGCGCAAGTGTTTTCCGTGAAAATGCGCCCTTAAAATATAAGGACAGAAAAAATACACGAATCACGAGCTCTCTACTAGCTTCGTATTTAGTGTGTGCATTTCTAATTCTTGAGTCGCAAGCTAGTGCTTGAAGTGAAAATGCGCCTGTAGTTACTATGTAGGCTAGCGCGCGCACGTACGTACGTACAAATGTTTCGAAGGATCAAGAAAACAAATCGTCAAATGGAGAAATAAACAAGCATTCAAATAGTCATTAGAGATCTGTCAAGGTTTGTTTGTAGGTCTAGTTTATTATTTCATCTCAAATAGAATTTAGAATTCTCTTATTGACAAGTTAAGAACACCTACGATGTTCTCGATCGTAGTTACTTTCATTTTGCCAGCAGCCGACCTAGCGTTGTTTTGGCAAAAGCTAGCCGGCCAGCTTCCCACCGCGAAGCATTCGAGTCCCGGTAACAGACCGTTCATGTTCTGCCGAGAGTGTGGCGGAAGGTTTGTGTGTGAGGTGCGATTTCGATTTGGGATAGACTTGCTACCGGTAAGTCCTTTTGACTTTCGATGTTCGTGAAATTAACGATTTATTAATTTTATTCATTTGCTCATCAATAATTTTGGTAATACTTTAAAATACTGTTTAATGTGCAAATTGATGTTCTTAATCAATCTTTCCTGTTGATCACATTAACTTAGATTTAAAAAGTTATTATTAAATTGATCGTAGACCTAGTCTACTTGCATTAAAGCCAATATGAAATTAACATTGTATCTTTGAACTTATTTAACTTTTTTAATTGGTTGTCATTATGATTATCTGTTTTTGGAAAATTGCCCCTTGCTCTGGTAAATCCCCGTGAGCAAGGGGCAACTTTTAAAAATAAATTGCCCCTTGCTCCTGGCTGCTTAATCTAAGGCCTGTGACAGACAGACTGTCTGTCACAGAAACCCAAATATCACAGAAAATTTGGAAGAAATAGTCATTGGAGTATGATATTGGTGTAAGAGCGTTACATGTATAATGTACAAGACTCGATACCCTCGACAAGTTCTGTTGGTTTGTATATGAAAGATGAATTTGGATCAAAATCCCTCATTCAAATTCCAAATATGCCCGCGAGAACATGTAATCAAAGTCAGATGAAAGATGAAAGTTGATCTAAATCCCTCATCAAAATCTCAACAATGCCTGACGAGAACCATGAGATCAACTTTCATCGGCCTTACTAAGACAATGGTCGATGTCATGTCACTTTCTAATCTTGATACACTTGGAAACTACACAAAATGTCACAGTTGGGACTGTACTGTAGTATTGGCTCACAGAATGGATCATGATTCAGCTAACGAATAACCCATCTAATTAATCGTAGTGGAAAATCGTATAGACCCTCGACTTAAATTCATTTATAAAAAATAACTAGGCAGCCTTGTTCTCAATAAATAACATGCACATCAGCTCAAGAAAAGGATATAAATGGCCTCACTCGAACGGCAACTTTCACGTTTTCCCCCATCTCGTATAAGGTTCCTTGGCAACAATACGCTAATCGGACGCGCGCGGCCCGCGCTCGCCTCCGGTACGCAGCCGGGTCGCGCCGCCTTCGCTAGCCTATCAACTCGCTCGCCAACCGGTGCCCCTCCTGCTAGGCGAGCTCATTCATGCATGACGAATACTCTATTGTGTTCATTTGTGTGCCCCACCCCTCCTTTTAAAAAAAAAGGGTTTTGCTTGCCAGATATTTATCTGGAAAAATGTAATTTTCAGTCCTTTTCCCCGAATACGATTGTCTAGATCTATACTACTACTTCAGTGCCTGTAGTCCTCCCCTCCTCGATCCTTATTAAAAGGTCATAGAATCTAGCTGGAACCCGCCACATTTTGTGAGTTTAATAATTGGTAGGCTCCCATACTAACAGTGGTTGGCTATATTTCACGTTTATTTAGAAGAAAAATAAAAGTGTCACAAATTCAGTCGGTTGATGATTACAGTGAAAATTGTGATGGGATGGGTCGTGTTAACAGGCTGTTAACAGGCTGTTTTCAGGCAATGTTGTAGGCTTGCCAATTACCTTAATGTTGCAAAATATATATAACGCATGGATGCTTTGCTAGAAATCATCATGATGTTAAGCATTTTAATCAATGTGAAGATAACCCTCTTTTAGTATTATATACTATCATTATTATAAATATATTATGGATATATTTGTTATGCAGCAGTTGACTTTTATCATACCCCCTTTATTATATTTCTATGTCTCTCTCTCTCTCTCTCGCTCTCCCCTCTTCTTTCTATCTCCTTTCTATTAGTCAATACTCATCATCATAAACAATATAAGAAGAAGAAGAAGAAGAAGCAGAAGAAGAAGAAGAAGAAGAAGAAGAAGAAGAAGAAGAAGAAGAAGAAGAAGAAGAAGAAGAAGAAGAAGAAGAAGAAGAAGAAGAAGAAGAAGAAGAAGAAGAAGAAGAAGAAGAAGAAGAAGAAGAAGAAGAAGAAGAAGTAGTAGTAGTAGTAGTAGTAGTAGTAGTAATACTATGACAATCGCAACTGTAACTAAATCTCCAGTTTCAACCATTAATTCTTTTATAAATACCAGTATATTACTAATATTTTACAACTACTAAAAGCCAAGAGGTCATCCACTCTATGGAAAGCTAGGTATACAAGTTAACACTCCTCCGGCTCTAAGCAAACAATTAATATCCTAAGAGTGAGGGGAGACTATTCCCTACCTTTGAGAAATAATATAGAAAAGAAATATACACATTATTTAAAAAAAAGGTCACACAGACAATGAGAGGGTATAAATTTCATTTCAATGAATTCATTTCATTATTTATTTGCAAATTTTTTTCGCTTCTGCTTTGATCCGCTATCAGAAGCAAGCCTTTTAAAGATACATAATTTATCATACATTAGTAAATTCACAAACTATTATAATAAATTCAACAAATTTCTGATGTATGCTTATTCATACTCAAGTGAAACTCAAAGCGCATACCTCAGCTTAAATCATAGAGTCAAGCTGACTGAATACCTGAAGAAGGAGAATTTCTGAAGGTATGAAAAGAGAAAAAAGCCTCAAATACCAATCACTTGATGTAAACCATGTACCTGTAAATATGCTGACTGCCCATTTGTTCAAACATCTGATTCTAAGTCAAAGATTCATGAATTTGAAAGATTGTTTGTCAGGATGTAAAGTTTAATGTTGATAATGTGAATAGCTACAACCCAAGAGACAAATAGCCCACGACACAGGAAGCACACAAAACTGACCGCGAAAGCTTTTCATTTTTCTACTGATTGTGAAGAACAAATTTTCATATCGTTGTCAGTCTCGTAGGTGGTTTGTCTACTGGGATATCCTGAATAAAAACAAGTTTTGTACTGAATCTTCAAACCAATGGGCAATCTCCACATATATATACTGCACACTTTGTCTTGAAAAAAGCACAAAAAGTGTAAAGATATCTGCTAATTCCAATCAACGGCATAATTAATCAAATTTTGCTTTAATGCTTTTCAAGTTTTTATATCATTGCTAAAGCTTTCCTCTACAACTCTGGAAATAATGATAATGTACTCAGTTTATTAGAAAAGATTAAAGTGATGCTCTTTCATGTAGGCAAAGTTAGAATATTTCAAACGTATTAGAGTTGATTTATTTTTATAAGGTAATGAACAATGATCATAATTTTGATATCGATACAGCTACTATGGAAAGAAATACATGTACATAGTTTGAATGACATAATTAGCATCACTCCTAATGGATATTCATAATGTTCAAAGCTTATGATTTACATCCTGCACCTTAACTATGATGTAGTTATCTAATGATCTAAATATTCTCATGATAGAATGAACGTATCATCGATGCCTTTTCAATCAATATTATGCCTCTTAAAACTGGAGCTACTAATGAAATTAAACCCAACCCTAGGTCTAAAATCACATTTGATAAAAGGAAAACATATACCTCAGACTAACTTAATTTGTTAAACCTGATTTTGAACAAAAGCGCACACCCAGCAGTTTGACTTTTAGTAGAATATGGGTCTTTTAATGTAATCATTGGATTAAATTTGATGAAATGAACCATTTTATACGTGCTAAACTGTTAAATATTTGTGAAGGATCGACAACTAAATATAACTGAACTGAAAATAAAAGTGGATCAATCTTTACTTTAATACACATATATGTCTGATCTTAGTACACTTTTACAGACACCATAGAGTATGTATTCCAACCGTGATTTCTAACTCCATGTCCAAGCAAGGAAATAATGAATTGTATCTTCTGTTTATTTTGATGAAGAATACATGCTTTTCTCCAAGGTGCTGTTTTCACTTCATCTCCTCTTGTAATGTTCAGATAAACTGTTGAGAGCCAGAAGGATGATATTACATCTATGTAAAGACCCGGTGGGGTCACTCCCTCGCAGAGGGTGACCATATGACCGTTACCACAAATGCAAATAACCCCCTTTTGTGGTCAATTTCAAGGACATTTTGTGAAATTTAACCCCCTTTTTTACGTCAAAACAAGGACAAAATCGTACTTTGGAATACCCCTATTTATAAGATTGTAAGGACACTTTCAAAAATTTACCCCTATTTTACCATATTTCAAGGACAAGACTCGGCTCCGAGAATTTTTCTTCCCGGTTTTCTCTTTTCCCTTTTCCTGACCCCTATTTATCAATTTCGAGGACACCTGTGCACCCCTATATTCTATATTTCGAGGAACATTTTGTCCGCGGACATTGCTTGAAATTGACGCCTTTTCCCGCGATTTTGGTAACGGTCATGCGGTCCCTAAGTCACATTGAGTGACCCCACCTGGTGTAAAGAAAGACTTAAAGACCCTCTGGCTCTGAGCAGACATCATAACATACTCACACACAAATACAAACATCTTACAGATGAAATGCAGTTATTCAAAACAAAAAATTACGAGGGGGACCATAAGACAATGAATTAAAGAATGCTCATTTACTGCAAGAAGGGGGTTAACTCACAATCGTGGCAGATTTAAACCAGATTTGACTAGGCACTAATTAAGCAAGGTCTTTTTGCAGTTTATAAAAAAATAATTCATAAAATAAATAAAAACCCTATGCACACCAAATGCTTTAGAGACATCAAATCCACAATTACAATCAAACTCTTAAGTAATCAACCACCTGTATACAAAGACCACCTGTCTTTAAAGATAATTTTCGTTTACTTAATACAGTGGTCCTCCGGAGTCAAAGCAAACTTGCTTTATAAACCACCTGTCTATAAAGACCACTTTACCCCCTTTCCCTCAGACAAGGAGCCTCGACTGGTTTGACTGTGACTGTTTAAAGGCTAAAAGGAAGCAAGTCCACATGGCTTTTACTTTCTTCTGACTCTCACAAATAATAATTGATGTTCTCTTATAACAGAGGAAATAACAGATTCTACTTAGTTTGCAATAAACATATTTAGCAATCATGAATTAATTGTGATTTTTCACACAGGTCTAGCATAGGTCAGGAAATTGCTATGATAATCTAAAATTATTGCCTTCTGTTTGGTGAAGAGTTAAGTTAATAGCAATGTCTAATATACAACTTTCTTTTGCACCTAATCGTTGTACAATGATATTTACAATTGGTTCGTAAGCTGAATTTGTAAATGTACATTATATAACACATACACCCTGCTCCATTATATGACAGTACATGTATAGTGGAGAACTGAATTGCAGCTTGTTCACTGTGAAAAATTGTATCATGTACAGCATTTTGGTCAATTACATTAAACTTCAACAGACTAAGCAGTGAGATTTGCAATATATTTGCTTTTTAACTTAAATTACGGGTTTCATGGTTCTGAGAATCTATAATTTGTCAGTGATACTATGAAAAGTACACAAGTATCACTTCTAAAACTTAATTTTAAAAGCAGGTTTTAAATTCAAGAAGGATAAAAGCATTGTAGGATTTAAAGTGGAGCAGATTGCATATTGTATATAAGTACCTGTACAGAGAGAAGGATAGAGAATTTGCTGTACACATACTGCAATCAGTGTTAGCGGCTATTGAAAGGCTACACTGTAAACCCACTTACTACTGAATTCTCTCAGTCCCATACACTTAATAAAAGATCCACCCAGTTCCCGTAGGCAATGGGGTAACTCGGCACTTTCCCTTTACTTTAATAGAGAATGGAACAAAAAGAAAGAAAAAATGTTAAGATGGTCATCAAAAACAGGAGTGGAATATGTTGACAAGGATGTCACACCTTAGGTAATTCTACTTTAATACACTGATATAAAACATCGGTCATGAGGAATATTTGAGGCTGGAGCATATGGTTTGTGAAAATTCTGATAACTCCTTCTTTCATAATAAAGCAATGGTCCAATTGTACCTGTATATTACTTTGTCTTGAGAGTCGATTTCAGAGACACGTGAAGGTGTAATAAACATAGAGAAAATATCTTTTTTTTGTAAAAAATGAAAATATTTCATACACGGAAGGATGAATAACTGCGGTTCCTTTTTCAAGTCAAAACACAATTTGGTACTGTCATCAACCAAAAGAAAAGAAAACTCTAACGAATGGAAATTTTGTTATATTTACTTGTGATTCGTCTGTTTGAACTAATAAATATTGGGATTTTCCATTCAATTTAAACAATTTATTTTTGAAAAAACAACTCTATTTTAACATGTGCCTTTACTAAACATATGATACTTATTGCATTTTGATCAAGGATACAAAGTGGGTTACTATCATATAAAACTCTACATAGTGCTTCCTAGAAATAAATATGACTCTTTGATTATTCGAAAGTTAATAATATTCGATAATAGCACTTTCATTCAAATAAAATCTATGAAAAGAATGTGACTTTTATCACAATGTACTTCCTTATTTGCTCATCCACATGTATATGAAGTTCAAAGGAACTACAATGTACATGTACCATCTGCACTCATGCTGAATATTCCTCATTTCAAAACAAAGGATTGAACACTTGCCTGCTACCAACACTGTAGGTACTGTGTGACTATGATGCAGTGCCAAGACAAAAAATAGCATTATTTGACTAGAAGATCTCAGGAATTGAAAAAGACAAATCTCGTATTGGGAAGAAAAGCACTCTATTGCTTATAGCAGGCAGCAAAAGGGGGCTACTTTAATAACAATTAGTAATAACTTAGAACATAAATGATAATAATAATAATGCAATGTCAGGTGCATTCAAGCAATGGAAGACTATCTTCACACTTAAAACAATACTGCCCTCTTTTGTTCAAATGGAAGCAAGAGACAGCAGAGTACACTGTAAATGAATTTGTGAGAATGTGCCTTAAAACAAAATTTAAAGAGAAAGGGATGAAGAGAGAGAAATATGAGTATGGTGTGTAAATATGTAGGGCCGCTGACACTCTTTCTACAATAAAAGAATCCTCTTACATGTAAATTATGGACATATTCATGCTTCAGCAATCTATAATACAAGAGATGTGAAGTTTGTGCAGATTGTTACTTGCTCCCTTTCAGCAATAATCGGGCGATAGCGCTTGCTTATCAAAATGTACATCACCGTAATAGTATAGAGAAGGACAGAGAAGTTTGAAATGATAGATTTAGTCCGCTATTGATCATGTAAGCTACTATAAGGACTGATACGGGATCTGCTTTTGATATTAAGAGTTCTTTTTTGAACTTCATGGAATAACAGTTTTCAAGAGGAATTGGCTAAAGGTCTTTCTAAATTTTGGGGCTGAAATACATCCCAGAAAGAGAGAGACAGACAGACAGAGGCAGAGGCAGAGGCAGACAGACAGACACATACCTGCCAACCTTTGAAGACTAAAAATAGTAATCATTTTTTACGAGGACTATGAGGGCGCGACCGAGCGGGGGGTGGGTGTGGGAGGGGGCTGTCCCCCGGCCCTCCCACGGTAGGGAGCTTTTGGTATTTTCAACATGTAGGAATGCCCTTTTCCTTCACTTTAAACTCATTTTTCAACACTTATGCAACCCCCTCCCCACAAAAAAAACCAAAACAAAATTAAGTTTAAATCTGAATATGTAATTGCAGCCAAGCATGACAAGTTAAGCCTCCATTTTAACAAATTTATATTTGAGTTGTAGTGGACTATAAGATGTTTTTGTCATTTCACATTCCAGTTGGCTTTTATGTTATTTTTGAGTACCAAATAATAATTAAAAAAAAAAAAAAAAATCAGAAAATCGTAATTTTTTTACACAAAATCGTAAGGCGTAATTTAAATCAAAAAATCGTAGTAATTACGCCAAAATCGTAGTAGTTGGCAGGTATGCAGACAGAGAGAGAGAGAGTGAGGGAGGGAGAGCGAGAGAGAGAGAGAGAGAGAGAGAGATGATAATGATGTTGATAGTGATATGATAATACAAGGTATTTTTATATAGAAGCGTTCTAACAGCATATTCAAAATACACTACAACAAAATTAACTATGCTTGAACCTACTTCAATTCATTTTAAGCACCTTGTCAAGTCTTAAATCCTATTTCTATATCGTGTGTGTATAAAGAATTTAAAAAGAAAGTTACAAGCCTAAATGATTAAGTGAAATGTTTAGTGATACAGATAACTTCACTTCGTATCAATTAGAGTAAAATTTTCGCTAGGGGCTCTCCATTTTAGTCAGCTTTCTTTGGCACTAAGAACCAGCATATTTCATTTATCTTTTGGGAATCCGACAAAGGGTGAGTAGAATTTTGTTTAAGTCTTGCCTTGCTCTTTTGACTCTCTCTCTATTAATTACACCACCAAAAAAATATAAGAAATTAGACCTTAATTACTGTTCTTTCACACAATAAAAACGGAGCATATAATGTATATGTGCACACTGCATTTTACAGTATGTATCAAATGCTTTTCAATGTATTACCGTAAGTCGTGCAGTAGTTTAAATTTAGTTAAATTTAAATTTTAATGGTACAATGCCATATTCAACTTTGTTGGATCAATGATTTATAAAAAACTAAGGATGAAGGCCTGAAAAAATGAAACATGTCAGGTTTAACACATGTTGGATAAATCCTTCTAGCGAAAATCCACTGATATGACATTCAGAACAGTGTTACAGAGTGTTGAGTTAACATTGCTCTGAACAATGTTTAATACAGAGTGTTGAGTTAACATTGCTCTGAATATGAAGGACATACGTACTCTGAAGGTTAAATACAAGCTTAAAATCTACATAACTGCCATCAGTGTTCTGGCTTTCGTTTGATGAATTTATCCAATCGTTTCTGTAAATGCGTGTTTGAAGTCTCCATCTCCTCGATTTTCTCCCGTAATACTCGGAGCTGAAAAGAACAGAAAAGAAAATGAAAAGGGTACTTTAAGCTGTGATAATGATGACGACTTATTCACAATATATAATGTATATTTAAAGCTCTTTAACCTTTCGTAAGCTTTGGTTGACAGATGGGACAACCATAGGAGCGCCACAGTCGACTTTTGTCACACATACCGTGTGTAAGTAGAACAAACTCCAAATATGTAGCAGTCAATGATTTAACAATTGATTACTTATAAAGGGATACCGAACTGATGAACTTTCTGACTCCTGTGTACTGTTTATTGCACAGTGCTATCTTATGGTCAACTTGTCAACAGTACCACTTTCCACTTCGCAGACAGAGGACTCAAATCAAGAACCAACTGTATATCTAGGGAAGCAGTGAGTTACCGGACCATACTGCTACAGCTGACCTGAGATAGCGCTAGAAGGGATTTCATGGCAGTGCTTCTAGTACAGTATGGCACACACATATAAAACTAATAACAATTACCACATCTTTTCATTGAATAACATCTTTCAATTCCGTTCATTCTATATTACATCTATAAACTGCCAAATATTTCAACAAAAGCTATTGAGCAGTATATCACCACACTAACCTACAGGAAAGGCATTACTAGAGCCGAGTCGACTCCACATGCAAACCCAGGGTACCCAAAAAAATAACTGAAATATTTTAAAATTGAGGGTAAATCAGTCTACAAAAACATCATTATTTTGAAATGGTCTTGATCAAAACATTTGAATTTGAATTGAAAATAGTAATTTTTAGTATATTTTGTTTATTTGTTTGTGTATTAAATGTAGAGTCATCAATAAAAGGATACTTGAGTACTTCAAAGAAATTTATTTGTCAAACTCATGAAGTATGCAGCACATAACTCTATCCAAATAACAAAAAACAAATATTTAATCCCACACAGAATAGCTAAACATGAAAACTCTAAAGTCTAAATGATTGTAACCAAATGTAGGAGGAGAGAGAAAGTAAAGAAAAAGTTAAAAAACTTATCTATCCGACATAGCTACTACATTATTTACATGTACATATTGTTTGCAAGATCAAATGATTTTTCTTAGAAAGGTAATTACTGTCCAGAGAGAGATAGAATATTGTGTAGCAAATACCTTGGAGAAGCAACTGAAACATGCAAAGTCTTCTAATTTTCCAATCAGCCACCAAGATCCTATAACTAACGGGCATAGTCCAACTAGCCTTCAACGAGCCCCAAAAGCATGACCGCAGTCACAGGTTTATGAACGGCTGATCATATAATGGGAACAGTAAGGACCCTTGCAATATTGAAGCGCCCTGGGTAATCTATACACCATTGAATCACAACCAAACACTATTAAAGCCCTGATACTACACTAAAAGAGAGTTGGCTCCTCCTTGCATTTTTCTTATCTTATTGCAAAAACAGAACTTGACTATTTCTACACCTTTCCCCCAAATAAACAAGGAATGGAGGAACACAAAATGGGGGAAAATACCCAATAAAAATATGAGCCCTTCACCATACCAAAATAAAACTCCCTAGCTGATTGAGAGGAACCATCTACTGAACCAAGTTAGAAACTTGTTACCTACAAATGGAAAGCCATTTCTTTAAATGATGGCTAGAAAACTTTGCATGTGTCAGGATCGCCTTCCTTTGGCTTTTCCTCCTCCTCCTCCTCCTTTTTAAAACCACAATGTTTGTTTTGAGAGGAAGGAGAATGTACAGTGAAATGGAAAGAAAAAGAGGATGTGAGTTAGTCCTCTCGGAAGCCCCACAAAAAAAGATTACCGTAAAACCAGAAATGCTCGCAAATTTTGCGATTGGTTCAGATTCGTGAATTTTTCATGCGGCAAAATAATCGAATGACAACCGAGGTAACACTGAATTTTACCAATTTGCAAAAATGAGCATCGTTTACAATTCCTGTAAGTTTTAAAGTGACAAAATTGTCTGCTTTTACAGTTGATAATAGAAACCCTGAGGCTGTCATTTGTGAAGACCAGGGGGGTGTTTCACAAAGACTAAGATCGACTTAAGTTGGACTTGAACTATGGCAGACCGTTAATGCCACTGATTGCTTTAACCATTGGTCTCTCAAGGGACATCACAAATGATAGTTCATTGTTGAAGAAAAAAAGTTAGTTACATTGCAAACTTAAGTTATATTTAAGACTTGGACTTATTACTACGGTAGGCAATTTATGCCCTTAAAAAGTCTTGAACCAGATGTAAAGAGGAAAAAAACCTTAGAAATTATGATCTTTAGATACTATTTTTTCCTTCAATAATTGAACTATCAAAAAATGCAAATTCTGTAGATTTGTGACCACAATTTGTACGTCCCTTGAGAAACCAATGCCATGAATGGTTAGAGGAACTAGTGGCATAAACGGCCTGCCATAGTTCAAGTCCAACTTAAGTCAATCTTAGTGTTTGTGAAACGGGTCCCTGATCTGTCTTGTCAAAACACATCCAGGATTGTGCAAGAAAGAAGAATCCCAAGTGTCAAGATGTTCCTCACAGGTTTGACTGAATAAACAGCAAATACTGCAATCAATCACGTTTGAACGGTTTTCAGCATCAATTTACTTGTACAGAAATGTTGACTAGCAAATAAATAAATAAGTGAGATTTAGTAGCCCACCTATGCTTATGAAATGTAGACATAACTAAATCTTCCATATTCAAGAAAAGTGCAAGAACCCTACATCCTAAATTCACAGCAAAAAGAGTAAAATACCAAATAAAATTATGGTGATCAACAAACTAAGAAACAAGAACACGGAACCAATAAGGTAGAGATACAATATACAGTCAAACCTGCTGTAGTGACCACCTGTCTACAAAGACCACATTTTTTGTTTCCCTTGAAAATGGTTTTTAATTGAAACATGTACTTACGGAAACTGTACATAAAGACCACCTGCCTATAAATACCACTTTTCTTGTCTCCCTTGGATGGTCTTTATAGACAGGCTTCACTGTACTTACCTCTCTTGACATTTTTCTCTTTTCTAGTTTCAGTTCTTCTTCGTTCTTTTCTGCTACATCCGCTGATGTTTTATATCTTCTGACCTGACCTTCGAGTCTGACAACCTAGAATAATAGAAAAGACAAAATCAATTTATATATGACTTGAATGTTTTATTGAGAATACTGAAAATGGCAGCGTGAGGGCTGAATTAATAATAATAATATTCGGTTCTTGTATAGCGCATATCACATTATAACGTCTCTATGCACTTCCAAAGAGCTTTGGAAATTATTACCCCGGCTTTAGCATGGCTGCCATAACGGCTCTCTAGCATATCAATAAATTAATTCCTGCTAGGTACCCATTTACCTCACCTGGGTCGAGTGTGGCAAATGTAGATTAATGTCTTGCCAAAGGACATTAGTGTCGCGGCAAGACTCGGACCTTGTGACCCACAGTCCGGTGCACATCCCCTCAACCACGACACCTCTACATTCAGTTTACAATAAAAGCACACGAATACATAGCAATATTAAAACAATTATTACATAATGCTTGCGATAATATATTCAAAGAAAAAAATTAATAAGATATAATATTATAACAAAAACTATGAAGTGACCATAACAAAAACTAAATGACCAACACTATTCTAAAAGTTAACACAGCTGTGATATAATATCTTTCTTATGATACTGAAAACTAATAATGATAGAAATCTTGAGGGGGACAAGAAGCCAGTATAATCCTTTGGAGGTTTGAAAGTAGATATGAGGAAGAAGCATAACTGAAAGTTTATTTCAAGTTTCAATCTCTGGCTTATTTTAGAGACATGACAAAGTATTTTGGAGAGCTGTGAGAAGGATAATGAAGATCCGACTTGGACAGATAATGAGCAATGAGGAATTGTTGAGAAGATCTATTAAAAGGGACCGGAGAAGTGGAAACTGTTTTGTGAGCTCAGAGTCAGGCGGATGAGATCCTTGGGACATATGTTGGGCGAAGGAGGTTTAGAGCATCTGGCACTGATGGGAAAATCAAGGGAAATAGAAATAGGGAAGCAGAGAAGGAGAGAAGGAACAAGAGAATTCAGAATAACCAGGCTCCTAAATTCAATCCATCAATTTTTTTTCTTATTACTGTTGAAAGTAAAATCAACATAACCGTGTTATTTGAGAAAAAATGCTCTTTGTATTATTTGTGCAGCTTGAAAGGGAAAATTCATAACTTGTTCCTTTTCTTTTTCATAGCTTCTTGATTTTGCAAGAGAGGAAAACTTTAAAGACAAAGGCATCTTCAAACAAACATTCTATGGCCTGAATTTTCAAAGGAGGTTTATCATACATGTATGAACAGGTATATGCTTAAATAAGCTTTACATATACATATATACATATTTTTTTGTCTGCCGTGCCGCTTAAAGCCATGGTTTAGGGCATGGTTATATTTAGGACAGGATGTATTTAAAGGGCTAAATTGATTACATGTTGTTCTCCAACTTGGCAACAATAATGTCTCTAAGAACTATAGAGTGGTGAAGTGTGACGTCATCAAAAATCTATTTTTGGAATTTCTCAATTTTTTCTTCATTTTCCGAAAGACCACCAAAAATAATGTCGAAATGTCGAAAATCAATTGTATAGGTTAAGTATTGGCTGAGATATGACCATCTGAATAAAAAGATTGCCTATGGGGACTCAGTGTTATATTGCTCTGGCTCCTAATGTTAGGAGCCAGAGCAATATAACACTGAGTCCCCATAGGCAATCTTTTTATTCAGATGGTCATATCTTGGCCAATACATTACATATTCAATTGGTTTTCGACATTTGGACATTATTTTTGGTGGTCTTTCGGAAAATGAAGAAAAAATTGAGAAATTCCAAAAATAGATTTTTGATGACGTCACAGCTTCGGTACTCTATATCTATGTGTATGGACTTTGTCAAAAAGTTGAGAGAATTGCCAATTTTGATTAAAAATAATGATTCAGAACCTCTCAATGAGTTGCCATTTTAAGGACTTTAAAGCTTACTTTCCTTTTCAAAATTCCTAGCATCAAACAAAATATGGTCATGCAAGAAAAGTGGATGCAGTGTATGCATAATTGTTTACCCTTTCTTCTCATGCTTCTCTGAATCAGAAGTTTTTGAGCCAAACCAAAAAATATGGAATGATTGTCCTTAAAGGGTTAAACCTCCTTTATGAATTCAGTCCTTTAAATCTGAAAAGAAATTTTGTGGAGATATACTAACCTGTCCTCCTAGATTTGTGATATCCTGTTCTGCTTTTTGTAGCTTGAACTTGAATTCACCGACTTGTTTTGTTGCTTCCCCTATAAGAAATAAATAGAAATATATAACATTATTTGTCAGACATTTGAAACGGGATATTGCAGAAGAAATGGATTCCTTATATCATACATGTAGTTGAGGTTGAATATTACCAATATGTACGAGGGAAAGAGTCATTTAAAATTCCACCTGTTGAAAATGTAAAGATATCAAGCTCATTTAAAAACATTCTTCTTCATAAACAAAATAATGTACTTTACTAGAAATTGATTCAATTTGTGAGTGATTCTGCTCTTTCAGGTAATGTATTATGAGTATGGGAATGTACAGGTGTGTATAGCATTCTATTTCAAAAGATAATGCAAGTGGAACTGAACCTCAAAGTATCATACAGCGACAGAAATAGTTGACTTGAGAATAGTTCAGTGGGGTAGAAGCGTTTTTAATTTAACATTCAATTTAATTCAATTCAAACTTATTGGTCCAAAAGGAAATTTGTTGCATTTGCATGCATTATTCACAGAAAATATTTTTTTTTAATAAAATAAAAATAAAATGTAAATGTAACATGATACAGACAACATAAAACGATATACAGAGAATAAACATAATTATAGCACATTAACATTCACATTATATAGAAATTTTCTCTAAATTGATATTATATTCAATGTTTGTTCACATATCCAGAGTAATTACAAACACAATATTACATCGAAAATAATATCGCTAGTGATATTCGTTTGTCTCGCAATGTGGTCAATAATTAATCTAAAAGATCTTGACGTTTCGTGCGCCACTGCAACACTTCGTCAGGTGATAAAAACTAATATTACATTGTAATTATTATCATTATTATTATTATTATTGTTATCATAATTGGTTTGACTCATTATATCATTATAATGAAATATTGTTATTAAGCAGACAATAAACTACAAATGGTTTAACAACCAAGAGAATTTATCAGAATTATTTTCTATTGACTAATTCAATTCTATTCAATTGACTAATAGAGAGTGAGAACTCACTTTGTACATCATGTGCATCTAAATCTGGTCCATTTATTGTAATTGGGTTTGCTCTTCTTCGTTCTGCATTCTCTGCTCTCTCTTTGGACTCCTCCAGATCAATCTTGAGTTTTCTGATCTGTGGGTCAAAGCAAACCATTTTTATTCATCATTTATTCATTCATTTGCTTGGATATTAACAAAAAGGGTTATCACAGAGCAGTGCATACATGTACATACAGTGGCGGATCCAGGGGGAGGGGCCCGGGCCCCCTCCCCTAGAAAAAAAACAGGTAAAAACACCCTTTTTTTGAAAAAAGAAGTTGGGACCCCTCCCCTGGCGCCCAAGGGGCGGAAAAAAATAACCCTTCCCATAGGGAATTTTTTTTTCAGGTGCCAAAAAAAATTGTGCTCACTACCCCTGGCGCCCAAGGGGGAGGGGGGGGTGGTGTAAAATAAAATCACCCTTCCCGGAGGGAAAAAAAATTTTCGGGTGCCAAATTTTTTTTTATTTTGCTCACTACCCCCACTGAGCGAA
This sequence comes from Mesocentrotus franciscanus, assembly GCA_037976565.1. NCBI lineage: Eukaryota > Metazoa > Echinodermata > Echinoidea > Camarodonta > Strongylocentrotidae > Mesocentrotus > Mesocentrotus franciscanus. The sequence goes on from CP137683.1 coordinate 2,180,738, forward strand.
TAATCGACCGGCACGATTTTCAAATTTTCGTATGAAGTGGGCCCCTTTTTAGGCCCCCTCCCTTGCCGCTGGCTGGATCTGCCCCTGTATACATAATACAAAGTACACAAGAAAAATACATTCATAATATTAAAATGGTACAAACAAAAATATTACACCAAAACGTTAAAAATATTTAATAACACAGGCTGTGAATAATAAAAAGGAAACAACATATTATGGTAATCAACTCCATTTCCATGACATTGAAATCAATAATGATAGCTGTATGGTCTCTATCAAAAGATGTTACAATTAAGATTAGATATATATAGGAGACAAATCAAACTAAAACTGAGGTGGAATTGTCTTATGCTAGGTTTACATTATGTTTCCGGCAGCCACGGCAGCCCCGTTTGCCCGAAACGTAGTGCACCGTGGGATTTTGGCCATTTTTTCTCTGTATTCAAGTTTTACTATGGCCTACTAGGTTTCTCATCCGCACCGTGACTGCCAAGTCAATTATTTTGACAGTTAAAAAATCTGGCCCGGCATTCACGGCCTGTCAAGTTAGCCCATTCCGTCCCCCCGCGTTGTCTCACGTCCATCCCGTTTTGTCCAGGGTGGCCTGAAACGTGATTGCCGTGGCCGCCAGGAACATTATGTAAATCTAGCATTACATAATACAAGAACCTTCCCATCATTTTCAGAAGAACTGCCCTATAAGGTAATAATAAGTCTTGTTTACCCAGGGTAGCTCATCAGTATTTATACTGTTCTTCCTGAGGGCCCTGCAATCATATTATTACCCCAGCTTTAGCCAAACTACCCTTAGGTCTCTGGGATTAAGTTGCAGGTGGCATTGAGTTTTGCTGCATGCTAGATTTCTATATGTATTTATTGGTAATTCCACCACATCTGCCGTAATGCAAACATTGATGAAAGGCACCTGAAAATTGCCATGAGTAAGACTTTAATAATAATAACAGTCACATTTGTGTAGCACTTTAATACTACTACGTTTCTAAGAGCTTTACATTGTAATTATCATTACCCCTGTCATTGAATTCAATTGCTAATCCACAAATGATAGTGGACACGCTCCACTCCCAGGGGATTAATCCAACCAGGCATTGCACTGTAAACAATGCATCATGATAAATAATAATCCTCCGTTTACAGACCTGCTCTAGAAGTTCTTTCCTCTCCTCCACAAATTTCTTTAGCCTGACATCGAGGGATCCATCACCGACGACCTCCAGGAGTTCTGCTGCTTCAGGCGACACCACCACGATGGTTCCGACCTTTGCCTGCACAGGTTTAGATGAGCCTCCGTCCTCGTGCTCTCCTCCTACTAGTAATAGACCATGTTCCTGTAAGAGAGGTAGGAAAAGAAGAAAAATATATAACCTTAATAATAATATTCACAGTTGTAAAGCCCTTAACACAACATTTCTTAGCACTTTATATCATTACCCCAGTCAAAGGCTTCAACGGCTATTCTGCACATGCACACACTCCACTACCTTAGGAGTATACCACTGCCAGCCATGTGACTTTTTACAACGTGCCAATCCAACCACAATAATGTTCATATCCTACAGGGTACTAATTCAACACCTGGGTGAAGAGAAGCAATCTAGATAAAATGCCTTGCTTGAGGACATAAGTGCCTTGCCAGGGTTCGAACGCATGACCTTCCCATTTCCAGTCAAGAGCTTAAAACACTCATCTTCAACAATTCTTATCAATGAAAAGAAAGAAAATGAGATCACTCCAGTGATAAAAAGGGGCTACAGATTCTTAGACATATGCCATGGCGACAACTGCTCAAAGATCAACAGACTCGCATAACGGCATTCCAAACTTCAACCTTGGCCTCACCATTTAATTAACTCAAATCCCTAACGGGCAATCCAACATTTACTCCTGCAAAAATTGTTCCAGGCTTTAGTACGTCAAAGGTATAGGGTGAGGGTGAGGGTTCCCATTGGGTTTCATTTTAGGTTTAGGGTATCATTAGGGTTAGGTAAAGTGTTGGATCCGGGTTGTAGATAAGAATTTGGTTTAAGTAGGAAATTGACATATACATGCAGCAATTGTTGCAGGAGCAAGTGTCAAAGAACCCTTAGCACTACAAAATGAATGGAACGCATGGTTCACGGTTCGAGTACCGCCACGGCACTAATGTCTTTTGGCAAGGTATTAGCATACATTTGCCTCACTCCACCCAGGTGAGTGCCTTTTTTATGGTAGCTCTGCTAAAGCCGGGTAATATTGATTGCAGGGTCCTCAGGGAGAACAGTCTCAATACTGGGTAACCAAGACATCATCATTATTATTCAACACAAATGAAGTTCAGAGCTTAATGTCACCCAAGCAGATGTCCTCACAGGAAACATCGACCCACCAATATAGGGCATGACTACTTGAAATATATAATGGATTCTAATTTAAAAATAAAGTGAACTTGTTGCTCATCATAAGCAACTGTGACTGAATCTTGGTCAAAAGCACCAATTAATTTTGAAAAGCCATTATCTACGAAATTTGATGCCGTTAATCTCCATCTAGTTTCTTGGATTTAAAATTATGATCTAATACATACAAGAGCTAACGGTCAGATTGCACTTACTGAAATGAGTTGATCTCTTTGTTCCACCATATCCCTCAGAATTTCTACTTCTCTCTTTAATCCTACACTCTCACGCTTCTTGGATTCTAAGTCCTGAAGAATATGAAAAGAGCAAACAATTAAACGTCAGTGAGGTATCAATACAATGTAAAAAGTTAGCACAGAAATCAAACAGGCAACAAGCAGCCTGAAATCAAATTCACAAATGAGTAAAGGACTGTTATAGTGCACAAGAGGTGTGAAGTATTCTTCCAAGATACATTTACGGCTTAATCTGACGATAAAATAAAATCTTGATATTTGATTCTTTGAGTTGAGCAGTCTATTTTGAGACGTTCCATCTAATTGAGCTGCACGGTCCATTGTTACGTCTCTCCTTTACTTCTTGTAGAAGGACTATCTTGATCTTACTCTATGTTTATCTCTGGCTTCTCTGCTCAGTTCCATCATATGTTCCTCCTGATCGGCCAGGACATCCTTGAGACAGTCAACTTCGTAGACCAGGGTGGACTTCTCATTGTCCAGCTGAGCATTGGTCATCATCGACTTCTTGTACTTCTCTTCCAGATCAGCAACCGCATCCTAGAGGAAAATAGTACCAGCAGTTTAAAGGTTAAAGATGATTTGGAGGAAATGATGTTGCTATTAAAGTAAGTATTACCAGGAGATGATGATGATGATGGTGATAGTGATGATGATGATGATGATGATGATGATGATGATGATGATGATGATGATGATGATGATGGTGGTAATGATGATATTGGTGGTCATGATGACGGTGATGATGATAGTGGTAATGATTATAGTGGTGGCGGTGGTGGAGATGAGGGTGAAATTGATAGTGGTAATGATGATAGTGGTAGTGATGATGATGATGATGCCAATGGAAGTGGTGATGATGGTGTCGACAATGGTGATCAATGATGGTGTTGATGGCGATAGTTATGGTGATGTAATGATAGTAATGATGGTGATACTGATGACAATGGTGATGGTAATAATGCTAAAGATGAGAAGAAGAGTTTTTGGTACATGTAGTGATCTTTTGGATGTCAATCATGATGATACAGATCATATTATCATTCATGGTGAGAATTTTTTTCACATTTCTTTTAGTAAAAGTATACTGATATTTCATTATTCTATTTTGATTTAAAAATCCCCAATAATCAATCTTATCACAGTCACACACTAAATTGCAAAAATAAAATTGAGACACCATGCTTGCATTTCATCATAAATTCATTTCAGAAAATAAAAATGCAGTTAGATCAATTCTGACAATGACAATTTCTAAAACTCTCAACAAAATATACAAATAATAGGTATTTCAATAATTTAACCATCATGAAATGAAATACACAACAATTCAATAAACCATGATGCAAACATGTGATGTCTTGTTTATTAATGTACAAGATTGTGACTTGTTGTATGACCTATACTTTGTTTCTGATATCCAAAATAATCTAAGAAGGTAGGATGGTTGAAACTATGAAGGAAAAAAAAAATCCACAGAAAATAGATAAAGCAGAAGTATATGGAGAGGAAAAGGAAAAGAGGGGATCATTGTATACAACTACAATATTGACAGATCTTCATTCCAAAAGTAACATCTATATTACTTTCTAAATAATTATACCAGTTATGATAAATATCAAAAGTAACATCTATCTGCAAAAAAAAACATTCTGAAGCTCTGATATATGCTATCACAAATATATTTCTGTATGCTGTCAGTAGAAAGCATTTGGTGTTAGTATTAGTAATATAACATTCATAAAATACCATAGGCCAGTTTCTCAAAACTGTCATAGTTAAGTTCCTGTACATCAAAATGAAACCTGTGTTAAGTCTAGATAGAGTTTAACACTTGTTTCTCAAACAGAAGTCCATGAACATTGACAGTATTATGAAACTTGGCACATCTTCCAATATATGTTATTTCCTACTTCCTCTAAAAGTGTGATATTTTTGGTGCATTTGATAATAAATGTGTGGAACTACCTTCACTTGTGCTAATTATCTGTCCATCTACATGCCTGTGTACATAACATGAAGGCGTATGGTGTATGTTGAATGGGATCTGTGCGGCTTAAACCCATCGCACGCTATACGATCTGACTACGATCCGGTTTTAGAAGCATTTTGCAATTGATATGAACATTTGAACTTTTTAAATATTAATGATCGATGGTTTGAATAGTCATATTATTAATAAAACTATAATTTCAGTGGATTTCAAGCTTCCTTGGAGGAGGAATAGCTAATTTGGTCCAGAATCGTAGTGACATCATACCAGTAGAGCATTGTCTATGATTTGAAGCCGATTCCACTTTTATTCTGACTAGAAGGTTTAAATGCACTAAAATTCTAGGAGTTAGCATTCTTATCATTATTTAGAACCTACATCAGGTATATGACTTTGTTTAGATTTCCATATCTAATATAATTACCATTTCTTCGGAAATCAGATCGCGGGAAGATCATATAGTGGCGGTGGGCTTTACACATACATTTATGACCCCCTCCTCCTCCTCCTTCTCCATTGTCTTAAGAGAGTGTATTTATTCAAATTCAATTATTTCATTGTATTTATGAAATACTTCACACATCCTCTCGAGACAAGGGGAGAAAAGAGGGGAGGAGGGGGATTTTGTCGAATATATGCACGTGAGTCCACACATCATAGCGTGTCACTCCATCTCTACCCATAAGCCAACAGTCAAAGCATACATGTACATACTAATGTTTCTAAATGTTGAAGGCATCTAGCATGCTGATTAATTTGTGATTAAAGTAACATACAATAAAATCTACGTGATCTTTTGTGCCCGGCAGAAGGTCGTTAGACGGAGAATTCCTGTTTACATCAACCTCCTAGGAATACTCCTGCAAATGCCCTTTCAGCCAGCACACTACAATACTGTACATACATGTAATTAAAACCATTAATGTGGACATGCATTTGGTTCATACACTAACTCTAAGTCGTATACATGTAGGGTGCAGATGTAACTATGGGCTATGACATAACATTAATATACTCAGGTGCTATAAGTATTATGCTGTGATTCATTCATTGAAAGCTAGAAGGGCATTAACTCTGTGATTAAGGATACAAATAATGCCCTTATGGCTACAAACAGGCAAACAATAATAATAATAAAGTACATTCATTATAATAAATCCTCTATAGTAAAAAAGAAATTGGGCATTTACAGCAATATATTCTGCTACAAAATATGACCCCAAAATACATTTTGTGATCTTTATTTCAAGCAAAATACATGGATGACCAATTATCATCCCAATGCTATGGTGCTGATCCAATGATCCAAATGTTTTGAGAATCGGATTCAGTTCCCATGTTCAAATATCATTACCACTTATATACTTCCATTGGATGGTTTCATATCCGCATTGTATCCAACAATGACTGATGCTATCAATACCAGCAAAAATATGCAGTTTTATGCCGAGGGTGAAAGAAAGCCATGGACAGATTGATTTCCATCTCTCCTTCAACTATATATTACTTCCCTATGCTATTATGCATGTAAACATGAACATTTTTATGCTTCATTCTTCCTCAAACGAAAGGCATTTCTTCTCTTTAATAGCTGTTTGCACTACAACCTGTATACCGAAATAACAATAGAACTTCCCATGTGGTAAAGAATGTCTTGATAATACTACAATGCAACTGTATACATGTGCATGAAATACATTGCAGCTCTTAAACAAACAAACTTTTATAACATTTTGATGTCTAACTAAATATACTCTGAAATACATTACCATGTCAAATTAGTATCATTATGAAGCCTCTAGAGTTCCATAAACTAGATAACTTTAACTGAATTATCAAGATCTGCTACTCTACATTTTGGAAGCTGTGATGTTACAGCCATGAAAAGCTTGTGAGATATTCTATTGTAAAGAGAATGTTATTTGTGAGCAAATTTGATATCCCCCCTCCTCATTGATCTAAACACACTATTAACAAAAAGAAATGAGTCGGTTGTCTCAATTTACTATTTCAAAAAATAATAACAACAAAAACATTATCTTTTTGCTGAATCTTTCTACAGTGTGAAGTAGATTCATATCTCTGTTTTATGTACACCTTTAGATGTACATGTACTTGTAGCTTAAAAGACAAATTAGATGCACAATTCAACCAGTTCCTTTTTCTAAAAAAATTAAAAAATTGAAGAACTGTACCTGAACATGTAGTTATTGTTATTACCGGTAAGTATATTGTACATGACATGTATAAAGTGAAACCACGCTCATTGCGAAAAGGCAAAAATGCAGTGAGGTTAAATCTAAATCTACATGTGATGGGTTAGTTGCCGTTATGCACAAACTAGTTTACGTGCGCTAAACTAAGCCTAAATATGAACACTACTGGCACATGTTGTATTCAAATCAAAGTGGCATTTCAATGAAACTGAATCTACTGTACATGGACGTTGGAGAATATATGTCTTTAATGGTGTAACTATCACAAATGTAATCATACATGTGGGCCAAGGTGTTAAATTAGTTCTTTCTCTAAATGGCGAAGTTTAGATAATAGGCCAAACACACAAAAGGAAACAAAGAAATTCAAATTATGTGCTCCAGTATAATATGTACACATATTGAAGTGTGTAACAATTGAAAAGGGTTCTTATTTTGTTCTCATTTTTTTTGATAAAGAATGCATGCTTCTATTGCTTGCTTCCTTTAGAATGTAACCATGGTTTCAATAAACAATGTTATGTAGCACTCTCTATCAAAGGTTTAAAAAGAATATCTTTTGAGCTTTTAAAGGTTTCAGGGGTTGATTTGTTATTTCTATGGCAAAATTAAGTGCTTTTTTGTACAAACCACCACCAAAAAGAAAGGAAAAAAGTTCTTAAGCTGTTCATTTCATTAATGGAATTACTAAGGTTAATTTCATTCTCCAGTGTCGTAGACCATTTTCCAAAATTCCATATTTTTTACTTGAAGCTCTAGAAATCTAGTGTCCCCTATAGGCAGTTTTATATATGTACATGTACATGTGATGTACATAGTATGGAGAAGTAGACTAGCTAAAAAAAGAAAACAATGATCTCCAAGACAGGGTTAGAAGAGATTAACTCCCATGATGCACCTGTATAACAGTTCAAAGGTCAAGCAGAAATAAAAGTTCTCTGACCTACGATGTCTGAGAACAAAAACAAACAGAAGTATCTAACAGAGCATAGCATGTTTACCCTGAATTGCCATGGTAACAAACCTTCAGTAACTCTTGCTCTTCCAAGTCAAATCCTCCCGTTTGGGATTCAGACTCGACCTCATCCCCGTTTGCTGACCCCTGGGTTTCAAAGGGTCAAAGGGTCACACAAGGTCAAAACATACAACATTGTTTTAAAATAATGAGGGGTAGAGGGGATATTATGTAAGTTAGGAAATGAGTTATAATTACAGACATGATCGTTGGTTGACCCGTAGGTGTCAAAGGTCAAAGTGGTAAATGTCATCTTGGAAATTTGATGGGACTTGCTGTTCAGGGGCAAAAGGTTAAATGCAAATTATTTTGCCATTATCCATGATTGCTGCTGTTGTTAGGAATAGGATGAAACTGAGTGAGCCAATATCATTAAGAAGCAGCATCAACCAACCTTTAGTGGCTCCAATTCACGGGGGTCTATGCCACCACCCCTTTGGGGTGCTACGTGAACCTCTTCAGGGATTGCTGACCCCTGTTTAATGCATGTCAAAGGTCGTGAAGTAAAGGGTAAACAATGACAATGACAATATTATCAAAGAGGAGTTAATAGTAATTAAGAAATTCAACAAGTACAATGGTGTTGACACTGCATGCTTTATCTGTAACAAATTAAGTTACAACAATAACCTTCTACATGTTCATGGTTTATAAATATACCTGAACAAAATATGACATATATACATGTACTGTACATGTACATATAGGCCTACATATTACTGTAAAATAATTGATGTACAAAGATTTACCTTTTAGAAATATCATTTTAGAAAAATATTAAGACATAAAAAGACATGTTATCAGATTTATTTTAAAAAAACAAAGGATCATTCCAATGCTACAATCTGTAGGATACGATCTGTGTGTTACAAATTATAAAACAAAGTTTTAGGAGAGAGACTCCCCCTGCCCCTACCCCCCCCCCCAAAAAAAAAAATGCATCCCAGATGCATGCAATGAAAGCTATCCCAATTCATTGCAATCTAATGTGCCCATATATTCCTTCCTTCTAGCCTCATCTTGCATTCATTAAACCCCATTCACACCACCAGATCAATTTAAATCCGCCAAATAACCAATCAAATCTCGGCCACTGGGGTAGAGTAATATCTTGTCTATACATATGGTTTGACTGGGGTATTGTGTTCTAGGGCATTACATTTGAAGCAGCTATGATAAGTCTCAATGACCAATTAAAAGTAAAGAATGTCCCGGCTAGAGATAGAACTTAATCATGGCAACCATTAGGCAGGTTCACACAAGAATTGGTAAATTTTTAGTTTAGCTCATGATTTTAAACTTAGAGGATATCATGTACATGTACATTGTAGTTAAGGTCTGTGTGGAAGCACTCATTAAAAAACTTTAAGTTTCCTCAAAGTTATATGAGCAATCTTATAGTTAATGCGATAACTACGAGCAGCAGGAGTCATTACTCAAAGTTATGTGCTGAGTGGAATTCGAGGTTTCACCATCTTGTAATGACAATGACTGTTTGCCCAGATTGTAGTTTAAAACTTTGAGTACACAACGTTTCGGTCATGTGAAAACCCCCCTTGCACATGTCTGTCTGTCAATGTTTAAAACTTTGATGTTTTGAAAAAATTAAAGTTGAAAACTTAAAGTTTAAAACTACTACAGTCCTGTATGAACATAGCTATTTTTAATTCACTGCTTAAAGTCCATTACCAAACCCTTGTGACATACCATAGAAACTAACAGATAGCCATTTGAGATTAGTCTACTATATAGACCCTGTACACTCCCTTTTTGTAATACCAGTAGTCTGTCTCATTTACAGGCTCCCAAGCCAAGCAAGGGGGTTCCCTGATTTAAAAAAGGAGGGGCCACTCATAACCTATATAGGGTTAGACTACCAAATCTCCATTTTCTTGGTGGATTAGTCTATTTTCTCCAGACTCTTAAGTGACATTGTTTTAATGAGAACAGGAAAATCCCCTGGCCTGAGAGGAAGGCTAACCTCAGGATGACGAGCAAATGTCATAAAATGTCAAAATGTGTTGACATGTGGCTGGGTGAAGTACCTTTGCCACTACCCCCATGCACTCCCTCTTGTCATGGTGCTAAATTTCTTCCGTTTATAAATGGGCCTAGTATACTTCAATGACTTTAATACATGTAAAGATATCAAATTATGAGTTATATAGCTCATCATGTGCTCCGAGATGTGATGGTATGCCTGTACACAATGAATATTTTGCAAAAACACCTCAAGTCATTAGTATCTCTCCCCCTCCTTTTTTATTTCATTTTTCTGCAAGTACATGTACATGTACATCTAAGTATAAAATTATCATTTTATTTATTTCTCACTGGATATTATGCAGTCACAATTAATTAGAGATTAAAAATACTACATAATCGTCAAACTGCTTCCATGTAGATATCAGATACATGTTACATATTTTAGGGACCACATACAGAGTATCTATTTTTCTACAAGGACAGCATCTGTATTTACAATTAACAGCTTCAAAAGCACAAACACAAAGAGAAAATATTGGTGTGGGCTTCCAAACAGGAAGGACCACAATTAAATTTTTACATTGGCATTTGTGTGAGGTTATACATTAATAATACATTTAATTGCAATGATACTAACAGTGCTCCACATGACATAACCAAAAGGGGCAAAGGGGTAAAAGTGTTGACATCACAAAGGGGTACAAGGATAACTATGACTGGTGTCCACATGCTTTGGGGTAAAGAAAATGTTATTAGGGACTTTTAGATTTGCACGACGAGAACGTGGACTGCTACGTGGACATCCTGTTAAGGCAATGTGACGTCCTTTTAAGGCACTGCCGGACACGGGCCAGTGCCTTAAAAGGATGTCACATTGCCTTAAAAGGATGTCACAGCTAGCAGTCCACGTTCTCGTGGTGCAAATCTAAAAGTCCCTATTAAAGAGACATAACTCATTTCCAGAGAAGAGGAAGAGCATTGCTCGGAGGAGTGAAGTTAGGAAGGGAGTACGGGAGTGGTAATATAAATTTAAGGACACAGGAATGGGATTTCAAGAGGGCAGGGTCCAAAGTCTACAGTCTTGTGCTCTGTATTCCCAGCCAGAGCAGCTCCCACAATGCATCAATGATGATGTCTTCTTCCTGATCTGGTAATGTTTTCCTCATTATTCTTTCGCCCATCTCACACTATTCTTTCAGTAATTTATACATAATTCCCATAATTGTATTCTTATACCCTTATTAAAGCCTAATCTTTTATTAATTGTACAGAGCCAGGAGCCGGAGGGCGTTGAAACTGCTGAAGTAATAGTGACTTGACGCCCTTCAGAATCTAAAGAGACAATATAATTCCCATATTATTCTTCCACCATAATTTAACTGTTTCCTTCACTATCATGTTCTATTCTCATACTATTTTTACATTATTCTTATCATTCTACAAGATCATTTCTATTTTACCCACCTTTAAAAGGTCGTGCTCGATGGATTCGTTACTGCCTCTCCGAGATGATGGTCTGCTACCAGGGCCACCTGTTCCTGCTGCTACTACCATCTCAGCTTGTTTCGTTAACATCTAAATATTTAGTCATTAGATATGAGAAGGATAATCAAAGGATAGAAAAGAGAAAAATAAGTAAGTTTAATTCAATACATATTTTAGTAATAAGAGTATGGAGGAAATGTCACGATGCACACACATTATAGCAACTATTAAATGGAAAATAAAACTATGCACTCCTTGATAGGTTATTCATCTAATATTCATGTTTATCCCACAGTGACTATCCAAATGTCTAACCCTTACCATTTCAATGAAATGTCACCCATGTTCTTTCAACTCTGTTATAATACAGCTAACAAGATTTGTACCACAAAGGATGATACTGTGAAGAGGAGAGGGATATTCTACTGCTAAAATGAAAGTGGTATTAAAAACATCCCAGTGGGTACTACTAAAGTGGGACCTGACAAACACATCATCTGTTGAGAGCCAGAAGGGTGTTAACTCATCTACATACATGTATGTACTTTACCATAGGCTTAACACCCTTCTCGCTCTCAGCACACGATACATGGACAAAACAGATCAGTGATGTGACTGGAATTAGGGGATGTTTTATTCATTTATGATGAATCACAAATTGGCCTTCTGGGATAAGATGATAAGTTCTAATGGGGCTAAGTCTAGTTAGTCTACAAGATGTCTAGTGTAAACATTGTAACCATGTAATTAAAAACGGCTCATATTTAATGTACATGTAATACCATCTGTTATGAGCCTGAACAATGTAAACTCATATATACTTTTACACAAAGCTAACTCCCTTCTGGCTCTAAATTATAAAAAACAATATATAAAATGTAAGACTTTTAAATCCTATTATAGGCCTGGCATACATTATGATAGGTAAGAACTAATATATGAAGAAAAAATATATACATGTACAGTATAAACTAAATTGAATTTCTATGAAGTACACATCATATTTTTTCTTATTATATACATGTATATGCATCTCTTGAGAGCCTTAGTGGGGTAACTCATATCTTTTTAAGGCTCCTGTTTCATAAAACTTGTTATTAATAACAAGTTACGATCATTGTTATAAGCTAATGAAATCATTACATTTGATTGACCATGAGCAGATTTGTCATTATAGATCTGTGACTCTTGTTATTAAACAAGTTTTATAAAACAGGGCTCAGATATACATGTACCCCCACCCCCCCCCCAAAAAAAAAAAATTAACAATTGACACATTCACGGTATACCTGTATATGTAAGCACAGCTTTGGCATGCAGTATGTACATATACTTGCAAAACATGCATCAAGAATATTTTTTAAATACATTTTAATACAAGTTTTAAAAAAACTATAGCACCCATCCTATAAATTTTACATGCGACATGTCTCTCCTTGTTCATAAACGCCCATGTACATTGTACAGTGTGTCACAAAAATATGTATTACAAAAAAACACAAATGCTTGGAGCCTCGAAATGTGCACGAGTACAAATTGTGCAAAATGTTTCCATGCAGTATAATTCAAAATTACATGCACCAATGAACAATAATCACACAATTTAGCATATGAATCAAACATGATGTTTACACTTTCATCAACCTAAAGTCAATTCCTGCTCCTGTCACAATGTCTTCTTACATGTAGCAGCATTTCTCCCATTTATTTCCAGGCCTGCTCATTTCCTCCCCAATATATCACTCTTTAGTGGAAGATAAATATAAACAATGCAGGGCTCCACACCAACTTTTTGGGAAGGGTCCAGATTTAACTTTTTACTGTCTCTACAATGTACATGTATGCATGAGCCCTTTGTAAAAACTTAATAATTCTTTTTTCGGGGGTCCAGACTTAGATTTTTGGAGCCCATGTGCCCCAGCACCTGTAAGTGTGTAGCCCTGCAAAATGTACATGTAGCCAAAAAAGATAATATAACAGCTTTCAACAAGGAATATTTGTCACCACTTCGAGTGTATCGGACTTATAACAAATGCTTTTCTAGACATATTTTTTTTCAATCTTTACTTTGATTTTGCTGAGTTTCATGATTTTGCTTTCCATGGTTTCTTTCTACAAGTTCCATGATTACTTATGTTTCAATATGAACTCCTAAAAATTGTAAGATTGGTTCAACTTAAGAATTGTTGCAGTTCTTCACTGTGGAACAGTTTATCACAATGATGCCGTAAATGATATGAAATAAGGAAAGAATTTTATGCATTGAGCATCATTTGACAATTTAGAACTTATGGACTTACTTTGCTATGCCAATTGCCACAAAATATACATTTTTAAATTATACCTACAGTGTAATATGATGGATGTGAGACAAATATACACTTTGGTCAACAAAGTTGGTCAACAAAGTGATATCCAAACACATGATGATGCATGCTAATACATTTAATATGTTGCTACAGTAATTATTCCACACAGCAAACAACGTAAAGATCATTGGACCTGTAATACTCAATGGTTGAAGTGTTCTTTTTAATTCCCACAGCACAAACAGTAAAAGCATAATTCAAAAGCAAGACAAGCAAAATCGTATTCTTTCATTTGACAAAGATGTTATGGTTTAATGTCTGTAGCAAAGTTATCTTTAGACTGAAAATGAGGATGTTCAAGCCAGTAGATTAACTTCCAGACATATTGAGTCAAAGAGCATTCCCTGCCTAACAGCGCCTATTACTCTCTAATTCCAACAGATTTTTTTTTTTTTTACATCACAGCATTTCAAGACATTTTTTTCATTGTACCATAGTAATATTCCTCAAATCCAAATACAGCCAAGACATTGTTCTAAAGAGCAATTTAGCAAATCAATAAATTTGATTGCAGAAGCAGTTGTATTTGAAATTTTAAACGTTTCTTCACAGTTGGTGTTTGTGATGAGAAATCAAATGCAAGAAGCAAATGCAAGAAGAAAGCGCTATAAAGGTCTCTCAGTGTAAACACACATGTAATCTTTGCAATACCATTAGCAGATTTATAAAAGCAAGCTTGGTACAAGAAGCAGTGCTTGTGTTTCTTCATTATAAAGGGTTAAAATGGGAGGGAAATTAATACAAAATAGACACTTAAAATTTCATAATTTTGAACAGATTCAGCACTTTCTTTCCTTCTCATCTAGGTTTAAATACTTGCATAGCAAAAATAATCTTACTCCATTTTTTAACAGTTTCCCTTTCATGCAGCGAGAGTTGTTATTTTTGGCGAGCCACCAGATTTTGATAATAATAATAATAATAGGCACATTTGTATAGCGCTTAATATAACGTTTCTAAGCGCTTTACATTGTAATTATAATTGGATTATAGAATGAAACGTACATTTGTAAATATGCATTGCAGTAAGTTTACTTCTTGTTTATAATATGAATTGCAATTTTCTCCATGACCCAAAACTGTTTCTATGTTTTCTAGTACAGTAGGTCAACACACTTTAAAGACAAATATTTCCTTTTTGTTTTTCTTCTCCTCTTGGGGGTCTATTTCTTAAATATCTTCTTCAGTATATGATAGGAAAATCATGAAATTGTCTGAGAGTTTTAGATTTCCTATACTGTAATGTGAACACACAAGTTATGAGCATTACACCAAATGGCATGGGTGGGAATGGGAAGTTTAACTATGTACATAACAAGTTAAATCAATGGCAATGGGGTATTAGTTCTGACATCAAACTTCACAATGGCAAACTAAATATTTCCAGGGATGATTAAAAGTCAGGGCCTACTATGTTCTATTCTAATTTGGATATACATTTGTAATTCAACGGGGTGTGATGTGTGGACTGTGATAATCATACATGAATAGAAAAATAAAGAAAATAGACCTTATTTACGCTCATCCTCATATTACTTGAAACCATCGGTACCTGAAGGGAGGTTCGGCGATGGTGCCATTTCTGTCTAGAACTCAGGGGCTCTTTGACCTGCTGCAAATTGGCAACACACACATTTACAACCACAAGGCAAGATTACAAACAAACCAAAAAAATTGGAGCCAGGCAAACAGGATAGGGGAAAAGAGAGGAGGAAAAAAATGATACACACATTAAACGATGCAATGGAAATAGAAGCAAAAATAAAGCATTTGAAAAAGAGAAATCGTTAGCACATACATTTGTATGATAATCCTGGAAAAAGCATGTAAGCATTCAAGGTACACACAAACGTTTATTTGAATATAAACAACACTAATAATCAAGAAGCCAGAAGCTACATGTGTAGGGCATTAAACTCATATCACTATACACAGAGTTAATGCCCTTCTGGCTCCAAACCGATAACATCATCTGCTATGAGCCAGGGCAGATATTCATTATCTAAGTTTGAAATATGAGTATTTTATTTAGTTTTCGGCTTAGATAAAATACTTAGCTAATTTTGGTATTCAGTTCAAACTTTTGGCTACCTAAGTGTTTTACCCTAAATTTAAGACAGCTCGGTCAGACTTAAGCCAACTGTTTGGAAGCCTTGATTGGCAGGCATATGGTTTTCTAACACAGCATCATAACCTGCGCACAATTATATTTAATAGCGCGCATTTATTGCGACGCGTTGCTTTTGACTGACTGTGTGATGTCACAATGCTTTAATATCAGTAAGTATTTTGCCATAAAAAGTCTGCTTGCGAAAGTAAATTGCTCAGATGTGATTGAATACAACTTAAGATGTTTTTCTTAGCTTAGCAAAAAACTAAGTAAAAGTTTAACTTAAAGCCTGTCTGCACTAGTTTGGCCAGGAGGGATTAGACCTTCCAGCGTGGTCACTGACAGGTGGTTACCTCATCAACTCAGCTCTCAATTAACATAAGAAAAATAGGATCATGGGGGACCAACTGGCACCGCTTACATGTAGGCATTGTTTTCTAATAGAGGGAGCAAGTAGCTACAAGTAGTGCAGTGGGGCTTTAATGAATGGTCCCATTTAGTATGTAACATGAACTTCCCTTTTGGTTTAAAAATAAAATGAAAAAAACTTAAGGCTCTATAAACATTCAGTAAACATTATCATCCTGCAGGATCAATATGATTTGCATCAGTACTGCACAAACATGCTTCAGAAACATGTTTAATTGTTAAAAAGCTTTTTTTTACTCAGTTTCTAATGCTATTTATACATGTATGTTGTTAAATTCTGGAGAAAGATTTGTGTTATTTTGTTTTGTATAGCGCCTTGAGTAAGTTATAAAGTGTGCTTTATAAGTATTTATTATTATCATTATCATTAGTTCATTACAATAGGTGTACATGTACATTGTACATGTATCAGGTGTAAATCATAAATGTGCATTCGTTCACCCTGAACATATTTCAATGGTCCCCTTTCATATCTAGATATAACATGAACTTAACTTTTGGTATATGAAAGAAAAATCACATCAAATTCTATGGCACCAACTATGATTAAATTAATGCTTCTGACAAAAACAATAGGTGTACAGTTGGGCATCTCCTTGGTCAGGTGTTCAGTGTATCTCCTTGGTTAGGTGTTCAGTGTATGTGTTCAACACATCGTAGTCTGTAGGCACAGACTCTAATTTGACACTTTAACACAATTCTGTAAAGTCTTGAGCCAAGCCTAGCTCTGCCAGTCTCTCTGGCTGTGTCAGGAGCAGCTTCAGTACATGTACGAAGTCTATGGTGTGCGGTAGACCATGCACTATGCAGTGCTAGTCTCTTTATTCAGACACTGTTCAATGTACTCACTACAACGACTGACCAGGGTGTGTGCCCGCAAAGTAGCATTCTTCCCCGCTTCCCTCAGCACATACGTGTAGTACAGTATGCGGATGTCTCACTTGGCATTTCATAAACACATCAAGAGAACGTTGCTGTCGGCTATAATTATCCAGTCTAAACAACATGCCAGGACAGGGGTCCCAGTGTGTGGGACCAGGACAATTTATTTTGAGCAGCCTCTGATCTAGTCTAGTCTCCAGGCTGCATTTGACATCTGACACTTCAATTTTAATATTTGATTTTATTGCCCAATTGAAAATGGCTTTGTGCACATTTTGCATGTATAACGTTTACAACAAAGATAAGTTTTCAAAAGTATCTTCCTTTTCTTTCTCATTTCCATGGATCGTCAGAATCAGATTGGTAGTCAATCAAAACCTTGAAAGAAGAAACCTCTTGAAACATTTGTTTGGCAGTGAAAGGTGACCTGAAGGACCTGTATTGTTTACATTATAATGATGGGTAGAAACTAGAAACTGAAACTAATAATGGTCCTCTACTTTGGATCATCATAAGCCCATTTAGAGTTTTGAAGAGCAGTATACAATGTACAAATTACATGTTAGATACACGCACGAAACTATTTGTACGTTTAAATATTTTGATAGCCAAAAGGGCATAAGGTTACTGTAAAATGAGAACTTCAGTGTGCATGAAACTTTGGCAAATTTTGTGAATGGTTAAAATTCATGATTTTCATGCTGATGAACAATGAAAGCACGATCACAACTGATAGTCTGTCAGAACACGGAATTTTGAACAACCCCTCAAATTTTTTGGTACGATAATGGCCATACATGTACAGTACCTGTAGTTTACAAGTCACAAATGTTCTCATTTTACCGTAACTCTTGCTCTAATACAGAATGGACTCCCTTCCAGCTTTTAGCAAACAATACATAGAGGGCTTGAAGTAAATGTACATTGGAGATAATGTAACATACACATCTACACATGTACCTTCCAAACATACATGTATCAAGATGCACAAAATAATGGTCATTATGCCATACAAACTTTACATTGCAACAGGCATGATATACAATGTATGCAGTGTACACTGATGTATTAAAGCATATAATGTACATGTACATGTAAAATCAAACACTTTAATACAACAAGCATTAAAAGAACAAATGTATATATAAAGCATACAACTGTATATTCACAAACATCAACACATACCGGTAGGCAGTTGTTCAGCAATATGAAACTTTCTTTTGAAGTTTTACAAATCAATCACTGTCTGCATTAAATAATACATTTGTCGTGATGTGCAACAAAAACTTATTTCAAACTTCAATCAAAAGCTGACCACAAAATAATTGACAGAAGAACGCATGCAGAAACAAAGTACATGTAAATACAGTGTATTTGCCACAAAAGAGCGTATAATTATAATGAAATTCACGTTTCAAGCATGAAATTGCGGTCCAACAAAGTACAAAACAAATTGGCAACATCACCAATACTGTCACTGATTCCACGAACATACACATAGAAGATTAAACAGGGTATGGTTTACCATTATCCGATGACGGTACTACGATTGTATACAGTATGGATGGCATTTCAATGGATAGGGTTGAGAGAGTATATAGAGGGTTAATTGAGAAGACTACTAGTACAAGTAGGGGAATTCGGCTGACCAAGGGCAGCAAGATATTTTTACCTTCCGAGATTTTTCTGGTCGACCCTTGGAGTTTTATTTCACGGTTGAAGGAGAAAAGCAGCAAAGGGTCATTTTTTATTTAAAATTCAGGATTAATAGTACAACATGTAGCGATTTTTCAGGGCTCTACACTAACATTTGATCTGGGGGACTGAAGTGACATTTTCTCCTTTTAGGGGGGAAGGGAGGGAGGGGTGTGGTCTACAAATGTACATGTACATATGTACAGTATGTGCACCAGGTTCAGGCCCCTGTTAACATTGGGAAATGTTGGATTGCGGGGTGACATTCTCAGGGTTTTCACAGACATGTACTGTACATGTATTTGTAAATGACCAGTTAATGTCAAGCCCTGAAAGTGACCAAAACTTTACTTTATCAACAGCACAGAAATTTCGAATATTAATCCCCGAAAAAGGAAATAATGAAACGACTTTTAATAATGATGATCTACATGTGCTGTACATTGTACAATGTACGATTGGAAATATACACTGATATTTTCTCTTGAACCCTGTAAAAAATTATGATCAAACTGGAACTACATGTAGGGTCAATCCATGCCTACAGTACAACATAACTACCTGTACACGTACAATAGAGTGAAGCACAATATTTAAGTTTGAAGAGGGCTTTACAAAAATGTACCATCCATATGAGAGTAGAATATATGAAATCATTAAACTTCAGCACTGGTACTGATGATTCTAAACAACAGTGCTTGACAAGCATAGTATTATGATGAATTCACCTAAAATACTACAGAGGAACATACATTTCCAGCTGGTGTATACATTGTACATGTACATGTATATTCCCTAAAAATTGCTGTAATTTGTCTCTTCCAGATTAAAAAAAAAGCTGCAAATATAAGCCTCCATGTACATGTATATTAACAATCTTCTTGCACTCAATTACATTGTTTTAAACATACATGTGGACCAAAAACCAAAAAAAAAAAAAAAAACTTGTACAAGTACATGCCATTATAAAATTGACAACACCTGCTGAGAGTTAGAAGGATTTAACTCATATTTACTGTACTAGGTACAATGTATAGAGAGTTATTGCCTTCTGGCTCTAAACAGAGGATACTCGGATGACACTACTGTACATGTATGTGCACTGATATTACAAATCAAATACAGTAATATCCATTGTAGTCAATGCCACTGGTACATTATGTACTCCATCACTCTTTTCCAAGAAAAAAATGCAGATCATTAGCAAATATTTGCATTGATTGTATCCTTAACCACAATATCCTATGACTACCATTCATTGTCCACAAATACATGTACATGTATAGATTAATTACTGAGATAATACAACAAAAGGTTTATAATATCTGCATTTTTTCAGATACATGTAAATGCCTTTCTGGCAATCAACATCTATTTGTGTAATTACTGTACATGTACATTTAAATGTATGGTTGAAATGGTAAATTGAATGGTTTATCAATGGACATTTTTAGGTCAATGCACTTTGATTACAATCATAAGGCTAATGCACTCTGGGGTTTTCATGTTTATGGATGAATTCACAGAAGTCAAAATTCCTCTGTGTGAGGAATATTGTACAACAATGAACATATTTCAAAATGGATAATTTGTCTGTTGAGAGCAAGAAGGGCATTAACTCGTAGGCTATAACATGGAGTTTTTTACATCCTTCTCGCTCTTTACAAACAAATTATTCTGCTCTCGTAATGAATGGCATTCAAAGATGGATGCATTCAATGCCAATGGCAATGCACACATAAATGATATACTGAATGCACTAATTCACTTCCAAGGGAAAGCTCACATGCATCTACTAAACCGCTCTATCTGTAGATTTCGAAATATATATATTTTTTTTTTACTTACAATCTTTTTCTCTTCCTGTTGCATTTTGAATTCTATATCCATTTTTTCATCAGCCTGATTAAAAAGAAGATAAATAAAACAAGAATATATCAATAATATTTAACAATTTAGATAACAAATACAGGAAAGAAAACAGAGATGGCAGGCAGTTACATGTAAACAGGAGAGAAAAGGAAAAAGGGAAAAGGGGGGTAAAAATCCATGATAAAATTAAAGTGATTTATAAATATATGATGAAATGAGAGAGGCACATCAAACTAATATTGGGATCTGAGCCTTGCAAACAATTACCTCTTGTTCTCAATTATGACAAACATCATTAAACACTCTGTCAAGCTGTAAGGCAGTGTACTAATATGAAAATAATGACAAAAATATTGGGAGCTGGGATCAGATTAATTTGTATGGTTGATTAATTTTCATCTTTATGACTCAATTAATTACCAACAATTTCCCACAGTACACAAACTGCATATCATGATTAAGCACTGAATTTGCTATTATTATATAGAGGTGTTGTCTAGTGAATAAGCCAGGGGAATATGGATCACAAGTCCAGGGGTTTAAGTCCCTGCAACAACACTAATGACATTTGGCAAGACATGTGTGATTTATAAATATGTGACTTACTTCTTTTTGTAGTTTCTCCAACTCAAGCATTCTGATTTTCCTGGCCTCTGCCCTTGCCTGCCTTCTCTGGGCCAACTTGCTCTCCGCCTGAACATAAAGAGCAGATTTAAGACAAATTAACAAACAGGAAAAATTCAAAGTGGGTACAAAATTATAATAAAGTTGTCCTTTCAATGGTGACTGAAGAAATGCCATTGGATGAATAGGAAAAGTAAAATGGAAAATAGAGAGAAAGGAGGTGTGAGAGATCTAGAGAGAAAGGAAAGATACAGAAAGAGAGCAGAAGATAAATAGGTTGTACAGCACATGTTCCTGTGACAATTGCTTCACGGTTGGTCAATATCCTGCACTGAGCAATGTCTTTGCTTCGACCCTGGCCTGGATCTGAATTCCCTAACCTACAATGAAACAAGTAACATCCAATTGCAACTCTAATCCTCAATCTTTGCTGAAATAAAACAATAAGCAATTGTCAAATTTGTCACAAGAACATACATTTGTATGTCAGG
>CP137683.1:2207560-2264866 GCA_037976565.1 Mesocentrotus franciscanus
CAGTTTTTTTTAATATTGCATTTTAGACCTGTTCACTTCATGCAGTTTAAAATCAATGTTCAAAGGCTGGGGTCAAGTCAGAAATAAAATGGTTAACCAAATGTTTAACAATTTAAAAAACATAATTGCACATGTATAGGATTTTACACCAAAATAACAATTAAAAACAAAAAAATTACAAGCTTAAACAGAAGTGTCCATTAAGTCAAAATGGTTTAAATATTAAAATGGCTTTTAAAAATATCTTATCGTCTTTTGGTATGACTTTGCTCTGGTAAAATCCTAAATGGTCAACTAATTAGAAATGAGCATCAAATGAATTAATAAACTTATATAAAAGCAGTCCAGAAAGTTTTGTGTGCAAGAAGCTTTAGTGCATTTTGCAAGTGTTCTGTAATCAATAGTTCCCCACATGATCACGTTTATTGTTCACATTTTAAGAGAAAGCTGTGTTCTGGTAAAGATTAAATCAAAATAAATTGTGAGCTACATGTAACTGTACTTTATTATTATTCTTACATGTATATTAGCTTGGAAGACAATTATTGCTTTTCAATTGCCCTCATAATCGAAGTATGAAGAAAAATAGCTTGGACCAAACTTTCACCCCACATGCCTTCTGCGTGTATAGTCCCATACAGGTACACATGATGTACATGTATAATCTATTTCTGTGTGCAGTGCATGTGATATTTAGCAAGATTGAAAGTCAATTTCGATATTATTCTCCAAACCCTTACATTATCAAGTATCAACTTTTACACTTCCACACAGTACTTAACTTTATCTTTAACTTTAGATTGTAGGACTAACCAGTGTGTAATGATAGTCTATAGAAAATGATAGATAGAAATAGCTACATGTACATGTACAACTACAGTCAAACCTGTCTATAGCGACCGCCCAAGGGAAACACAAAAAGTGGTCTTTGTAGACAGGTGGTCTTTGTAGACAGGTTCCTTTAGTACTGTACATGTTTCAATGAGAAACCATTTTCAAGGGAAACCAAAAATGTGGTCTTTGTAGACAGGTGGTCACTAAAGCAGGTTTGACTGTACATGTACATGTACATGTATATGGAGATTTTTAAGCAATAATACATGTATGTGTATTTGAAGCATCTAGGGTAATGGGAATTTGTAAATAATAAACATTGTAAATGTGTAAATGCAAAATGGATGAATTTGGGTGACATAATAATTTTCAGGCACTCACCTTTTCTGATTCCTGTTAGGTCAAATTTACAAAAAAAATGCAAGAAAATTACCAAAGGTACAATGTATATACTGGATATACATCAACAGTTCTTGTATATTTATTCTTCAGTTTGATGAAATTATATTTTTATTAATTTTCTGCGCTTACGATACCTGCATCAAATATATTACACACACATCCCTGATGTCTGTATCAACTTTTATGAGCGAGAAGGGTTTTATTAAACTCTGCTTTAACAGAGTCAACACCCTCTGGATTAAAACAGACAATATTTTCTTTTTCAAATAGAAAGTGAACAGATCAATTTCACACATGTACTGTACAGTGTAGTAAATGGTTATCATGATTAGGAATAACATCATCCAGACTGGGCATGAAATAACCCCAAAGTTGACCAGACAATTAATTACCCTCATGTTGACCAAATTCTACCACTACCTGACTACCTGTACTGTCAACTTTTACAGGGCACCATACTAACAAGAAAGTGTACAACGCACCTGTAATCTGTATGCTTTTTTGTTCTACACTGCCCCACCCCCAAATATTGAGCAAATTGAGTGACCCAGAGACAATTGAGATAGTGAAAGGACATGGTTTCATATGGTGTAACCATGGACCCTACCACAAAGGGTCCATGATGCCACAAATGTCACACAGACCCACTCTGGTAATGATTCCATACGTCCTCAGTTGGCATAATGAGTAATTTATTTATTTACGTCCAGGGTGATGGGATGAATGAGTCGCTCTGCAAATAACTGGTATCATAACAATCCATCAAACTATTAACCTACATTTGTACACCATCTTGTGAAAGTTTAGCTGTGACAATCTTATTATTGCTCTGTATTGTCTTCAATGCAAAAGTAAAGGAACACTGTACATTTTACATTGTAATAGGTCAAATTATTCATTCATTTCATGTAAAACTTCCTTTTTTAAAATTTGATTCAGTCAAGTTCAGTCAAGTTCAGTGCAATTAGAGTTGTTTTTTAAAATCATAATTTCAAATGAATGGAAGCAGTTGCCTGAGCAAATGGAACATTTATGATTGATGTGATCAAGTTTTGCACAAAGAAAGAGAGAGATACAGAGAGACAGAAAAAAGGCAAATTTAGATTTTGAACATTTTATTACCAAGTACAGGTGTACATGTAAAAATGTCCTGTACACCTGTACATGTATCAAGCAACAAACAAAAGTTCAATAGCCAGCAGTACCAGTATAGTTTCTTAGTCATGGCCTCCCTCTCCTTCAAACTTACAGTACACTCAAATTACACGTAACTTTTGACATTCATCATTTTTTATAAATGCACACCGAGGTCTGATACAGTATGTATGTTTCAATAATCAAGTGTCTTTAGCATATACATGTAAATGCAGTACATGTATGTGTACATGTTCATGTACATGTAGGCTCCATGTAGGATTTTCCAATATCATCTCATACATGTACATGTAATTAGCCTTAGGCACTGTACTTCAGTTCAATGTAACTACATGTGTATATGTAAAAGTAACATGCCACTACGGCATACACTGTACATTTGTACATTGTGCAGTACATGTATGCCATGGCAAGTTCAACATTTAATTGCTAATTATAAATAATGTATTCTCAATGTTGATAAAGGTCAAATGTTTTTTGCATCACACATTATGAACATTACAAGTGCATGTACAAATGTACAGTTGTACATGTACATGTATATACATGTATGTAAAACATGTCATCTTTACCAATGATAGTGGGCTTGCAAAGTTTAGCAGAGTGTTAACCATGAATTCTTCTGAAACTATTACATGTAGTACATGTGTACATGTACAGTACATACAATGTACATGTACATGTACATGTATATACTGTACATCAAATTTGATTTGATTTGAAGTGATATGGTTTATTGATTTTATAAATCTTTGTAGTCATAAAAAACTGAATTGTGATATTTGACAATAATAATGAGATTGAAGT
The DNA here is from genome assembly GCA_037976565.1 of Mesocentrotus franciscanus. Classification (NCBI taxonomy): domain Eukaryota; kingdom Metazoa; phylum Echinodermata; class Echinoidea; order Camarodonta; family Strongylocentrotidae; genus Mesocentrotus; species Mesocentrotus franciscanus. The sequence goes on from CP137683.1 coordinate 2,210,759, forward strand.
ATATGTACATGTATATACTGTAGTACTATTAAAATGTAAATAATAATAATATATACCCAACATAATTTTGAACTTTTTACAGTAGAAATTTAAAATAAAATGTGTACACTGTATGTCTTTGGTCTTTGTATGAATTATTAATGGCAACTGGTAATAACATTATAAATCCACAGTCAATGGTGAATATGAATGCATACATATACAGAAGGAATACAGAGGGTGCATTTATGCTGCCCATCCCCCCAAGGCAGCAGTATGCAGTGTATGGACATTCAGAAGATGAGGCAAGGCTTAAACGACTGTCGCTGTATATTATGGTCCTATGGAGGTCATGTCTCGCATCTGCGTAATGTGGAATGCGTGTCTTATTCCAGCTTAATGACCGGTCACTTCAAAATGAAGACAGAGACAGAGACAGTGACAGAGACATACATGTACATGTAGACAGAGAGAGAAAGACAGAGAGAGAAAGGGAGAAAGGGAGAAAGGGAGAAAGTGAGAGGAGAGAGAAAAATACAGAAAAGAGAGAAATGAGAACTAGCAATATTGAGAGAGAAAGACAGAATGTGAGAATCAGGGAGAAAAGACAAATTATAGACCTAGAAATGGATGGAAAGGAGGCAGGGTAAATGATAATGGTCTGCAAGAAGAAGCAGAAATACACACAGAAAATGATGATAAAGAGAAAAAGAAAGAGAGGAGCCCCCGAAAAAAGGGGATGGGAACACTATTAATTAAACAAACAACAGGGGTAAGCAAACCATTTCTACGAGCTGAATTGGATAATGCAGCAAAATAGGAAGAAAAGGTTGTAAAAGTCTACAAGGAAATTGGCATCATCAATTTACGAATGTAAATGGTCTCAAATGTACATTTGGATCTCAAATTGGCAAAACTGTACCTGTACTGGTCATTCTACTGCATCGACTCAATTCAACTGCATCAATTTCAGCTAACAAATGTATTTGATTTCATTTGATTGATAAATTTATGTGCAATTATATTTTATTTCACAGCTTCATAACCTCACAAACAATTTTAAAAAGTCATAAAATTGTATTTTGTCTTCTATCGAGGGCCAGAAGGTTTTTAACTCAAATATCGTCTTAAATGAAATTTTAATGCCCTTCTGTCTCTGAACAGACAATTTGAAAGTCCAAAGTTGACCAACATGTATGGGAGCAGTGTATGAGGGACTTCATACATGTATATTGTTTGTCTTGTAAGAAGAAGGTCAGGGAGAGTTGAAAAGAGAACAGAGACTATGGAATGTCTAGTGACCTAAGATGATACTACACAGTCATCACTATGTGATGTGTGTAATGGCAGTGAATTAAAGGCCTGTTTTCATTAGCCCTGAATAAGCTCAATAAGATACATGCGGTGATTCAGTGTTTGGTCTGACAGTGACAACTGCTCTGGGCTTTATTTCATCAAAGATATAATGTACATGTACATGTAGGGTTAGGGTTAGGACTGGGTTTAAGATTACATTTCTAAAGGCCATCAGGGTTAGGGTGAGGTGCGTGTGTGTGTACATGTATGTGTATAGTTTTTTGGTCCAGGGTTGCTAGGAATTTGGTTATAATTATAAAGAGTATACATGTACATGTGCATGTACAGGTAGGTACATTGTACAGGTATCTGGTAGTCATACATGTACTTTACTGATTATTAGAATGACTTTCTTGAGAAAATAGTCACAGTTTGAAGGTACCCCATCTTAGCCTAAATCAGGCAAACCTCACTTGCTCGAGGAATTAAATGTGTAAATGTACAGTGTACATTGTACAGTACAGTGTATGACGGTTTCATGAAACTATGCCAAGCTATTTGATGTAAATTTAAAAATCCCTAGTTTGCTTGGGATGATACACCATTATCTACATGTAGATTTAATATCTTTAAGCAAAAAGGTAGCCCGCTATTTAGGTCTTTGTGCTGTGAATTAGATAAAGCTACATGTACATGTACAGTACACTGATCAGGCTAAATACATGTACCCCGAACGGAATAACTGGGCCTTTTAGAAAAGCTAGGGGTAGTGGAAACAGGGCTGTAGTGTAAGCACCAGGGAAAACCACTTTCAAAAGCTTTCAAACAGATGCATGCTTCTTCATTTAATATTCATTCCCTCTATTGTTCAATTCATGCACATGTAATAAGATATTTCAAGACATTGAGGCTTTTAAAGTGCGAGTTCAAAGAAAATCACAAAATCACAAAAATGGCAAATAACGTATTACTAGAAACTGGTAAGCTAACAGATGGCCATTGTACAAGTTTTAGGTCAACTACAAATCGGGTGATTTATAAAAATACAAATAAAACCACCTCCATAGCATCTGGGATATGCGAGAGATTCGCCAGAAAAATAACGATGTTTTAATGCCGTCACAATATGAACAAATCCTGCCCAAGCAGACGACATCCCATAAAGAATGAACATAATTGCAATGCTATTATATCTCAAATTATAATGAGTTTTGTGTATATAAATGTGATGGAATTTTACACAATTCAAAAAGGGATATGATACCAATTCTGATTACTAAATTCTTTTGTTTGTAAATACACATGATAGGGGTTAATGAACAATCAAAGAAACAACTCTTTCAAATTTAAAAACCCCGCACTGATAGCATGGATGGCATTTGTTCCCTCTTGAAAAGCCGAACATACTGTACCGTGGTGTATGCAGCTGAAAATACATGTACAGTACAATGGCGTCTTTTGTTTACAAGCGACGGATTCCTTTATTTTTTTATCGCTGCATTTTTAATCAAAATAATACCATGCGCGGGGTTTAGAGTGAGGCAATAGATTAAACATTTAGCCTGACGGTAGTGAAGTAAGAGAAATAACTGAAGAGAAGATGACAAAACAGGCACTGAAAATGTGTGAGATGTCATGGGACATCGTCTGCTTGTGCAAATCATGTTCAACATGTGACGTCACACATCTCAGCAGCGATCGGAGAGCTTTTCAGGTGCTATGCCGGGGCTGTATTTAAGCGTTTTGTAATTGATAATAATCATTACTTCGAATGTGTCCAAGCATTGAATTTAGATAACCTTGTCCAATCAAAGTGTCACCTTTGCAATAATGACAATAAAGTCAATTTTTAAAATCAATGAACCTTCTCTTTACAGTATTAGTCACTGAAATAAAACATGCTCAAAATGGAAAGCCCTCCCTACATGTAATATCAATTTGATTTGCAATTGTGCATAAAACTTAAAAGCAAAAAATATACAGTAGATAAATGTGTATCACAGATGGTTCTATACATGTATGTATATCCCAGTAAAAGGAAAATGATTTTCCATACTTGCAATTGGACATGAACAAACTGGCAATTATGTGATTTCCCCTGCAACCATCTCTCCTGTTTGATTCATTTATTTTTAATACATTTTTGTATGCTGTTGATGGTAGGTATTCAATCTATGTTATACATGTACTTGTAAAGGACTCAAACGGTGTGTAAAGGCATGACTATTTTAATTGCTATTTATAGTCGCACAAGTAAGAATATTCCTTTGGAGAAATTGGAGAGTTGTAAACTACTGTGCAGTTGAGAGAAGGCAAGTACATTATGTACAAGTACAAACTACAAGTTCATTAAATAAAGTACATGTGTACAGTATGAGCTCGCTTTAGAATTGATCACTGCAAAAAAGGTGTTAAAAGGTATGACCCCCGAGACCGTGTCCTCGTGGGCAAGCTACTGCTCGCCAGAATGCATTTAGAATACAAAGCTCCTTATTCTGACAATAGAGCACATTTTCCCTGATCCAATTACCAATTTCATTTGGTTGGATGCTATTAATATGTTAATGCACAAATGTATCATACATGTACAGTATACAGTATATGACTGACTAGTAAAAAATATATACATTCAATGATTCAAACTTACTTTTGGAAGAGAGAGATTGTTGTTCATCAATAACGACACTTTCAAATGATTAGCAATAAGTTGTACATGTACTATATACATGTATCTTTTTTTTTCTCCTATAGTACATGTACATGAATATGGATTCTTAATATGGATTCTTGCTTTTTGCAAAATAAAAAGGACTTTTTTTTCAATCTGTAATATCAAAATGTAACTTTGTGCAGACTGCATGTACTGTACATGTATTGTACAGTACATGTACAGTGTATATGGGTCATATTCCATTTATTTTTATTTTTTTGTTAAAAGACGTACATACATGTACAGGCTGTTGCATGGCAAATTTGACTACATTTTTTCATTGTAATGTCTTAAAGTCTGATTTATATTGAAGATTTGTGATGCGTGTACATGTACATCTACACAGTTCTGGGACAATTACCCCGGGACAATCACCCCTGGTCCATTACCAGCTGGACAATTACCCCCCCCAAAAAAAAAAAAAAAAAAAATCTGCTTTTATTAAAGCCCCACTGCACTACTTGTAGCTAAATGTACTTGCTCCCTCTATATAGAAAACAATACACTAAGCAGTGCCCGTTGGTCCCCATGATCCTCTTTTTCTTATGTTAATTGAGAGCTGAGTTGATGAGATAACCACCTGTCAGTGACCAGCAGGGTGGTCTAATCCCTCCTGGCCAAACTAGTGCAGACAGGCTTTAAAACCAACTTATTATCTGGGTAGACTTCCCTTTTATTGAACGGGGGGGGGGGTAATCGTCCTTAGGGGTGGTTGTCCTTGGGGTAGTTGTCCTAGGCGGTAATTTTCAGGGGTGGGGAGTAATTGTCCTAGGGGATAATTTTCAGGGGGAGGGTAATTGTCCTCGGGGGTGGTTGTCCTGGGGGTAATTTTCCAGGAGGTAATTTTCTGGGGGTGATTGTCCAGGGGGTACATGTACAGGTGTACATGCCCCGTGTCCACACACGGGATAGTTATACGATCAAATTGTGTGTGTGGACGCTTACTAATGATACGTCGTATAACGAAACGTCGTATAACGAAACGTCGTATAACGAAACGCGGGTTTGGGCATCGTTTCGAACTAGAACTCAATAAAGAATCACGTCTAATCCCGCCTAATCACGGAATGTGTTGTGTGTGGACGTAACTAGTATAACTAACGGTATAACTGGGCGGGGCTTAACGTGACCTCGTGCGAAAGGAGAACTGACCTCTCATTTCCACTTCCATTCCATGACCGCAGTAGCAAACTGCGCACCTATACGACATTTCGCTGTAGAGTTTCGGGATTACTTTCTTGTGTGTGTGGACACCCTGGAATTTATACGATGATTCTTTATACGACGTTTCATTATAGAGTTTCAGGATAAATTTGTTTGTGTGTGGACATGCTGATGTATGTACTGTACATGTACTGTATGTACTGTCTGGAATTGTCATCATCTGTCCCAAACAATGCATTGAAATTAAATCAATGATGTACTATTGTACTGTATAATACATGCATGTACTGTAAATGTAGATACTTTGTATTAACCTACATTTGTAAACAAAACTATTATGATCATTATTGTTGTTACAATGTTACTGTTGTTGTTACAACCTTTAATATTCTTGTAGTAATGTTTCCAATTTGTTTTTGTGATTTAAATATTTTCTTAACTCCATACTTGTGACACATGTACAGTGTATATTGTTCCTTCTTACACTTCCATCTTTTTCACCGAATATTCACTTTCATTTTTTCTACATGTACTACATTGTACATGTATGTAGTCTCTCCTATTATCATATCATTTTATGACCTTTCTTAAATTCACCCCCTTCTATCATGTAGGGGCCTACCATTCTTCCTTCTGTTAACCTGATAGTCTGAAAGTAACAGGGGTATTAGTGATTTTAGCATAAATTTCCATGGTCAATTTGTGACGTTACAGAAATGTTGCTGTGTACAGGTGTACAATGATTTTTTTATTTATAAACTATATAAATGTGTGGTAAAGCCTACATGTACATGAAAAAAATTAAGCCCACAGCACACTACACGATCCTACTGTGATCTGATTTTTGCAGAATTGGCAATTAGTATTGTATTAGACATGTATGGAAATCTAAACAAGCACCATCATCCTGATTGATGATAACAATGATAAGAATACACACAAGCAGAATATTAGTGCATTTACTTATAAATATCTCTTCTAGTCAGAATAAAAGTCGAATCAGCTTCAAATCGTAGACACTAGCACAACTTTCTGAGCTGATTAGCTTTTTTTCTTCTCCAAGGAAGCTTGAAATTCCTTGAATTTTAGAAATTATCAATGACTTGACAATTCAGATCCTTTGTCATTTTACATGTTTGAATGTTCATATCAAATGCTTTTACGAATTCTTCCAAAATTGGATCATAGTGGGCTTGTATATTGTGCGATTGGCTTTTAATACATGTACTACAGTTCACAACTAAATTATTCATACCCCTTGTACATGTACACATGTACATGTAAATTCGATGTTTTTTGTGCATTTCATTAAACTTAAGAATGAAAGGTGGACTGGTTAAATTAAGGCCATTGCTGAATACTTGCAGATGTAAGCTTTAATATTTCACATTCTTACAAGATGACAAAACTTGGTAAGGGTATGAATAATTTAGTTGTTACATACACATACATGTATATGGCAAATAAAATGCTCATGATTTTTACATTTCAATTCTTGTTTAAGAATTAATTGATAGGAATGCAAATATTGTATATGTAGAATTACTGGAGGGATTTTTGACAATTTAGAGTTCATGATATCATTTGTAAAAATCAATCATAAGTATAAAATCATTGACTTCTTATTGAAATGCGTGTCTTTGAAACCCATTCTAATGGAATGCTGGCAAACTTTGACATACAGTGTAGTCATGATTTTCCCCAGCTTCTCAAATTTCTTCTGAGTGTTCATGTTTGTTGTGTGCGTGTTTTGTCCAGCTACAGTAGCAAGCAAAATTGTAATAAATATACTGCCTAAATCTATTTTATTATCCCAACAATCATACAATGCAATTGAGCTCAATTACTAGCTTCTTCTTCTTCTTTTTCTTTGTCTTCCTAGTAGTAGTATCCTACTTCCTGCAGACTAGTGAGAAAGGCTGTCATTATTTTGTGTCATGTACATGTACAGTACATGTATGTGAGGGCAGTATTCTTGGGGGACCGACGAGCGTAATGTAGGGAATTACAGTATTAGCAAATCTCCACTTCTGACAGTCCTTGACCTCATTTGTCTTCTGCCCTGATTCACAAATGCAACAAGAGTAATCATGTGAATCAATCAATTAGGGGTCTAAACAGTAGGGGCACTGCTCCGAGAATAAGGATCGTCCGCATAATTTAAACAAGGAATTTCATAAACGCGGACAAATCGCATCCTAAAAAATAAGCATCATCCGCATTTTCGCAGCCGTCTTTTTGCTTCGACGCTCTGCGTGTGTAGGGTTACCGTTCCGCGCCTTGGCAATGCGAAAAACGGATGAAAAACAGATTCCTCGTCATAAAATACCCCCAGTTGACCGTCTACTTTTACGAGTTGTCTGTCTTCCGAGGATTTGTCATTCATAATGAGAAAGTCTCTTTGCTGCATTAAAGTGATAGTGATACATGCATCATGGACCATCATCAAGGAATCTGTTTTCGCATTGCCAAGGCGCGGATCGGTAACCCTAGACGATCCATTTTTTTAGGGCGCGATTTGTCCGCATTAACGAAGATATCCTCGTTTATGCGTACGATCCTTATTATCGGACCAGCGCCCCTGCTAATTTTAAAGTACCAGACTAAGGGTGCGTTTATGCTCAACTTTTTCTGGCCAGAATGAGGCTTTCGTTACGTGGTTAGTTTAAAACACGGTTGCGTCCTTTCTCATTTTCGTAGAATCACTGATAAACCGCGATCTTAATCGCCGATCGTAAACTCACAAAAAGGTGCGTTTACGATTGGCGATTCTCCAAAAAGACCATTTCTGGGGAAGCATAAACGCACAATCATTTGTAAACGCATTTAAATGACGTTCCTGGGGTCAAAGAGCCGGAGAAGGGGAGCATAAACAATACTCCTACGATGAGCATTTCAAATCCCTCATTCTGCCTTCAAAGTGAGCATAAACGCACCCTAAGTACATGGTCTAACCTCTAGCCAGGTCTAAACTCTAATTAATTAAATGAGTTACATCATAATGTAGATCTACATGTAGGTCAGAGTCACTCCAGCAAAGCATAGAGAGTCAATACTGCGTATGGACCTCTAGCGCTGTACCATGTGCTAATACGCAGCAATTTCACACGTGAATAGTCAATACACTTATAACACACAAATGCACACAATCATGCCGATAAAACTGTCAGCAAGTTTGACAGTGGACTCACGATTTAAATTTTTAAATTATTCTTTCTAAAATAACATTGGTGAGTTGAAAAAATTGTATTTTACTGCTATTTAGGTGTCATGAATTGTCACTAAAGTACCGATTGTGAGTGAAATCAGTTTAGTTTTGGACAGTGGTGTTTGAAATGTTGAGATCAATAAAACAGGTAACTTATACACAGCCAGGATAGCGATGCAGATAATGTATGTGTGGTCAGACTCAAGTGACAGACCTGAGGCTGAGGCTTATTACAAGATAATACTTTTTTAATAGATTAATACTGAGAAAAAATTAGGACATGCAGAATTTAGATTAATATCAAATATATAGCTTCATTCTTATTTACAACTTAAAACAAAAATACATACCGCTTGTGCAATGTCTGTGAGAGCGTCATCCTCAGCCGTGTAGGCACGGTTCTTCGCCCTCCTCCTTCCCGGCGGGCCTCCGGGCGACGGCCCGCTGTGATTTTGCCCGCCCCCGACGGCACTCACGTCCAACTCTACTGCGTCTACAGACATATTGTGTTTTTAGCCGAAACTTTATCAGGAATGGGCTGAAATGTCAATGAAATTCATCCGTATACTTGCAGGTTACCTCCAAGACTTTCTGAAGGTGTTCGGATACTTTCCAATGATGAATCGGACCGGTATTTCAAGGTGAGTTTTATATTACATTTCGTTGAGTTAAAGAGGATCGGTGGCGATCCGGAACAATTTCCGTGTTTCTTTCCGTGGATTAATCCAGCTTAACGTCTGCTCCTCGACAGCGAAATGATAACGATCTGAACATTCAAAAGTTTAAATATCACTCCATCAGTGTATCTGTATGCTTAAACTCAAAATAGTAATATTTCACAAATATTCCAATAATCTGGTGGGATGTGTCGTCTGTTTTTACGTTCAGCGCTGGTTCACGACGGTTAGCTGTACCTTTCGCACGCACCGTATATACCATGTACCACTGCACCACGTACAGTACTACTATACTGTACACGGCAGAGAACCCGGATGTACTTCTAATGATCTACGCCATCTGCGTTGAAACCTACATTTCTAGCAATTTTCTTTTTTATAATATTTTTTTTTTTAATGTATAACCAGATAACACCCAATATTATCTTCATATTTTACAGCAACTAGTCGAGCTTTATCGTTTTGTACGAATGCTTTAAAGATGCTTCCTTTTTTTTATTTTATGTCTGCAAACTAAAAGGATTTGTTGGTTTCCCCTATACCGAGCTATAGCCTCTAAAGGTTAAGGGGGAGGGGGAGGGGGAGGGGGTCCACTCCAGGGCTTAAATTAATCCAAGGCCACCAAGGCCATGGCCTTGGATGCCCCTGTGACCGGCCTCAATGCCCCTCTCATTGGCCTTGGAGATTTTTTGTGCCCTTTTCAATTCTTCCTATTTGTGCTGTAATATAGGAATGTGCCCTACAGAAAAGTGGCCTTGCCCTAAAAATATTGAAATTTAAGGCCTGCCACTCCATACCCTCATAACAAGCTCCACCTCTGCTCGTTACATTTTTGATGACTAACTATTTGAACTAATTTAGTGATAATCAATTTCCTTCATGTTAATTTAGGGGTAAGAAAAAGTAACAAACTCTTTGATCCATCCCTGATCTTTTATATAACCTGTTTTGTTAGAATTACACTCATTACTATTTCCTGATGTCATCAGGAGAAAAAACTCGCTGGCCATGAGAAGTTTTCTTCAAATTGTTAAAAACATCTTGGCAATGAGACAAATAATTCATGATAATTGATGATCTTTATATAATCATTCATTATGATCTGCAGTGATTGATCCAATTGCATGAGGATGGCGTATTTACAGGGGTTACAGGAGCACACGCCCCTACCGAACGGCAATTTGGAGTAAAAGGGGGAGGAGGAGGGAGAGAGATATATATATATAGAGTGGAAAGGCATTATGAAAAGAAAATGCTTGGACCCCTCCCGCATCCTTCTATTAATTGATGGCCTAGAAAGTTTACATTTCACCTTTTGCCCGGCGCGTTAATGTGCCCCCCCCCCCCTCCTGCCCAATTTCTTTTCAAAGAGAAGGCATAGGCATATTATGGGCACAATCTTTTAGGGGCCAGTCGTCTATTGCATTATTATCACTTTATGGTTTCTTAATATTGGAGCCTTAAAAACATTACACTTCATTACAATAAAAATGTAATTTCAAAAGCCGCCACCTTCTACAAATATACGCAGGGGCGGATCCAGCCGGCGGCAAGGGAGGGGGCCTAAAAAGGGGCCCACTTCGTGCGAAAATTTGAAAATCGTGCCGTCGATTTTTCTCAGTGGGGTAGTGAAAAAAAATTTTGGCACCGAAAATTTTTTCCTCCGGGCAGGGTAATTTTTCTACCACCACCCCTTGGGCGTCAGGGTAGTGAGCACAATTTTTTTTGGCACCCAAAAATTTTTCCTACGGGAAGGGTTATTTTTTTCACCGCCACCCCTTGGGCGCCAGGAGGGCCCAACTTCTTTTTCTTCAAAAGGGTGTTTTTGCCTGTTTTTTTCTAGGGAGGGGCCCGGGCCCCCCCCCCTGGATCCGCCACTGAATATACGACACCTTCTATTTCTAGTATAATCTTCTAAGGGCTATGGAATGTACCGAAAAACGTACATCGAGGATGATTGTGGTATAGCGACATCTAGTGTTGTATGTGAGAACAACCGAGCATCACCAAGATTTTCTACCGATCTCCACGAAATTTTTCCTGGAGATCTGAGAGGTTTAATTTTCACATAATATTATTATGTGAAAATTATTAATAATCCAGACTCACAAAGCTTGTCAAAACACAGAGTTTGAATAGGCCATTTGAAAAGTTTTGAAGTTTAATTTTTGAACATATTGGCTTGATTCCAGCATTTTTCTAAAATTGTACTTCATGGAAATTTAAATGAAGTGAAATGCCAGTCTTCTAGAAAATTGAAAAGACACAACGGACAAAATTTCAGTAAATATTAAATTGCAGTAAATTGCTTTCATTTTTGGCTCTAAATATATCCCGCCACTCAAAGATTGTTTAAGTAGGCCTACATAGGACAGGAAAGTTGACCGGGGTTAGTCTATGTCCGCCCCCCCCCCCCACCCGAATTATATAACACAGGGTAGCATATTTCCGTCTTAAACATTGGGTTTATTGTCTGATGTTGTCTAATGATATACATTTGCTACAAAGAGGGGAGCCTCGGGGAGCACGGGGCATCATTACCAATATCACTATTGCTATAGCAGTATAGCCCCCCCCCAAAAAAAAAAAAAAATATATATATATATATATATATATATATATATATATATATATATATATTTGTAAATAGATAAATAGATAAACAAAACAAAAAATTATAAATGAATGAAAATTAAAAATCAAAAAATTAAAACATATCAAAACGTTTGGATCACTGAACAATGCTTGTTTTATTAGCAAAAAAAATGTTCTATGGAGAATGACGTGAAAAACAGGTCTCTTTGTTTTTTACATCCATCTCATTTCTGCTAAAAGTACCAAATAATTTGCCTAGTTTGACTAATATAATACGACAAAGACTAAGTTCTTTCTAGTAAAGCAAACAAATTACAATCTCATGATATGATTTACTATCGCGTTTTATTGTTTAAAGTAGTCAATTTACTGTTATTTTCAGCTCGTTTTCTGTGTAAAATCAACGGGTCGGGCGACAGAGCTTTATTACGATGTCAAAATTTGGCATACCGCCCTCTTCTAATTTTAAATTTGAGGAAGTCATTTTTCTATGTAATTTTATCTTTCCTACCATATAAGACTCGTTTTGATTGGTCAATGTTAACCTTCGCTAGACCATCACATCTTTGCCGAGCGAAAAATGTTGGTGAGATGGGGGAGCTATATGGTACATAGGCCTACTGTATAGCATTGTCTTGCCGTCGAAGCTTGGTGCTCCCCAGGATACAGGCATATTGTGTATTATGTAACATGTACATGTATTGTTTTACAGATTATGTTATAGGGTAGGGAGGCGGAATTGAAAATAATTTATTCAAGTTTGAGTTGCGAATTAGGGAATAAATGAGAACTGTGTCGCCTATATAGTCTCTGTCACGGTCCACGCACTTAAAGGGACTTTGTAACATTAAAAGACGCTTTTAGTATTATAATGGTTCTTTATGCATGAAATTAATGATAGTTATATTAACCATTTCTGAAAGTATGAATTAAAATTGCACAGTGGTGGGTCGATATCGGCTGCTCAGAGATACGGGATAATCTCTATTTATCTCATTTTAGCTTCAAACGTTTTGATATGATAAGAAATTTTAAAAAATTATGAACTATAAAATAATGTTTCTTACGACAAAATAAAACTGTAATTACGCTTATTTCTTGCCTATTCAGCTTCATCACAGCTTTTTTTAAATGAAATCCTTCAAAAGTGTATATCAAACAAAAATCAATCAGTCTCTAACTATCATTTACACATTGTTTAAATCCAAATCCTCATTCATTATATCGGCATTCAGTACAAAATAAGAATAGAACTCTCATGTTCCAAATCGTATACAAATGCATCAAAATTTATGGAAGGTGGCAAGAAAATAAAAATGATCCTGTTCGAGAAAATGTCATGACTGAGATAAGTTTCACAAACTTTCAAAAGTTTTAGAGCAAAACGAACCTTCAAAACAATGCAATGCTAATTTAGTTTTTTCATACTGTCGAAATACTTTTCTTACATCTATACCCGAAATGTATTGTATCTTGTATATGCAATGTATACCATAATGAAGAATTCAACTTTTCTGATAGACCATGATTTCTGTTTTAGATCAAAGTCATATCGGGTCCTCGCACGGATTTGGAGTGAAGAGATACAATGTGCATACATAGTGTCTAAACTTGTACAGTATAAGAATTGCTCATCCACATCAACGAGACCGACACCAGACCGACTACAAACCTATCAAAACATAACAATACCCCGCATGGCCAAGGACCGATCAGTTTGGAGTCGGTCTGGCGGTGTGACTGAGGTATAAAAGCCTTTTACTGTTATTTTTATGATTTCCTTGTTTCTTTTGGGTTCCTTTTCTTTCGAGGATATTATTCATCCAGGTGCATGAAATATTGGAGTAATCAATAAGTTTGAAGGACTCTGGGTCCATTGTCATATAAACCGGATAGGCCTAACTAACAACTTCGGGAAACTTAACCTATATTTCTACCATGATTACAAGATTATTCAACATTAACATTATAATTTTTCAGGTCTCGTGTAAAATAAATTCATATTTGATGTCATGTCCACTTAAATCTAACCGTGACCATTATTTAGTCAAATTGTGTCGCACAAATGAATAATAAAAAATGAGCTCAAAGTGTTTCACGGTGTAAAGAAAATGTTAGCACCCCATAATCATCTCTACTATTGTTGTAATAAGTTATATGACTCGGTGAAATAATAGAGTCTGGCAGACGATGTAGTTACTGATTAGTAGCCATATTGTAAGAACCATTTATTTATGTATCCTTGATCCGCCTAGCTCGGCGTGGTATTTTACATATCATATCTCATGTTAATGTAGTTCCAAGTGGATATACAACATCTCCCTCACAATAGATTTTTTTTTAATGAATAACCAAGAAAAGTTATAACAGTTAATCATAAAACCTCTTGAAACTCCAAAAAACCTGCAAGCAAACATTTTGCAAATATCAATACCTTAAAAAAAACTTTAACATAATTTATGCCCGACTAATTGCCAAGTAACAATCAAGGGATATGTTTATGATTCACAAGAACCCAAATTCGCAACCTTACTTTAGTTCCGTAGAGTAGTCCTTTTTTGAAACTTTAATACGTGGAATACCTAAAACCAGATGATATAGACAAAACTATGTGGTTACATATACATCAGCAAATACATGCCTATACAGTTTTTTTTTCTATATTAACATTTCCAACTTCTTATTCACTAATCCAAACTTGGCCATTTAGAAGTAAATTGTACTTACATATATTTACAACCAAAAAACTGTAATACTAGTTTGTAAGCAAAACATTGTTTCAAATTTGCTCATACAAAAAACTTTACTGGGCAGGGCTACTGGATAACTCTATGGAAACTTTAGAACATATATTCAACTTTGTTCTCATATTCTTAAAACATTTATAAAAACTCAACACAAAACACTGTATTCAAGAAAGTTATGTTGCTTGATTATCCAACATAAAGATACCCTTGGGCACATTTCTTTACATTAGCATCATTGCATGCCATTTTATTTATGTATCCTTCTGCCTAGCTCGGCGTGGTATTTACATATCATATCTCATGTTAATGTAGTTCCAAGTGGATATACAACAACTATCACATGTACATAATCCTATTATAGCCTACAACAATTCTCTTTTAGTGAATCCTGTATCACACAGTAAATGTTCAATTCTCTTTAAACTTTCATTTGCCATCAGTGCCAATTGGCACGGTCGCTCGTTCGTCATACCTGCAGATCGGTACAAAACAAAAGGCACAAATTGACGAGAGTAATGCTTTGTGCAACCCAATGCCTTTGCAAAATAATATTGCTTATTTCTGGTCTTGATTAGCTCAATGTCAACCTATTAAAAGTACTATGTCCCATTTGCAGGCCAAAAAAATGAAAAGGTTAAATTCCAACGGCATTTGAAAGACAATACTAATTTAGAACTTCCCTAAAAAGAAGGGGGCTTGAAAATGTCTTTAAGTGGGAAAATAACGACTATTAGTTGTCGAATCGACTTAGGAGCTATAGAGCCAGTAAGTAATAGTCTGATTTTTCAGACCATTGTACCGAATGGTCGTACGTTTTATGCTGCGCAAAGATTCAATCAGTTTAATTTTGGCCATTACAAGAAGTGGGTTATTGATGTAGACAAATGCTCATGTACCCTTTACAGCTCATTTTATGTATGTTATTACCAAAGATGAAAAAGCCAGTCAGTCACTCAATAGTGTCTGACAGTGAAGTCTAGCAAGTAAACGGGTTTCCTTGCATAATTTGAATATTAGGACACTGCTAACGTTTACAATTCACAGATAAGACATACATGACATATTCATAATTCCTGCAAAGTTCTACAGAATTTGATGTTGGCTGCAAAAGGGACATAGTATATTTAAACACCTATATCTCTATACTTAGTCATAGTTTTGCAATTTAAACTGTTAAACAGCCTTGAAGCCTTTCGTACATCTATGATAGATACCATGACACATGGAAATTGTTTCTGTGGCATAATAAGGAGTTAATCACACTAGTTGCTAACAAGACGTTTTAGTGTTCCGAGTGATGTTGATCGATGGGTATAGGCTTATTTTCTAAATGCTAGCTGGAGAGTTTGGCACTTTTTCCGCTACCGTTTCATCCGCAACATTGAAAGTGACACCGTCACCATTTGGCGTTACTGAGTCACTTTCTGTTGATTCCATTCCATCAGGCAACCCGTTACCAATATCAGTTGCATGTCCGCAAGGGAAGAAGCTGGCAAGATGGCGCTTGATGTAGGCTCGGTTCAGGGCGTAGAGAAAAGGGTTGAGCGCCGCGTTGAAGAGAACGAGGATGTCGGTAAGCATGTTTAGGACGATGTGAACGACGACATTCGCCCGGTAGAATTGACCGCTGAAAAAATATGGCCATATTGCCAAGTAGTAGCCATGCCAGTAGCCCCAACAGAGGAAGAATGAAAGCGAAACTCCCCCGATCAATGCTAGGAAGCGGGTTTTACGCGCAAGACTCCTGCGACCCGTCGTAGACAGCGTCGTAGCGTTACGCTTCGTTGCAGCAGCCCTGACTGTCAAACCGAAACAGACGGCGATGATGACGACGGGGATGGCGAAGGTGAAGATGAAGAGGAAGATGTGGATTGCATAGACCGTCTCCAGACTGGTGAACAGGTCGACAGGAATGGCCGTACACGCAGTGAGAAATCCAACTGTTTTTTGTTTCACCCAACCGCCAAGAAAAAGGGAAAAGAAGAGGATAGCTGTCATATAGAAGTAATGCGCTACAAGTGTAATTGCTATTTACACTTCATTTGAATTTGAATTTGAATTTATTGATTCATCTGTCTTTATCACAGAAATTCTTTGTCCATTGGATTAAGAATAACATTGCACTTTAAGTCAGAATGGTTGCTTAACAAAGAAATTCTTACAAAAAGTTTACATGGTATCTGACGAGAGCTGGGAAAATACAATCAAAAGAAAAATTTGTAAATGGATTTTGAATCTTTCTCCAGGTTCATACGACATCTCCTGAAAGATAACGTTGGAGGGACTAAGGGGGTGTTATAGGCCTATACATGTATCCGCCCCCTGTACTTTTTGTGGGCAAATAAGGAATCTTTAGAGCATTGCCTTCAAAAATCGCACAAAAAGATGGTCTAGCATCGTTGATGTATTAAGCGCTATATAAAAGCGGAATATTATTATTATAATTATAATTAAGTATATCAGGTACTTTTGATCTTACCTGCCCAAACAATGCCACAGACGATAAGGGCGTTCTTGACAGTTCTCCTATTATGTAGCGCTGCAGGACGTGCTATGATGATGTACCTATCCACAGCTAAGGCCGTTATCATTAAGCAATTTACCACCATAGTGACCTGTCATTAGAGGAGGAGAGACAAGTCATATTAGATAATTATGATAACTAGCCTACATCCTTTCACAGGGAGGGGGTATACAGTACTATTACCCTGTTTGTAGACCAGCTCTTCGAGCATTATGTCGAGGGTACCGAAAGCATTCTAGGTACCTACATGTACCAGGTATCCATTTACTTCACCTGAGTTGAGGGTGTTCAAATGAATAAATTGCCAACAGAGATATATAACAGAGTAGATCAGGGGATAATATTCTCAATACCTTATGAACCGTAGGATTTCATGTTAGTAAATTTATCAAAGAAACTTGGATAGGCTCCCATATTATTTTGCTAGTCATTTTCTTGAGCGTAATCCCAGTTAATTTTTTGTTTTGTAGTATTCATTCAATACATGTACATCATACAGCTTATTTCAAATTGCAATACATAACATAATATAGTACACTTGTATTAACATATAGAGTTAATTGATGTTGGATCGATACCGGCACATACCACACGGTACTGTGTCAATGACGTTCAAGCCACGTCTATTTCGAAACATAGAAATAATAGGCCTACTAAATTTCCAAACGTAGAGTCACTTACTGTCAAAGTAGTTAGTTCGATTCCTTTATAAAACAGTTATAATGTGCTTATTTGGCAAAATGGTCGAAGAACAATAATTATTCTGATAAGTTTGTCTTATTTATGACAGGAATTACAATGTAGTACATGCTTTATAATAAATTAAATAAATGTCAGGTTATCCTACCGCTTCACAGCCGACCAGCAGTTTCCTTATCCTTGAGTCCGTCTCTACGTGAAAGATTTCCCTGTGAAGATATATCCCGAAGGTGATAACATCAGTCAATCCCCAAACCAGAAGAAAAAAGAAACTTGAGACACAGAGACTGATGATGTACACGTTGTAGACGGTGTTTCGTAGCTTCTTACTCCGCAGGATGACAAAGAGAACGAACCCGTTGGCGACCAGGCCGACTAGCATGATGAGGGTGACCAGAGAAAAGGCCACCCGGAATGTCGTCAAGAGCTGATTGGCCAACTCGACGACGCCGTCGTCATAATATATGTCCGAAAAATTCGTAGAAGACATGTCATCGGTGTACGAAGCCATAGTAGAACAGATGATCGTAACTAGCACTGAAAGACGATAAACTATATGTGCTTTTCATCAAAGCTGATGCAAGGCCTATAGACATCAGAATGACCACCAGCAAACCGTTTATAACCTACATCATAATTATACATTATCGCAGAAACCTGTGTCCCGTCAGACAGAAGGACACTATCAGTCGCGTCGCTCGAAAGATTGTCGCGCCTACAACATCAGCTTACCTGTCTAAACTCTTAACAATAATATGTTTGGTATGGATAATCGAAGTCAGATTTGCGTATTTGATATCTGGCTTGTTTTCTATCCTCTCATCAGCACGATATAGGCCCCGTTCGTACTGTCGAAATAAAAACGCTCTCAGCTGGATTAGCACTCTTGCGCAGGCTGCACAGAAATGCCTCGTATCAGTTGTGCCCAAAATGCACCATTAATTCAATGTTGTCTTGCACTGTTCATTTCACTTTCACCATTTCACAAGGTGCGTCAAAGACCGCGCTGATCACTGACGCAGTTCTATACGTCAACAGATGACGCCTCGTGCACATCCAGCATTACACTTGAGTGTGAAGATACTTTATGCCAGAAATCATGTAGGTCTACAATTCAAAGAGTACTAAGACCCAAATTGCATACACAGCAAAGATGAACGTTAAGTGTAAGCGTAAACGAAGCCTCCAGTAAAAGCGTTCTCCTGGGAAGTTTTTATTTTGAAGTGTGAAAGGGCCTCGTTTATCTCTGTGATTTTCTGTGCTGATAGCGGATGTCTACTTCAGTCGTTCAGTAATGACAATCGGATGACACGTGAAACGCTCCGTGGCCCTGTTTCATTTATCCTATCATCACGATTGTCACATTTTCTATCACCATTTTTTTTTCTTTAACAAATTTGCTTACAGCCAATCAAATACAATTAATGCAGTAGCAACAGCAACAGCTATTGTATGACTTGTTATTGATACCAATCTTTATGAAAAAGGGCTCACCTGGTCGTGTATATTGACATTTCTTGAATAACAGTTTACTAAGTTCCAATTGGAGTTTCTAAGTTTCTTGTGTTGGAGAGGAATTGGGCCCAACAACAAAAAAGGTCTAGTTTCGTGAAATAAATGAACCTCTGCAACTATATGATAATGTCAAAGATTAATCGAGAAAGGAAAGAGAAAGAGAGAGAGAGTGGGAGAGAGATAGAGAGAGAGAGGGGGTGGCCGCATTAATTTTTTCTTCGAAATTCAGATACCGCCCGCCAAATGACTTTTTGGTTTCCTTTCTTCAGATTGCTTTGAATCACTCATGCGTGAAATATGGGGAGACTCTAAGCTTTACAAATATGTGTCATTCATTAATTATAGTTGTGATTAAGTTATGATAAAACATCGATACTTCTCGGTTTCGTTTTTTTCTGGGACGCACTGTATTTACAAAATGTTGATATATTAATCTGTCCCCCATGCCCTAGCGAGAGCTTGGCATGAGGGATAAAATTGATATCATTGATGGGGGAAGGGGTGAAATATATCCAATTATATACCTCACTTTAGAAATCCAGCCATCTGATTGGTCGAAATTGGAGTCGTGATTTTAGCTATTCCCGTAAAGAAACGAAAAATGCCAGTAACGGTCAATAGTCCAAGAGTGAGATCCCGAAAAATTCCGGTTACCAGGAAAATAGTAAAATTTTGCTGCGATACCCATAATTGGTTTACGTGTTAAAATGTTCTTTGTGCGAGCGCGGATACCATACAGTGCTTTTTGTCTGCGATTCCCAAATGATTGTAAAATTCAGTCATCTTTCCAGCGAAGATTAATAGACAGTGTCTCAGATTTTCTGTGATGTTTTAACCAATCTTTAATCAAGAAAAGGATAAGGTAAGAATTCTTGGTAGATTTTTGTGTCAATTCGGTATATAAAAGAAATATCGACTGCTTTCATATTCGAGGACTGGCTGTTTCTATACTGGCTCGCGGTCCCACCCAGGCGCGCCTCGGGGTGATGGCAGGATGCAACTTCCCCTTGAGCACATAAAATCAGCCAGTCCTCTCGTAGCAGTCGATATATCTATACTCCTGCCAGGAGAATCGAAATTCTTAGTATTGAAGGCAGGGGGGCTGGCAATCATGTCCGACCCTGCCTAGAGTGTTAATTCCATCTTCCTTTTGATAACAAAGGTGTTTCCTACATCTAAAGCAGGATCAAGGGTGATCATTTCCATTCCAATACCACATGTAGATTAACGATCAAAGATAACATGGTTAATGTATAATGATGTAAAACTGGGAACAGAATCGACTTTGAGGGGAACCAACATTACTGTGTCTTGGTTTTAATGAAAGCAGAAAAATGAAAGTAAATGATAGACAAAAGTTCGAAGAAGTTCCGATAGAAAAGAAAAAAAACTTGCTATATTTTAATTGAAATCGATCAAAGACTAATCATGCCAATTGTCTCTGTATAAAAAACACATTATCTCATTTTTTCTCCTCTGAAGAAGAATTGTAATCATTTCTTTGCCCGAGATACAATTAGTATTTCACATATGAAATACAGGAACATCAAATGCGGGATTGTAGACACCACCCAACTCCCCCCCCCCCGGGTTTGAATTATTCTCTGACAATATTAATGTCCCGTCCAGGACTGCCCCCCCTCTCTCTCTCTTTCTCTCTCACCCATTGTAATAAATCTCATTGTCTCTCTGTCTCTTATTTTCTATA
The DNA here is from genome assembly GCA_037976565.1 of Mesocentrotus franciscanus. Classification (NCBI taxonomy): domain Eukaryota; kingdom Metazoa; phylum Echinodermata; class Echinoidea; order Camarodonta; family Strongylocentrotidae; genus Mesocentrotus; species Mesocentrotus franciscanus. The sequence goes on from CP137683.1 coordinate 2,231,581, forward strand.
TTTGTCTTCATTTCTATGTATATATTTCTATATGTACTTGTTTATGTTCCTTTATCTCTCTTTAGGCCAATTCTATTTCGCAGTGTTTTGGTGAGTAGGAATATGCCTCTTTGGAGCTGGCATTAATTTGGCGTTCGAAAACAGTGGAATGACATAAATTCAGTTTGATAACAAAGATTCTGTAGTCATATCTCTAACCCACTCTTTCGATCAGATAAAACTTAAACGTGCGTTTGACTTATCAACCTAATATGAGCGGACATCAATATCATGATTGTAAAAGGTATAATCACGGCTCTGCCCCCTGGACCCCACCAAGGGCCCTAAGTAGGGCCCATTAATGCTCATCATTATTCTGACCGTAATTAAATAACTAAAACCCCTGAGCTTCCGGGGGCTCTGCCCCCTGGACCCCACTAAGGGCCCTAAGGCGGGCCCTGGATGCTCATCTGACCGTTATTAAATGCCTAAAACCCCTGAGCTTCATGGGGCTCAGCCCTCTGGACCCTCCGCCAATTACTGACCTGCCAGTGTCACAAAAATAATAAGGTATCTAAATATGCTTATCTGACCGTAATTTAATGCCTAAAACCACAGAGTTTCCGGGGGTCTGCCCTGGACCCCACCAAGGGCCCTAAGGAGGGTCCCTGGATGCTCATCTGACCGTAATTAGATACCTAAAAACCCCTAAGCTTCCGGGGGCTCTGCCCCCTGGACCCCACTAAGGGCCCTAAGGCGGGCCACTGGATGCTCATCTGACCGTAATTAAATACCTAAAACCCCTGAGCCTTCGGGGGCTCTGCCCCCTGGACCCCACCAAGGGCCCTAAGTAGGGCCCATTAATGCTCATCATTATTCTGACCGTAATTAAATAACTAAAACCCCTGAGCTTCCGGGGCTCTGCCCCCTGGACCCCACTAAGGGCCCTAAGGCGGGCCCCTGGATGCTCATCTGACCGTTATTAAATGCCTAAAACCCCTGAGCTTCATGGGGCTCTGCCCCCTGGATCCCCGCCAATTAGTGACCTGTCAGTGTCACAAAATAAGGTATCTAAATATGCTTATCTGACCCCTGAGCTTCCGCCCCTTGACCCCCGCCGGGGCAAAGCCCCTGGACCCCACGCCAATATTTACGCTCCAATAGCTTCGCCAGCTACGCTCTACCTGATCGTTAATACTCCACTTTGAAAAACGTTCCGCGGGGCCTGCATGTAACATGTATAAGAGTGGTGTTGATGCAGATTTTTTCTTCTGCCCCCAAACGTTTTTGCTCATTACGCCACTGCCCCCGAAAGGTGAGCCCCCTGGAATGTTTGCCACCCCCCCCCCCCAATCCCAAACTGCTTCCAGCACGCCTGCTCTTGGATATAGTATATTCAGTTAGAAAGTCTGATTAAGACAATTGCAAAAACAGAGCAAGTGGCCATTTAAAAGTTTTTGAACGTGTGCATCTGTAGGACATTCTCTTTCAACAATTAAAACAAAGAATGAGAAACAATGAGGAGGATTGAGCTCTGGATTTGAACTGTAGTCTCAGGCCTTACTGGTTTTGACAAGCAAGATAAAAATGCTTCTCCTGTCGTGTTTCTCGTGATTATTAATTTTTTTCATTGTTGAAATTTGACTCTACAAGATGGAAATACTCGTCAACATGTGAATGGCAAAATTCCCAGAGACTCAATAATACGCACTAATGACTGAATGGTATGATTCCAATTGCATATCATATGTTAAAGATTTAAAGATGATTAATTAATGTTTAATTTGGTATATAAAAAATAAGTTTATGTTGAATTTATTTGAAAATCTTAATTAAGAATAGCGTCCACTTTCTTTCTTTTTCTTTTTTGGCCAAAATTATTTTTCGGTTTTACGGATTACACAGCAAAAAAGGCACGTCACTTATTTTCGCTATATATTTCGCTCACAATAAAACGATTATGCATAGGCCTATCATACTTTTCTCATAATTACATATAAATCACAAATCATTTTAATACAAAATAAATCACAAAAGCCGATGTGTCAAAAGGGGAGTAGACACTGTAGATAGATAGAGAGAGAGGGGGAGGGGTTGAAGTAGAGAGAACGATGAAAGAAAGAGGAAAAAGTAGGGAGGGAGGAAGAGACAAGCAGGCCGGGTGGGGAGAAGGAAAGAAAGAGAGAGAGGTGGAGACAGAAAGAAAGACATACACACAGAGAGACATACGCACGCACACGACCACACACGCACACATACACACACACACACACACATGCACACCGTATACAGAGAGAGAGGGGGGGGGGGGCGATCCGGACAGATGGGTAAATACTGATCATGGAGCTAGGGAGTAACACCACCGTCTGCTTCAATGATATCCTACAGTTAAATCATAGACAGCTGTTAATTACTGAAGAGACGTACGTTCCTTTAAAATGTCATGCATAGTTTATGTCAGTAGTTTGTCAGTTTTCACATGACTAGATATGAATTTTAATGGTGTGGTCAATTGGGTGACTGTATTGAGAAATATATACGTCTGGTTATTGAATGAGTTTTATAACCTCTTTTAACTCGTCAGCAGGCTCTCTTCCAAGCCAGGCATATAGTTGGAGAGTGATTCGATGAAGCCAGATATAATTGATACTTGATAATTTATCCTTTTCCACAAATGTGGAAATATGCTTTCCACCAGCAAATACTATAACAGGCAAAACACTAAATCAAGATGGAAAATAAAGTGCATGTAGGCCTATACTATTACTATAATTTAATCTGTTCACAGAACAAAAGAAAGGGGGCGTAACTCTGCTCGTATATTTGTTATGTTCGCGAACTTCTTACCCGGCCGGGCTTCTTACCTCAATAATGATACTTTTCCCTACTAATGTGTCCATTTTTCCTCCATTTTCTTGTCCTTTTACTTTTCATTATCTTTTAGTGTAGTCTTAACCGGCAGAGCTAGCATATCATAGGCCTACATCATATATGTATCCTATTGAAGGAAATTTCAGTTTGGTCTAATTAGGATACTAAATTTATTTTAAAACGACTCGGAGTAGACTAGTTTAGTGGATGTTTCAATTCTCTCTCCGTCGTCGGTACGGTACGGTACGGTGAATTCACAACAAAGATCGACCAAGTAAGCCGATTAATATTAGAAAGTGCTCAGGCCTAACACATTACTAAGAATGTCTTTCATCTATGTAGTTCTATCTTATAATTGGGCACGTTTGTGATGTGTGTTATGATCCGCTTTGTGTGTTCCCAGGCGTCACGCGTCACGTAATTTGATTTTGACAGCAAGAATACCCGTAAATGTAAGGCCGTAGGCAGCACCACTCCTGCATGGCCATGGCAGATCAGATCTACCAGGCCAAGTGTCACGCATTAATATGCGTGACGGTCACGCATCGAGGGTCTGAAAATGCTGTCATGCATGGCATCAGGGTCAGACTGGGGAAAGAAGAAAAACAAGGTAGTAATTGCTACGTACTATACTTCGTACTGGCCGACCGCCTCGAGGCCTCGGCTATATAGCTCCTCGCAGGGCCTGGTTCGTGTAGTAGCTAGGGCCTAGATCTATATCACATGCACATGCACGCAGTAGCATGCATGCAGGCCGGTGTGACAGGGATAATTGACCCGCTAGGGATAATTGGCAGTGACGTCAGTTGGGCAGATATCCCTAGAAAAATCCAGGGATAATTGGCAGCGCTCTGGGATTTTCGTCAGCGTCATTTTATTGATATCGATAATGCACACTGGCGCGCACGCACGCTCTCAAATCGAACATACAGTAAGTCAGTATGCGTACGGGAGTATGAGTGTTTGACATGATTTATGCCGCAGGATGTGAATTGTCGCCATTCAAAGTTTCTCAGGAAATTAATTCATATTTTTGTTTAACAGAAAGCAGTTTTTTGGTTTATTTGAGTAAATTGCACTTAACCTCCACGGCTTTACTTGTATGTTGTCACTTTCCATATATTTTCGATGAGATTTATTTTGTCTCAGCCTCGGGATCAAGATCATGAGGTTGAATGGTGTCCACCGATGATGGGCCCATATACATGATATATATATCACTTATAAGACATACAAATTAGCTCTAAAACAAACAAAAAATAAACATATTTGTCACGCTTTATATCACCCGACTTAAGATTATTCTATATCATTTGCCAAATGATTTTTATGAGCAAATAATCCACATTGGAAATCGATTTACAAGATGGACACTAATCCCTGTGCCTGGACATTTATCCCTAGAGGTGCACCAGTGATAATCGTCCAACGGAGCGTTGTGTGTGTGTGTTTTGGGTATTTACAGACGTGTATCAATCAGATATATGATTATTTACGTCTGGGACCGACCTTTAACGTCACCATCCGAAAGACGTATTGTGGACAGATATCCCTTGATTTATCTAGGGATAATTGGCACCGGACACATGGACAATTATCCCTATCGCGTCGCGTAATGCACGTGCGCGATTTCGAAACGTACACTAGTCTATACGCTATACATACGCTATTCGCTATACCCTCGCCCGCGTGCCGATCGAGTCATGAAAATGTCACGCATAGCCGCATAGCTGATCGATGACAATAGACGTGGTTTTGTAAAATTAAGTTCTAGTTGCTCTCCATTTACATTGTACATTATAAGCGACATCATAAAGTGGGCATCAATACAGAGGGCTATACTATAGTATGGTGAACAATCACTGCGCAGTAACGTAGTAAATAGTGTAGAACTTGTGTGTATATATGCATATTTATTCAAGTGGGGGGGGGGTTATGAATAGATCCATCCCCCATCAACAAGTTAGGATTGTAATTCATGTCAGTGCCTCTACTAGCGGCTAGTCATTCAGAAAATGAAAGGGGGTTCGGGTTACTGGAAATAGTAGTTTATCATTCAATAAAATTTCATCTCGATTCTATTTCATTTCTTGAATTAGGAACCCAAGAATTATGAACCTTGTTCTATTCTGGAATTATATACATTAAAGTAATGAACCTTCATAATTAATTTAATTTTTGTATACAAGATGTAGTAATTGGTAACCATCAAATGAACCATGGAGGTGTCATGGTAAATTGGTTCATTCACTTGATTCTCTATCAAGAGGGTTAAAGGTTCGGATCCCACCCTGGCACTAAAATCCTTTGGCAAGACATTAATCTACATTTGCCACTCTCCACATAATTATCTCCACCAAGGTCAGATGTTAACCATTATCTTTGGTTTGTGTATTCCAATCCAGCTCAAATGTCTCACAAGTATGGTGGTAACATATGTGGAGGGTTTCCACGACCCAGAGGAGGTCGCCAAGATGTGCTACACGCCTCTCGGTAACACCGGCATGGAGCTGTCCTCCATTGGCTTCGGTAAGTTATTTGTGTGTGCAGGAATAGACTATGACCCTGTAACATTAAAATGGACTATGAATTGATCAATTCTACAACATATTTCTTTATTGAAAAGGACAATATACATGTCTCCTAAAAAGACAGATGGTCTTCACATGAAGTGGGCCACTAAAGGCTCGTTCAGATACGTTGCAGCTAAACCACAGCATTTTTCTTTATGATGACGTAAAGTATAATATGCTTCAATTTTCTGTATCTTGTAGCACAGAGCTCAGTGGATACGTGTAAGTCCTTTGTCATGTTCATCGCATGCACTTGCCATTCATTTTACCCCCAAAATGCAACGTTTTGTTATTAATTTTGTTAATGGTGGTTTAATGAACAAGCCTCAAGATTGGTTGTATAATGCTATGAACAGGACTAACGCAGGTTAAAGAATTCAAGTGTTCATGAAGGTAAATGACATATCGTCGCTCGCATCACGAACCGTCCTCTCCGCGCATTTCCAAGCGAAAGTCAGTTTTGCAGAAAACGCGTTTAAAAGATTTTTTAAACGGTATTTGTTAGACTTTAAAATAAATGATATTAAAAATCAATGTGACTACTTGATAGCTTAGGTCTTAAAGTTTTATACAGTGTGTTTAGATTTTCTTGAGTTGGAGTATTTTTGCTACAATTGGTTTGTAAACAGAGAGAACGGTTCGTGGAAAAGATAAAATGTGCGATCACGCTACGCGATTTCACCACGAACCGTCTGCTCTACTTGCGCAACCTGACAGTGTACAAATTGAATGGAAGGCTCTGGTACTGCGCGCAACAGAGGACGGTTCGTGGTGCAGACAAATCCTATAATCGCTGAGCTGACGCTTTGTGATGATTACGGTATTACGTAACCAAGCATATTCACGCTCTGAAATTTTTACAGAATGTAGGTAACCATGAGTAAATGCTAAAAATGAAAAAAAATGAAAAATGAAAAAAATAGCAAATTTTGCTAGAGAGGACGGTTCGTTGTGAGAGCGACGATATCTTAATGTATTGGTGCCACGTCAGCCACGTGTAATGTTTACCTATGATAGTCTTGACAGACTTGTTTAACTTGACTTGCCATTGCAGGTGCTTCACCTCTAGGAAACCCTTACACTGCTGAGGCACCTAGTGACGCGGAAGGTCAGGCTTGCGTCTTGAAGGCACTAAAGCGGTATCAACTACATTGACACAGCACCTTGGTACGGCCAGGGCAAGTCAGAAGAAAAACTTGGAAAGGTATGTTGATAGTGGTGTAGTAAGCAATAAAATTGGGCACGTTCATTGTAATGGTACAGCGTTATAACTGGGAAGCGATTTATAAGAAACCGTTATTATTACCATTATTCTTTTCTTATCATTCTTATCATTATAATTATTATTATTAATGTTATTATTATTGTATCCCCCGGCAGTATGCCGGTGGGGTACTTTGGATTCAGCAGCGTTACGCCGCGTCCGCCGCCGCCGCGCGTCATATTCTTGTGTGCGCTCTAACTGCCACATTCCTTGACGGATTTTTTAAAAATTTTGTATGGAGGTGTATCTTGGTATAATCTACACACCTATAACTTTTGGTGATGCTGCCCTCAGTGTTCCGTCTTCTATAGGGTAAAAGGCCATATTTTTGTGGATGGTTTGTGTGCGCTCTATAGGCCACATTTCTCAAGGGATTTTGTTCAAATTTTGAACGAAGGTGTATCTTGGTACGATCTACAAGCCTATAGATTTTGGTGACGCTGCCTCCAGTGTTCCGTCTTTTATAGGGTCAAAGGTCATATTTTGATAGATATCTTATGTGCACTCTAGTGTGCGCTCTAACTGCATCATTTCTTGACGGATTTCTTTCAAATTTTGTATGGAGGTGTATCTTGGTATAATCTACACACCTATAACTTTTGGTGATGCTGCCCCATTGTTCCGTCTTCTATAGGGTAAAAGCCCATATTTTTGTGGATGTTTTGTGTGCGCTTTATAGGCCACATTTCTCAAGGGATTTTGTTCAAATTTTGAACGAAGGTGTATCTTGGTACGATCTACAAGCCTATAGATTTTGCTGATGCTGCCTCCAGTGTTCCGTCTTTTATAGGGTCAAAGGTCATATTTTGATAGATATCTTGTGTGCACTCTAGTGTGTGGTCTAATTACATCATTTCTTAACAGATTTCTTTCAAATTGAGTATGGAAGTGTATGTTGGTAAAATCTACGCACCTATAGTTTTTGGTGATGCTGCCACGTGTGTCCCGTGTTTAATAGGGTCAAAGGTCATATTTTGGTGGGTGTCTAGTGTGCGCTCTGCAGGTCATGATGTCTTAGATGTCTTATGTGCACTCTAGTGTGCGCTCTAACTGCATCATTTCTTGACAGATTTCTTTCAAATTTTGAAAGGAGATGTATCTTGGTACAATCTACACATCTACACTTTTGGGCGATGCTGCCCTCATTGTTCCGTCTTTTATATGGTCAAAGGTCATATGTCTTTTATGCGCTCTAACTGCCACATTTCTTGACAGATTTCTTTCAAAAGTTGTATGGAGGTGTGTCTTAGTACAATGTACACATCTTTAGTGTTTGGTGATTCTGCCACCTGTGTTCCGTCTGTTATAGGGTCAAAGGTCGTATTTTGGTGGCTGTCTTTTGTGCGCTCTAACTGCTACATTTCTTAAAAGATTTCTTTCAAATTTTCTACAGAGATGCATTATACTCTAATCTACACACATATTGGTTAGGTGATGCTGCTCCTATCCTAGTCTTGACAATAGTCCCAAGCCACTAGTGGCGATCTCTACATCATCCTTTTGTTTCAGGGAGGGGAGAGGGGATCTTTGTCCCTCCTTCGAACATTAGGACGACACAAAATCGCTGCCACTGCCGGGGGATACATTCGCATTGCGCAGCAATACAGATTGCGATATTTCTAGTTATTATTATTATTATGATTATTACAAATGATTCATTTCTTGATTTCCCACCAGGTTCTGCAGGACATCCCTAGAAGCAGCTACTACATCGGTACGAAGGTGGGACGGTATGAAAAAGAAGTGGAAGGCATGTTTGATTTTTCCTCTGAAAGAGTTACGCGTAGCATGGATGAGAGTCTATCAAGACTAGGGCTTGCATGTGTGGATATCATCCAGGTAATATATCCTGTACACTTTCTCTTCTGTTAAGGATTATAAACCCCTAGTCATCTGTTAAGGATTATAAAGCCCTAGTCATAACAACCATGATAATAGTCTTCCTGTCAATCCTGTGAGTACTCTACCTAACTACATGTAGCTTCCTTTTCCTCTTTTGACCGTATAGCTGTTCACCGCAAGTATTAGTACAAACCTGTCCCAGGTACAAGGTCGGGATTATGCACTATCATGGGAAAATTCAACATAACTTGTATACATGATATTATGCCATAAAATAAACTCATCAAAGTTCTGTATTTCAAGTTTTAGCGTTGATATCTCTCTTGTTAATGTATTATCATACTTTACATTGGTATCAATACAAAGCCTGTTAATTCCCCTTTACAATGATGTCCCATTTGACATGATTAAGTGAGCATGGAATGTGCAGTACGTCTGAATATGGGGCCAAGTCAAAAATGAAATGTTGCAAAATGCATTGTTATTGTCAATAGGGGAATTCTTCATTTGTTTGGAGGATGGATTGAATTTTGAAGGAATAAAAATGAATTTTCCAACATTTCACGTTTCACTTGGCCCCATATTCAGATTTCTACACATTCCATGATTACATAATCATTACAAATAGGGCATCATTGCAAAGGGGAATAAACAAGTATGATAATAGAGTAACAAGAGAAATATCAACATTCAAACTTGAATTGCAGAACTTTTTTGATGAGTTTATCCGTTTAATAAGCCTCTCTCAAAACTTCCACCTATCCGCAGAATAGCCACAAAGGTTACTGGTATTTCACAGACTTTTAAATTGCAGCAAATATGAATTGATTCTGAGAAATAATGCCTTGCTTGGCTTCCTGCGATTTTACACATTTACTTATTTATTTCTGGGCCGACTTTTAACCAACGGGGACCAGTACAAAATGTATTGGGGGTTACCATTTCTTTCTTTACATCTCTAGGTGCACGATGTGGAGTTCGCTGAAAATATTGAGATCATTTTGAACGAGACACTGCCGGCCCTTCAGAAGATAAAAGAGGCTGGGAAAGCTAGATTTATTGGTATCACTGGGTATCCAATCAACACACTTAGGTAAGGATGGTGGTCTCTCTCTCTCTCTCTCTCTCTCTCTCTCTCTCTCTCTTTTTGTCTCTCACTTTCACTCTCTTTCGCACTCTCCCCTCTCTCTCTCTCTCTCATTTTCATTTTCTCTCTCTGTCTCTCTCTCTTTCTCTCTCACTCTCTCACTCTCACCCCTCCCCAACCCAAATCAGACCAACTAGTGCTGTAGCTCGCTACCCAAAATCCTATTCTTGTCTGGCGAGTTGACTTCTAAAAATCTTAACTGGGTTCTGAACCAAATGGGGTAAATCATTAAACACCGCAGTCAAATCCATCATTCAATCTTTCACATCAATAAATGTGTGATCTTTCCTGAAGGACTTTCTGGCACACGTTCCAATTGTCTAGGCAGACATGTTGGCTTACATACAAATGTAGACAAGAAAAATAAAGAAATTAAATACTTTCTTGGGGATAGAAGAAGATGACAAATAATGAGCTTTGCGGCTTTCTACCAGCCCTCTGTTACCGAGTTGACAAGATTTGTGTTTTAGTCTGGTTTATCTGGTTCCGCTCGATACCCTCAGTCTGGCGAGTTTTAGACCAGTTTTAGCCTTGTTTAAGTAGAATAATCTACTGACGAATGGATCACTATTAGTGAAGACCAGTTGTACTCTGTCCTGAACATTCTCCAATATGTACAAGTATTCAAGTATTTAAAACCACTAAAGAAATTAAATGATAAGCATTTTGGTCCTTGAGGTCAGATGTTAAAGGTCACAGGATCGTTGATCAATGAAATCAAATGTAGGCGGAGGCATATTCAAGACGTCTTATTCGTCTCGTTTATCTCCTGCTTTTAGATAAAAATCTGCTTCTTGTGTTTCATTATCCAGGGAGATTGTAGAACGGAGTACAGTGAAGATTGACTCGGTATTATCATATTGTCATCTGGACCTCAACGATTCTTCGTTACTTGATCATATTGCATTCTTTGAGGTAGGTCAGTAGGAATGGGTTTCCTTTAAAGGAAAATCCAACCTTAATAGCAAATTTCTCTGAAAGAAAGGAGAAAAATTCGAGAAGCAAATTGGTGAAAGTTTGAATGAAGTCGGACAAATAATAAGAAAATTATGACTTTAAAAAATTTGTAATCACTATATGTAAGGGAATTTCAAAAAGGCCAAATTGGTAATGACACTATAGTGTAGTGGCAGACAACTCTCCCATTGGTTTCAACACAAAAAATTCCTAAAATATTGATTTTTCGAAATGTATGATACAAGAGGGTCTTTCCTTTTTAGAGGACCTGTAATAGTATGCTATTCATAATATATTTTGAGTAATACCCCAAGGGAGTAGGTACTTAACAAAAAAACAGAAAGTTAGAATAATTTTGTACATGATAAACTGGAGCGTTGTCCATAAAATGACTACGGTATGTCACAATCCACTGACCAAAATGCCAATTTTTGAGGTTTGCAGAAATATAGTGATTACATATTTCAAATGCTCCTTACCGGTTTTTTCTAATCTGTTTTATTTATCTCAAACTTTTGCCATTCTGTTTCTCTTATTTTCTGCTTTCATACTAATAAACTCATTACAAAGTTGGATTGCCCTTAAAACAGGGGTCCAACCAGGCATCGGGTTGGCTTTAAAATTAAAGGAGGGAAATTAAAAGAGAGAGAGAGAGGAGGGAGGGGAGAAATGAACATAGAGGACAGATTTGTGTAAGTGTTTTAGAAAAAGTGATTAATGATATGAAAATTAGGGAATTTCTACTCAACTACGACACCTTTGTTTCTGGTTTAACAGTACAGTTTGATTCTTTGTTTTGATTCATAGCAAAAAGGAATTGGTGTGATCTCGGCTTCGCCCCTCTCCATGGCTCTGTTGACCTCTTTCGGTCCTCCAGACTGGCACCCAGCTTCTGATGACATCAAAGCATCCTGCCGGAATGCTACTCAGTATTGCCAAGATCACGGTGTGGACATTGCCAAACTAGCCATACACTTCTCCTTATCACAGGCAAAAGTAGCAACCGTCCTGGTCGGCATGGATAGGTGAGTGTTCAGTAGACTTAATTAGTTTATAGAACATTAATTATTATCATTTTCATGTATATTGGCTCAACTGATGGTTTTGAAGAGCTTTTGTCATTGTCCTTATACCATGTAGTGGAGCATATTGGAGCAAACTGAATTCTTAACTTTATTCCTCGACCAAACACTGTAAAGGCCCTTAACCCTGGAGCTAACAAAGCCCAGAGCGATTATCTCCGGAGCAAATAACAGTCACAGAGTGGTAAATAAGAATAGATTTGAAGCTAATTATAATTACTCATAATGGATTTGCTTTTGAAAGAAGCTGGCATAAACTACTTTAGATTGACGTTACAGATTTATTTCTGTTGAGTACTAAATTGTGCGATTTTTCTTTTAAAAACAGACCGTCATTTGTGGAGCGTAATTTGGATGTGGTGCAAAACAAGCTCAGTAAAACCGAGGAGAAAGTCTTGCAGGATATTCAAAAGGAGTAAGTATAATGGTTATGATTGTTGGTTTGTTTTACCTGACTGCTGAGAAAGCATGCATATGCTTGTAGGTAAGCCACCAGGGAACCGATGGCTTTAACCAAGCAGGGGACAGACAAGTATTGTTACATCACAATGCCTGGTTGTACGATGTGTGCTCTTTGTTACATCACAATGCCTGGTTGTACGACGTGTGCTCTTTGTTACATCACAATGCCTGGTTGTACGATGTGTGCTCCAGCAACGATATCTCCTTGGTCGATTTCCTACCATATCCGTCTTCCTAACTTTCACCGTGGACTAAACACCATACCTACCTGTAACCCTAAACCTGAAGCCCTATTGCAGCCCCAACGCTAGCCCTATATCTGTTACAGAAAGTAGTCCAGAGCAAGTGTCACTGGAGCAATTGTTGGGTCAGTTTAGGACCAAACTCGGCTCAAGTACGAACACTTGCCTGATCATGAAAAGCTTAAAAACCCTATCCGATGAAAATACAACTTCATATAAATGGAAAGCTGAAATAATGTAGAATACTATTATAAGGAATACAAATATTATTGCAGTTACAGTGACGACATAATATGTGGAACCGATCAGCTCGCCTATATAGCTGTGGCGATGAACTGTGCTTAATTAATGCAAATTCATTGTGAATATGGGTACTCCACATTAAATAATCAAGTCAATAGCTAGTTTTTAGGACAACTTCCGATTTTCAAAGCTTTATATTTTGAGTAAAGCATATACCGTCAAACCTGCTTTAGTGACCACCTGTCTACAAAGACCACCTGTCTACAAAGGCCACATTTGTTGTTTCCCTTGAAAATAGTTTCTCATTGAATCATGTACTGAAGAAACCTGTCTACAAAGACCACCTGTCTACAAAGGCCACTATTTGTGTTTCCCTTGGGCGGTCGCTATAGACAGGTTTGACTGTAATTGATATTATTGTAATCTATGTCTTATAAGCTTTCCGTTGATATATAGTTCATCTATTTCATTTTTCACTTCCGACAGGGTCAAGCTCTCTGTTATAAGATACCAAAATGTGATGCATACTAAACTTAAAGGGATAGTTGAGTTCTTGTTTCAGACTGCAAATGCCTTCAAAGTGCATGGTTATTGCTCTTATTATCATTTCTAGTGCTCTTTTAGGATCTGAAATTGCTTTGAAGGTAATTTTAGACCCCAAAATGTGTGAAATTTAGCCAATACGATCATACCAATTCAGCTCCACTTTCAAAAAAATACAGTGACCGTTAATTAATCAATTAATTAATAACAATACACGGGCTGGCTGGTTGTGCGTATTATAAGCAACACGAGAAAGCTAACAAAAAGCCAACATCGGCATTGGCTGGAATAAAACCTATAAGGCGCTATCTTGTTTTTTCAACAAGATTCAAATTTTGAATATTTGTGGGGCACCACAAATATTAGAAATCGTTATATTTATGGATAGTTCAGCCGTCTCTGAACCGATTTTTATCAAACAAAGATGATTTTGTCATTTAAATTGTATATTCTTTCAAATTTGACACTCAGTTTTTCATTATCTCACAAAAAAATTATTTTGTGTAGCGCCCTCTACAACAAAACTCAACTAGCCCTTTAATGTCATCATTTTTTTTTAATGCTGTGGTTTTACTGGTTCATATCTGAACGAGCCTTTACTTCTTTCCTAACCCAGGCAGACAAGCTGATCTTTCCCTATTGCAAACCCATGAAAATGGAATAACATGAACATATCACCTGCTTGGGGCTAGAAAAGGGCATTAACTCTGTGTTTACTCTGTGTCCATCTCCCAAGATGCTACCCACACTTGGTGACCGAGCCTTCACTACTGCTGCTCCCAAACTGGAATAACCCACCCATATTTCTTCTCAACCAGCAATCTCTCAATACCTTTCAAAAAGCATCTTAAAAGTCACCTCTTCTGTTAACAACATAATTGTAAAGCGCATTTGAGTTAGGAAAATGCGCTATATAAATACATTATTATTATTATTATTATCTGTCTGTCACAAGAGACAATGCATTTTGGGCCTATAAAGTCAGTCTGGTTTGTGGTTTACTTGCATCTCCTGCTGTAGCTGTACACTCCTATTCTGAAAAGACAAATCATAAACTGTAATTCTGTGTTAAAGTTTAGAATTATAACAGACAATATGCTGCCCAAAAAAGTGACATTTAGTAGTAAAGATGTTGATAACAAAGTGATATTTTTTTTCTTTTGGTGCTGTTTTGTTTGCAGATTTTTCCCTCCAGGAGTGAGTCGAACATGGGAAGGTGTGGAGGTGGCCAAGTACAGGAAGAAACTAAAGGCAAGGTAGTCAGAGCTGCAGGGTTGAAGGAAGCCGAGAAGGACTTGAGGATATCCTCATAGGACAGTACTGATCAGTTCAAATAGGGTCTTTTATATGCCCAATGTGTAATTTTGAATTCTGGTAATGAAATCAAATTTTTGAGTGAAACTGGCTATAAGTTACTCTGAATTCTTCATCATGCAGTAATGGTTTGTTGGTCCCCACATATGTAAACAATCTTTAACCCACTGCTTATATGAATCAGCTGACTCCTGTATTAAACCTATGGGAATGACATCTCAGTACTAAATCCCTATAATAATAATAATATTAAAACGGTGCTTATGAAGCACTTTCCACCGAAGTCTCTAAGCGCTATGGAAATAAGCCTTTGCTATTAGGGTGTTCCATCGAAAAAGAGGAAAAATGAATGAATGATAATCTCTAGGCTAAAACACAAGTTTTTTTAAACAACAAAACAGAAAAGTTTATGGAACAGCAAAAGGAGAAAATCAAAGTACAGCATATATACTAGTCATGAGCATACAAATGAGTATCTTTACAAAGAGGGAGGGCCAGTGACCAGCTTTACATGAAATGGAAACATTGTCAAATGGTGAGAATCCTGAGTGCATATGATTTAAGATCGATATTATCTAATGGTATATACTCTCAGCATCATTTACAACAACAAAAACTTTTATTCAAAGGAGATTCGTGCTATTTTTGTACTTGACTTTTATTGTCATTTAATGTTGTTTTATTTTTGCAATAAAATTAAAGTTTGAAGGTACTTGTATTTTGTTACAACAATCATGTCATATACAGTTCTCATTTTATAGTTCTTTTTTTTTAATACAAAATCTTTACTCAAGGAGATTTGTGCTATTTTTGTAATTGACTTTTATTGTCATTTGATGTTGTTTTATTTTGGCAATAAAATGAAAAGTTTGAAGGTACTTGTATTTTGTTACAACAATCAAGTCATTATACAGTTCTCATTTTATAGTTCTTTTTCCAATACTTCTTTTAGAAGAATTACAAAATTTACAAATATATATTATATATTTTAATAATATATCAAGAGAGAATTTTAGCATGTTGTAAATTGTATCTGGACATTTGTATTGACACAAAATTTGAAATTTGAAATACATATGGATCTGTAATATTGCTCTGTTTTGTTCATTTTGCTTATTTTTTGAAAAATCTTTATAGCTGTGGCAAGAATTTTTTTCATTTTTTTGGAAGGAAAATTGAAAAGTGGCACTTGGCTAAAAGGAGGGTGTAAGGATAGGGATGAGAGATGGGAGAGAGAGATGAGAGGGAGGGAGGGGAAAAAGCAAGTGGGAGAGAGAGTGCATGAGATATATAGAGAGGGAGATAGAAAAGAGGGGAGAGGAATACGGGGGAGAGTGCAAGAGAGAGAGGGGGACAGAAAAACAAGGTATTTATTTGAATACCAGATAAATTATAAAAGGTGGAAGAGAGAGAGGGGGAAGAGAGAAGGATATAAACTTGGGCTAGTCTGAAGAAGAGAAGGACGGTTAGATGAAAATAAATGAAGAGGGATAATAATACTAATTAAACGTTTTTGTATAGCGCAAAACACAGGCATACTAGCATGTCTATATGCGCTTTACACAACAGAAGTAGTGAAAATGGATCACGGTTCATGATTGTGAGATTGTGAGTTAATAGAAGTACTTTAAACTGATGAAAGGGAGTGGAGGTGATATGATGACGTAAGGGATATAGACGATTTTATCTGTTATCAAAAATGTTTCAGTTTTATTATATTTCCGGATTTCAATGCAACTGTTTATCAAAAGGTGACCATGGCGGGTCACACCTATTTTTTCTCCATATTTGACCAAAATATATAGTTACGTGTTTCGGTTCACCGCAATGTACAAATAATAGTGGTTGCCCTAATTACCACTGAATATTATGACGTCAATATGTTGATACTCCTTGAAATTGTCATGGACATTGGCATGAATACCACACCCAATTCGATGAAAAGCCATTTTTACGTAAAGCTAGGTAAAAATTAGTTCCTAATTTCTTGTCCGGATTTTATTTTGTGTGTGTTTTAAATTTTTTTCCTTTTGTTTTTGTTTTTGTTTTTGAAAATGTGAAGGAGGATGTCCTATGTCTATTGACAATGGTTGAAATCGACCAATGCTTTTTGGGAGTAAAACAGTACAGGCTCAGTCTTGTGTGTGTGTGTAGTGGGTGGGGGGCTTTCCGCCTATTTAAACCTATACCACCCGTATAATTCATTGTACACATTTTTAACCTATTCAATCGTCCTCTATTCACTTCAAGGTATTACAGATGTTAAGTATATATATAAAATATACCCCTTGTGTGTGTAAAGAGATGCATTGTAAATCACTAAATCCTTTGTGTTTCTGCATTCTTTCTGCTTTACCAATAAAACTAGGAATTTAGATGAATGGGCATACTATTCAAATACACCTCTTTCGCACTATAGCAGTAACTGTTGATTTTTGCCGAGACAATCTTTTTTTTCTCTCTCTCTCTCCCTCCGAGTCTCTCCGAGTCTCTCTCTTTCCCTTTTTCTCGTACGCGACCCACTTAATCTATGGACTAATCTATGGACCCCCTCGATGGGGGCTGCCCCCTATGACTCGGATGCTACGCCCCCCCCCCCACTCCGGGAACGGATGGACCGCATTCATGTTCCCAAAATCTCCGGTAAAGGGGTACTTTTCACGCAACAAAGTCTGGCTCGTAATACACAAAAAATAGGCCCGTATTGACTTTACACACCGGATTGAGTAGGGGGGGGGGCGGGGCTACGCCACTCATGAAGTCCATATTTATCTTTGTCATTCGGGGCCTATTACTCTATATAAACATTCCCTTTAACTATAGGGTTTGCATCAGTGACAATTAATGCTGTTTGTTTTATTAAAAACCCCATTCACCTCGCCAAATCGACTCCAAGGAGACATCTCACCGAACAATATTTGCACCCAATCGGGATAATGTCAATTTCCCTTCAGTCAATTGCCGGTCTCGTGTCGATCTCGTCTAGTTTGTCTGGTGTAATAATACAGACAAGGTGGACAAATGATTTGTGAAGTATAGTGCACTTTACAGAAGTGAGGTGTGTGCTGAAAGGATCGAGGGATTACCACGTTCAAAGGAGGAAGGGAGCTAATTATTATCCGACCACAATTGAGTTTAGAACGGACGGACCAGATTGGTAGCGGGCGAAGGGCGCGAAGCGATGATACCGCGTGTGAGCTCCTGCTTCCTCATTCATTGTCATTCGTTAGCTGTCATATTACGGGACGGTTGATCAATCTGCAGCCGGTTGATCACTATTATTCTTCGTAATAACACGAATTAACCATATCAACACGAAGTTCAACTTCCTTCAATTCCTCGATTTACTGGATTTCCCCTTTCGTTCCGTCTTTCGTTACATTTTATTGAGCTATCACATATCCTGACTCGCCGTGAAAGATCTGGATTGGAATAAGTAATTACCTCTCAGAAATTAAACAAGACAGTCGTGATTTCTCAAGTATTAATCTAAGGTAAGAATCACAGAGCACTTCATTTATTTTATTGTCCTAGTTTGTCGTTGCTGTTGTTTTTATTTTGTTTATTCTGCTTTGTTTCTTTAAATGGTGCAACCACGCCAGACTATAGGCCTATATACAAAATTAAGATCATACCAATTTTACATCATCACTAAGGGAGTTATGGCATGGGACAATGATATGATGCGAAATCAATATCATAACAAGTTTGGAGTAAGTGTTGCTAGTTATTATGATAACAATTGAGAGGTAGTACGTTATTTATTCGTCAACTTCACTAGCTTACAATATAAATAATTTCTCTTTATATGATTGGTGTCAGACTCTACATTTTCTCTTTTAGTATATACAGGTGTACCTGTGATTAAATTAAAAGTAATGGTGATATTAGATCCCACTTGCAATTCAACATTGTCATGGGCATGCACTGCGAGGTCAAAGAGACAAGCATTTATTGAAACAATCAATGATGCTTCATTCTGCGGTACAAGTCGAGTTTGGTGTTGTCTTTTGTCTCCCAAATAAATCAATTATTGACAATACTCTCATGTCTACGCATGAAAATAAACAACCGTATGACTCTCGGGTTCAAGGCCTGTCAGAGTCAGATGGACTCCTTGCCAAGGGGGACTCGTTTTGTGCAACAAAAAATTCCTTTGACAGATAAAAGCTTGTCAGAGGCTTGTCCGACTTCGCAACAATTTATGTATGCAAATTGGAATCCATCCATAGAGATTGGGAGGGGGGTCGGGAGAGGAACAGGCATAGATTGAAATATATTAGATAGTCAAAAGACCTTTACTCAATTCCGACTGAGAGCTCCGACGTATACATGTGTGTTGTAGGTCTACAATAGATTGCGGAGATCGGATTAACTTAATTGTGTAATTTACAATAGATAGTAAAGTTATACATGATGAAGACCGGTCATGTTCTGTCCTAAACTACATTATAAAAGAATTCAATTGCTTGAACTCGTTTCTTGTCAAGGTCAACGCCCTGGTGAAAATGTTTCAGAGATCGCTCTTGAATTCTTTGCTAGGCTAGGCATGCAGTTTCATTCTCACTCTCATTCTATTATGAGAGCCTTAACTCATATTCATGTCCTTTACCTAGGGTTAACGCCCTTCTGTCACTCAACCAATGATGGCGAACATCGGACCTTGGTCTATATTTTCTAGTTTTAGTTTACTATACATGTTTTCTGTTCATATTTTTGACTATTTTGATATTTATTGATTGATTGGATATTCTATACCGAACGTGTAGCCCTAGGCTCAGTTGCATTCAGTTTACAATAAGTATGTTTTTGAGGCTCACGCTAATGTTAAAAACAATTATCAGATATAGGCCCAACAAAAGTACTGAAATTCAAAGGCATAAATAGATGTTCTTTCCGCGAACTTGTAACGATTTTTTCAAACTTTCGCCATTATGTTTTTTCTGATATTTTCTGCTTTCATTCAAATGAACTTAGTACAAGAGACGCATTGCCCTTAAACATGGCAGGCCTGCTATATATGATGAGGTAGTCCACATATTACACACTATTCATGTTTATATCATTACTTATTACTCCAGGACTAAACATGCACAAAACAAGTGGAGAAATGACAATAGTACATTATCTTGCAATACCGAATGTAAAGTCGTTAGCCTTCAGACACGATTACAATCATGGCAATGTTGATAATAAGCTGTTTACATAATGGCAGTTTAAAGCTAAGCTATACACACGTAAGGACAAAGGAAACAAACGATTTGATAGCTATTTAAAGCTTCGAGCAAGGAGTCTGTTACAATGATGAGTATAATTAGATATGGTAAAGACCTTTCGTTCGGAAGAGATACGTCTTATATTATAATCTGTCCTCGCGTTTTGTTGTTAACTTTAATGGTAGTAGCGGTTCGATAGGGGGCGGCTTGGCGGGGGAATCAGTCGCCCCCCTCCGAAAGCCCCGAAAACCAATCGCCCCACAAAAAATACTCTTCTCGAACCGCGTCTGTTTTATGGCAGGAAGAAGGTGTATAAAACAAAGCTGATATGATAATGATGTGTATCATGTAATTGTTAACGTAATTGTAATGTAAGTCACTGTCTATCCGTCCATATATGTCCAGTGCATGCTTCTGTTTTATTTGTTTTTGTTTTTGTTTCGTTTGAAAGAAGGTAAAAAAAAGTGTATAACAGTTTCTCCGCTTGTTCTTAACAGAACAACATCGATCGAAACAACAAGCCAGGAATTACATTACGACTCGACTACCTCGACACGACTTAGAAAACTAGATCCATAAACTTATCCAGAATGTTTAATTTGTAAAAATACAATATTTACACCTTGAAAATTCAGTTTAGGATGATATAGTTTGATGATTTACGTATTTCATTGCATTGTATATACCTTTTGTGGTGTGCAAGTATTGTTTACGAGCGTCAGGGTTTGTTGAGTACGCGTGTGTAATGGTCTGTGGTTATTTCCAAAGTTCCCGCAAGAGTTTAAAAATAGCGTGAAACGTATCAATATATGACATGGATGATTCGGCAGTAATTATTTGAGATCAAATATTTTTGTTTTGAGATTGCGTTCCCATGGGTAAACCATGTCCCCATTGACGTGATAAAATATGAGTATTCAATCGAGCGAAATGCTTACAATGGTATTTCAACTGGAATATAGCAATATTTTAATATTCCCCCCTGATTTTTGGATCATGATTTATTTCCCACTTACTTTCGACTTTGATTTAACATATAAGTCGAATTAATGCCTAGTAATAGGCATGATTAAAATTTCTATTTGTTTAAAAACTTGTAAAATAATTGTAAAACGTAAACTTATTTGACATTGTTTATTCGACCATGCCTGGTTATGATATATTTTCGTTTCTATGGCGGCTACCGCGTTACAATTGATTTGATCATAAATAATGGATATTGATTTAATTAAGTTGTCTTAATAATGAATTATTATTAATTGTACTTAGAGGTAGAAATATCCTTATTATACATGCTATAAACCTTGTAAGTTATATACCTCATGCTTTGCCATTGTGCTGTGATTATCTTCTACATCTATATAGCTTTCGATTTTGATGTATTTGCCAAGCTTCTTTTTTGTGTGCAATAAATAATAATAATATCAGCATAGTCGTGATAAAAATCAAACTAATACAAAGAAATGCTCGTGGTAGAAAAGTCAAAGCCATTATAATATGCTTGAAGAAAGAAAAATGGAATGGAATTTTCTTCTCTTTCACGTTGCGATATGAATGCTGCGACTAAAGTTTGTGTCCATTGTAATTAAAGGGGGGTTTACCCTACTAGTCCACACCATTGTTCGAATAACAGAAAATGGCCAATATTCTACGAATTCAGTTAAACCCTGTCCCGAGTCATCAGACTAAGCACAAAGCTAAAGCCTGACGTCTGGTTTAAAGTTTAGTAGAATAATGGCATATATATATATGGGGTTTTCTCTGCGATCCAAATTGCGGTGACTTAGTTTCGTAAGCCGACGTAGATAGCATACATTTGAGAACATACATGGGCCGATTATATATTAATTCTGATATGATATATCAGTGATATAGTAATTTATTATTGTTTAAGTTTCCCGAGCATGTAGAGTAGTGTCTGGAGCAATTTGTTACTGCAAGGAAAAGGTGCTAGATGAAGTACCTTTTGGATCGGTTAGCATACAGGGAAATACCTTCATAAGTATTATATACCATGATAATTATACGGCCCGCTATCGAAGGTTAATGATACAGTTAGTCATTTTCCATTACCCACCACCCCCTTCTGCCCCTTTCTTCTCAAAATCACGAATACAAATCTGCTACTTGATCAAGTATCATGATAGGTGTATTAAGTTTGAAGGCAACCTACCGGAAAAGGTGACAATACACATTTTACAACGATTAAACACGCTAAATATCTAGTTCCTGTCACGCTAGTCCCAAGTACTTTGCAAGGCATCTTTGGATTGTGTGATTGATAAAGAAGTAAAGAGATAATTAAGTGTTCCGTTAGTAATACACCATCCGTATCCTCCATATGCAGCACTCTATAACGGGCCTCTCTGTTACCCGGAATTAAAGGGGTATCATGACACATTGATGGGAGCAGGGAGGTGGTAGGGTGTACTTAATTACGTAATAAGGGTGTGCTCTAACCAGTAACCACTAGAGGTGCTTATGATGAATGATGACCCCCTTGAATGGCAAAAGGGGCGTTAACTAACTTTTTGGTCATTTCTAACAAGAAACTAATGCAAATAGGGGGAAATGGAAGGGTTTTTTGATTTTGACTTTTAAAATTGTGCGTCATGTATAGAACTACAAATACTGTGAACATTTTCCCTTTAAAAAAATTGTCGAAATTCCTTTTTGACCGATTCATATAAAATTAAATGCATTTTGTTTCTTCAATTAAGTATATACTGTTTGAAACGTGTTAATGGGATAACGAGCCTATCCGTATATATTCGTTACTATGTTAGTTACATGTATGTATTCCAATAAAATTTAAATACTGTAATACAATTTTATTATATCAAACAATCCCATAGTACACAGGTGTGTATTAAACGCGCCGCCTCTCTCAATTGCCTTTGATGATATTCCTGAGAGAAAATCCTCTCTGTTATCTTTTGAGAAGATTATAAAACCTAGCTTATCAGATCAAATAAATGCCGTATAAAAGAGATATGTGCCAAATTCGTCAGGATTACACAAAGAGGTCGTATAATTAGACTAATTGAGGTCATAAAGCACCACAAAACGTCATCACCATTATCGAGAATGGTGGTCTTGAGGAATTAAGGGTGAAACAGAAATGGAACTGAGAACTGCTCAATGATACCCCCAAACCCATCTTCAAACAGAACTTATCATCAAATGAATGTGCCATCGTTCGGTCGTCTGGCTGTCCGGTAAAGAAAAAAAAGAGAGCCTTCTTGGGGTTGTGTACTAAATGTGTGTCACTTGGGTTGTTCAGGTTTTGTAAAGGGACAAATGTCGCCGTTGTTACCCCCCCCCCCTCCCTCCCCCATACATGTACGCCAGTGTCTTCACTAGGCTCCCTGAACTGCATGGTAAAGAACAAGTACGTGTGTTAATTAAACAAAACAAAACATTCATCTTAGATTATGTTGAAATTTTCTCTCCGAGATAATGTCAATATTCATTTGGAAGTATATGAAAAGAGAAAATCCTTGTCCTACCTAATTATGCTTGAGGATATCAGATACAACCAATCTCTAAAATGTACTACCTTCATGATATAAATGGCGACTGGATATATGCACGCGAGTCCCCTGCACTCACCCCCCCCCATGTATATCACGTATGGGTATCAAAATATTGCTTGTCACAAAGTGGAATAATAAATGGGGAAAAAAATTCCCGTACCTACTCAACCAGAATCATGTCAAAATGACCACCACATTTTCGAAGTTGCTGTTACGTAACTTGCCATCAAAAATCAAAGAAGATTCGGACTATTTTGCCATCTCTCGACACAAATGTACCAGTATAACTTAGATATATAGACATAATATAAACTACACTACCCAATATCGCGTTTGATAATCAATATTATACACAGAACAATTTACTTTTAAGTTGTAAAAGTGAGCGTAAAGGTCAAACAGGTGTCAATTCGATTTAGAAGATTAACGTGCAGACCCACGTGTTTCATGACAGAACCACAAGCTTAAAAAAAAAAACACGAATGGATATTTATAAAATAAATAAGTTTCTTTTTGTAAAACTGCCCCTGAAACCTACATAATTACATCTTTTTTTTTTATTTATTGTCATGTTATAAAACCTATTTCAAAAGTGACGATAAAAATTATTAATCCGAAGAACAATACAGTCGAAATTCGAAAAAAAATGTTTGGTTATGAACTGATGATTTTCAAGCATGAATGTTGCCAACATAAAACTCGCACGTTATCAGGTCAATGAGGCTTACTTATGCCAATTTTTGTGTTAATCTGCTGTTCATACTATAAATGCACAAACATTACTATCCTTTTATCCAAAATAAATGTGTATTTTGAAAAAGACACTCGCCTTGTCACCTTATACTATAGCCCATCAGATATTCTTTAATTTGACAACTTGATAAATAAAGTTTGTCGACAGACAGCTAAATAGCAGTATATTTCCTGATTCCTGTCAAATTTTATCCTGTGTCCTTCTTTTGAATGAAATGGATGGTTCAGTTGATAGTGAAAGTACTTCCTAAACACCATCCATCCTAAAAATTGAGCAAAATATTTTGGATATTTTTTTTAAAAGTGACATTTGCTCAGTGATCCGCATGATCAAATTCGGATGAGCAACCTAGTATCAAATATGATGATGATAATAATATATCATACTTAAATGCATATCACAATGAGTCCCTATGCGCCGTAACGGAGAGAAGGGTGAAATTTGCTCAGCATACTTCCTTAAGTCATTTATTTATTCATTTTATTTATTTATTTCTAATCTTTTGTTAGGGTAGCCCATTCATCAATAAGGAGTGTTCTTCCATGGGGCCCTGAATAATTATGAACATATTTACATCAAAAAGCATAACGTTTATACAGAACAGTTAAAATAAAATTCCATAGTACATTTAGAAAGAAAGAAAGTCAGCAGTTAACATCGGAAATTGTTTATAAAAAGAAACTTTGTAAGACGTGTTGTCAACAGTATCACAATTTAATTTGTAATATAATAAAGAAGGCATTCTAAGCTATCATGCCATTACATTATATTTTTAAAATGTTACTTGGATTTTGGATATTGGGGCTTGAACGCGGGATTTTTTCTCCTTTTTTCCCCTTTTTTTTACTCACACTCCATACTCTGGTCATGAAAGCATGATAGTTCTTTGTCTTTCATGTGGTTAATTACCGCTAAAGGTTACAAACGGGATATTCTCACGCGTTACATATTCCAACAGATCACATGGATAATTGTTTCTTTAACAAACAACTGAGGAAAACACCAAACTTCCTGCCAAACACCGACTTTAATTTGAGTAAAGTCTGCCACATAGCTGAGTATACAAAGAACAGAAGTTCATTCAAGATTTCGTGTTCAAATAGTTTTTGAAAGTTCATTCGGAAAAGCAAACGCGACCTACATGTATACTCTTGTGAGTACCTCATTTAGCAAAGTGACTGTAATACAGCGTGTTTGGGAGTAGCACGAATACGACAGGACAAAACGTATGATAAATCAGCATACAAAAGATATAGGCTAGAGATGAGGGAAGGGCCAAATAGTAAGAAACACTGTTTTATGAGTGTATGTCACGTGCTCTGGTGATCATTTCAGCGGTCAATTTTCAACACTAATTATTCAGATTAGTTCAGACCTTTCAATATTTCTGCTTCCATGTCTAATTTACTTTTGTTATTTTAATAATGTATTCAAATTATTGAAAACCTGAATGATTTAGAATTAACAATCAATGTTTAAAGTGGATCTTCGTGGAATGTAAAGTTAAACGTTTACCAAAACTCGAGAAATTATAAGCGAACTGCCCAAGTTGACGGCCAAGATAGGTCAAAATCAAATATACTTGTATGAGTATCTCTGTACTGGTAATTCAGTGAATCCTCCTTTGATCACGTCATTCAAATTTCCTATAAACTGAAATTATACACGGTTATATAATATTGTCAATTTCTATATATTTATATTTATAATTTGTTAAAGATATTTAAGCTATATTCTTAAGAGGGATTCATTCAAATGTACTGAAAAAACTTTCGTTTAGTTCTGTTCTTGTTTCCTCTTCTATTGTGAGATACCTATTGCAGTTGTAATATTCACTTATAAGTCATCAAATGTATAGGTAATAGAAGGTCAAACTCAAATGAGTTATCAAAACATTCGACATGCATGGACAAATAATACAGTTGGTAAACAATCGAAATAAAAATTGGATAACAACTAAAAGCCGTAGACTACTGAAAGGCATTCGGGCACTTCTCTGTGGAAAAGTCATAAGGATTGTAATCTATCAGTGACTTCAATATTTCAATATGTCATCAGAAGAATTTTATTTTATTTTAATGAGAAAACACCTTGTAAACATTCGTGCTCCTGTTTCATTCTATGAGTTACTTTTAGCAATTCACCTTTAACTGATAACGAAACGACTTTGTTATCTGAAATGTCATGATTGCTCGAATGTCATGTGAAGCGGAAGTGATAACCTCAAATGAGTTCCTGCCATTGCCTAAACAATGATGACATTACTGAAAAGAAAGTGATAGGATAGATAAGCGAATGAAACGAAAAGAGTTTAACAATTTTATTGCTTTATCGACATTGGCAATGATTCCTCTTTTACCTGTGTATTCTGATGCTGTCAACGCGAATAAAACATAATTATTTATGACAGCTATATTACGCCCATGATAATCCATATGTATAACGCCCCTCGTAAAACAATGGGGCTAGGTCGAGTTGAAGTATATAAAGGATTAAAGTGAGAGGGCTGAAATATTATGATCATGTCACAATGCAACACGTGTTCTCCTCATAAAGATATAAACTAATTTCACCATGGATAGAATCACCCCGCTTGGGTGGAGATTATTTGAAAGAATGTAATCATTTAAAACCAAAAATCCAGGATCGTCTGAACGGTATGGGGTGCAAAAATGTTTGAAAACCACGAAACTCCACGATGTCTGGCCTGGGTATAGTATACAACGCCTTATTGTACTTTGTTGTTGTTTGTTTTTATTGTTGTTGCTTGTTTGTTTGTTTGTTTCTTTATTTCATGAGGTGTTGCGAATGCCTTCAATTTTTAAAGAGTAGAGAAATGATCTACATGCACTCATCTTATAAAAAAACTTATGTTTTATTGAAAAAGAAGTCATATTTTATTTTTAAAATAGGATCCTATGATGATAACATTTTGTTTCTTTATATTTCAGTACAATGCTAAGGATATAATCGAATGAATATGCACTACTTTCAACTTCATAAGGAATCAGAAAGTGAAGCTTTGTTAAATGAGTGTTTATGGTACCCTTTATAACATGAACAAATAAGGAAATAACGAAGAATGGTATCTTATAAATAACTGGCCTCGTATGTTTATTTAAATATTTAACCAATTTAGGTAATTTGTCATTATCACATGTCCAGCATATGCCATGACAGATCCATCATGGGATGAGCTCCTTTCTTTTTTTAATTAATTGGTTAGATGGGGTATAGAACAAAGGAATGTGCAAAATATTGCTCTCTTCGATTATACCCACGCAATGTTCCACCTAAGTAATACTTAAATTGCCTTTAACTGAATCAATATAACTCTGAACATGCTAAAATAGAAATAACTGAGGTACTTTTAGCACGCATATGAGCGCTCTTTTGCCTTTTTTAATCACATCTTAGTTTTGCGGTTTTAAATAATGATCCATAGACTGTTATTTATGACCTGCCTAAATTTGATCCAAATGTTTTCACCCTCAAGCATCTCCTAAAAATAGATATACAACTGAAAATGGTTTTTAAAATATTACCTATTTAACATGCTGTAATACTTTAAAAACGATGTGTTAAATCCATTATGGTCTGCTCGTATTCTTAAAATAGTTTTGAGCTTTTGTATGTTTCTTTGTTTGGTTTGGGGGCTTGGGACGTCGTTTGGTTTTGTATTATGTGTGCATGATTTCGGGGGTTTTATGGATATTGAGACATAATGATAAGAGTATCGGAATATCTCAAATTTAATTATGGTCAGTCAGAGCGCTCGACAAGAACTTGGAAGGTTTAGTCTCTGCTAATAGTTAACACGAAACTATTCTACTCATGCCGGCCCGTGTCCATTAGCAAGATATTAACCTTAATTCTGGCAGGTATATAGCAAAATGATACCTGGTACGTATAAGTATATAAAGTAACTCATGGAATGCTGCAACCACCGAAATCCGTAGATAATTTGCCTAAATATTAGGTGAAAATTGACCGAAAATTGGTCAATTCTAAACTCTTTCTACTGATGCGAATATGCTTGTAGCACATCTTCTAAACTTCAATAGAATTGCGTCTATCCATACAGGGTTGTTTATCACTCTTTGATAACGAGGTCTTGGAAAATGTTGTTTTGTTACCGATAAGTAGGATGTATTCTCTTATACAGATCCTTATGCCACTTTCGTCATAATTACACTATATAACTCGTTGGAAAGGCTAGAACTGATTTATGAGTTATGTGAGTACGAGAAATATGGTAAATACTAGTTTCATAATGATTGAAGTACATGGTTGTTACATCCTTCTTAGAAATCTTGTACATGGATCGGTCAAGAGCACTTCACGTGTTCAATCACATTTCTATAGCGCCCTCAGAAATCTTATTAGTCCAATCACCTTGACTATAAAGTCTATTTAGCCAGTGTATCTTTTTTCACACTTTAAATCGCATGGAGTAGTAGTTTGTTGGCAGTACCCGTGTCTATATTTCATTTTCTGTACGGAAATCACAATTACGACACGATGAATTCGTTACTGACAGAATGAGATCGTGATACCACTTTATCACGAGCACGGCCAATGTGACTTGCTTGATCGATTGGTTACGATTAATTTGGTTACATTTCACCCTTTCCAAACAAATGGTAATATGACACGATGGCATATGTTTAATTATTTGTATTATCATTTCATTATTATCCCTATGATTTGAATCTAATTATTTTCATAACTATTAACTCTCTTCATTGGCTTACTTGATCCATTGCGATAAGTTCCGTCCCTTTCCACCCTTCTCATACAATAACCAGAAGGACATGATGAATAATTTGATTGTCGTTATTTCACCTTTCACCTTTTAAATATTTTTCTCTTTCTTTACTGCAGATATGATGGATGACAATGGTTCACCGAGGACTTAAGTTGCTTGACGAAACTTGGAGACCCACCACTCTCTGTCACGTATACGCAATCAAGAAAAACTTAGCACAGGAGTTGTGATAAATCATTGCTTTAATTGATATTAAGTATAAGGTATACGAGAGTATCGTGACATGGAATTATTTGCATCCGAGCAGACCGGTCGAAATCGAGATAAATAGTTTTGGATCAGGGGCTTAATATTGCAGTTGGTCTTAGAAAGTAACTGGAAGATCATCAACGGGTACTTCTTTAAGCTCGTCACGAGAAAGAACTTGGTAATTACAACGGGGAGTGATTATATACATTGAAAATGGAAAGGCCTTATCACCCCATACACCCCGTGGATCATTCTGATAACACAAGTCACTGGAACGATGGGGAATCCGAGTTCGAGTTTTCGACGGCCAGTCACCGAGTCCTGCTGGCCGCGCTTCTCCTCGTTATTTCCATCGTCAGTTTCCTTGGCAACGCCCTGGTCATCCTCGCCGTCGCGCTCTCTCGACGACTGCAGACGACCACGAATGTCTTCGTCATCAACCTTGCCGCAGCAGATATCGCCATCACCGTCCTAATGTGGTTCCACGTTGCGACGCTATTAACCTTTCAGGGAATGCCGTTCTCTGATCTGCTCTGCATGGCTGTCGCCGCATTATCGCTGATTTGTCTTGGAACAAGCGCAATATCTCTGACCATGATCGCCATTAATAGGTACTTTTTAATCACCCACAAGCCGACATCGTATATCAGGATCTACAAACCTCTCAATATCATCTTCATGGTCATATTCTCCTGGATTTATCCCGTACTGATCATCATCATTGGGACTCAGACGGGACTCGGGAATCTAGGCTATTCTCACAAGTACAAAGTATGTACGCAGGATACGTCTCACGAAAATGCAGACTATTTGAGTATTCTTGGTGCGCTCTCTGTTCTCAGTCCAGCCGTCATTCTGATCCTTGCATGCTACGCAAAGATATACCATCACGTGACCAGCCACAATCGTCAACTCTATCGATCAAGGAGTATAGATGGTATGTCAGATATCACTTGTACAACGGGGGCGGTTTCTCCTGATCAACGACGTCTCTCGCGATCACTGCATCAAATGGGGGATCCCATATCCCACAACGAAAGCAGCGCGAATTCGAACGATTACGACAACCATAACGGAGGCGTCAACGGCCTCGCCACTGTTCTCTCGCTCGAGAAAAAACGCGCCAAGAAGGTGCGCAAGCAACAGGTCGAAATTACAAAAAATCTATTTCTGGTCATCTGCGCGTTTCTAATATGTGTCTTGCCAGCTACCATCGGGGGTCTAATCCCGTCCAGTGACCCAGCTATCCCTTGGATCACGCTAATCCTTGTCTTTAACTCGTGCATTAATCCCTTTATCTACGCATCCAGGCATCCAAACTTTAAGACTGTCTTCAAGAGTATCCTCTCCTGTCGTCTGAACTCTATACCAGACGGTAGTTGGAGAACCAAACGATCGAGATCACGTTTCAGCCACCGAAGATCGTTTCGAGTATGATGTCCGCCATCCAAATTCCTGACGTAGGACTGCGTCAACGACTGATGAGTCCGCACCCTGAAAGAGTGACATCATACGAACACAGAATGCAAAATTAATTGTGCAAACATTGCGTTGAATTACTGGCGCATGAGCGATTAGCAATATTAGTAACCCGATCGAAATGACGCCTCGCGTTCAAAGAACATTATCACATTGCACAAG
Source organism: Mesocentrotus franciscanus (assembly GCA_037976565.1). Lineage (NCBI taxonomy): Eukaryota > Metazoa > Echinodermata > Echinoidea > Camarodonta > Strongylocentrotidae > Mesocentrotus > Mesocentrotus franciscanus. The sequence continues at coordinate 2,262,264 of CP137683.1, forward strand.
GGGCGTTATTAAGCTGACGTATGGTTGTTTCAGTGACTGACGTGGTCTTTGACGTCCCATGTTAGAGTGACATTGTAATCACACCGAATGCAAATTGAAGTTGTACAAACATTTCATTGAATTCTACTGGCGCATACGTTCATTGACTCCATAGGCTTAATTAGCGTCAGTGATAACGCATGCTGAATGACGGCTCGCTCGTGTGTAACGGTCATGATGATGAAGAGAAAAACAAATATTAATTGATGTACAGTGTATGTTTGTTATGATGGAAGAGTTTAAAGCAGAGATAGTGTGACCGAGATGTATGCTGCCAGGATCATATCCCGGTATGGGTGCAGCAAATAATGAGTACATGAGCAATCAAACAGAAAAGGAAATGATTCAATGATCTGAAAGAGTTGGAAATACAAAGTCATTTATTCTTAGTGCAATTGATCCTCATCCTAAACTTGTAGAGGATCGGTGATGAAAGTTTCGTTGTTGACCTTCGAAAGTCAAGAGACGTGTGAAAGTAATAAGGTTAAACCTTATTTGTGAAATTGATATCAAATGTCAAATTAAATTTCTCATGAACAATAATTGCACTCGCATTTGTAAGTCAAGATCTGAAATTCACCTGCAACTTTGCTTACAATCATTACATGAGTGAGACATGTAATCGTGTCAATAATCAGGAAACCATTTCCCTTTTAGAATCAATCGAATCGAAATCGTATACAGTGATACGACAGTAGATGGCAGTGTTGCCTTTTGTACAACTGTAACACAGAGTGCTGGCACTCGTGCTGTTGAGGCATAAGTCATTCCGTATAAATATAACGAGATCGTTTGATATAATTAATAAGAAGTGTCAAATGATTATAAGGATTTTCATAATTTCCATATTCAAGTAGACATAATATATTTGATATTGACTAGATCGCGTTTAAAGGTAAAGACCAGTTTTGGAAACGCCCCACCCTCTCTCAAAAATGGAAGCTCTTATTACCAATCATGTGAAAGAATATGTTTTGACTAAGACGTGATGATACAAATTTTGCGGGAAACCGCCTACTAATTGATATATTTGGTAAATTATCATATCGATCCGGACTGGATAGATATCGCGATCGCGTATATAGTCCCATATACATCTTTCTGTGTACAGTGCTTGTAACTTTACCAAGACTGGGCCAAATTTCTTATAATTTTGATGATTCCAGAATCTTGCAGTACACACCAATACTTATATGCTAGATGATCAACCTTTTCTGATCGATTCCACAACGTTTCTTTCACAATGCAATCGCATGACCAGAACTGGTCTATACCTTTAAGATTGTTGTAATTATTGTGAAAACTTGCTGAATTTGCAAATGATAACAGTGATATGTCTACTGCTAAATCCAATACGTTTCATGGATCAGCGTACCTATATAATGTAATCAGCCTACTTCTTTCTAACGTTATATTGGATGCAATAACTATGTTGCCTTAAACTTGCCCGACTTAGCAGCATCTTGGTGAGGGGAAAATATGCTGTGAGATATTTTGTGTAATCCAACTTTCAAGAAATAGTACAGTTTACAACTCAGTCAAATGTGTGTGTGTTATATAATATTTGTAATGTTTGCCAATCTCTATAAGGCCTAATAGTTCATATCCCAAGGCAAATCACATATGAACTTTACATATTTATTATAAATTGACTATTTAAAGCATTTCTAATTTGTACTTGACTATTACATACTATCGATTTCTAAAGACAAATGCATTCCATAAAATGTGTTAGATTTATGTGCTTCTTTCTTGAAAATTGTCGAATAAGATAAAGGTTAATATTTTGTTGGTTAAGTTTAGCACCGCGATGTACTAAGGTATATTTAAAATTAGTGATGTAAGATGCTCTATCGTAAATGCACATCTTCAGGGGATTTTTCAAAGAAAATTGAAGTCGTACATTGGTTAAATTGTTCATAATTGTTTATGAATTCCCATTGATATGTATTATGTTTGCAATATATCATGTGAGAATTTCAGTCTATGATCCATTAACTGAAATATGCTACAAGTATATAACACATTTGCGTTTCAGGCTTACTTAGCTTTCCACACGCATTAGGCTCTTGATCTGCTTACTTCTATAACGACAAGATATCTTCGATGTTCCAGTGTGTGTCTCTTATGTATGTCAGTATGCCATAACTGTTATATAATCACAGAAGTGACTATTATAACAAGCTTTTGCTATGAAAGAAGACATGTATAGTGTTTTATGTTTTATTTTATTTTGTGTGTAACTTTAGTGATCTTATTTCAATATGGTATTTTAGCAATGAATTATGTTTTGGGGCGCATTGGCATTTAAAGTTACAATTTCATTACTCAACTCATCACATTACCAAGTGAACACTTAAAGAGCGCCATCTTGCAACCAAGCAAAGTATCATTCAGCTAAAACTACACATCAGTTTCCACTTATTATATGTATATACACTGTAGGCCTACTACTACTACTACTGCTGCTACTACTGCTACTACTACTACTACTACTACTACTACTACTACTACTACTACTACAACTACCAACAACTACTACTACTACTACTACTACTACTACT
>CP137683.1:2265366-2329851 GCA_037976565.1 Mesocentrotus franciscanus
TTTTGTGTTTCCCTTGAAAATGGTTTCTCATTGAAACATGTATTATCAACACCTGTACATAAAGACCACCTGCCTATATAGACCACTTTTCTTGTCTCACTTGGGTAGTCTTTATAGACAGGTTTAAATGTACCACTATTACTATCACCACCACCACTACTACTGCTACTAATACTACTTCTACTACTATTAGTAGTACTACTACTTCTATTACTACTACTACTACGACTACTACTACTACTACTACTACTACTACTACTACCACCACCACCACCATTGCCGCCGCACTTCTACTGCTAACAATCCTGGCCTGTTGCTACTATTAATGTTTGTTTTCCATTTCTAACTCACTACCGCTATCTTCCACGAATGGTTTGAATTGTAATATCGCAACTTAAATATATATAGTATATAATTATGTCAAAGAAATAGCAAATCCATTCACTTAAAGGGTGGAGAATTATAAAAATCGATTTTGAAATTAAAGAGTCCCGTATAAAAAGAATAATATATTTTATGAATGAATGTTGGAGTAGTTAGAGAACAAAATAAATATTTAAAAGATCATTAAGCAAAAGATATACAAAATTATGCAAAAACATTGCTGGTAAAAACGGTACGAAGGAAAGAGAAAAAGACGACAGAGATGAAAAAATGGACAATAGAAATAAAACAAAGTATTTAAAGAACATTTTCATCCCAATCAATATATTCTGGTGACGACTTAGCATATTGAAGGTAGGCATCATTTCCCTAATGAGATAGTACAGAGGGAGAAGAAGCCTAGGTCTTGCCATCAAGGGGTACCAGTCATCATCGGTGAATTGAATGCGAATGAACAACGCAGATGATATTTAGAGGGGGTCTGGTAGAGTAGCTTATAAACTCCCTTTCCCCTCTTTCTTTTTACTCTCCCCGGTCTCTCTCTCTCTCTCTCTCTCTCTCTTGCCCCCTCTCTCTCTCTCTCTCTCTCTCTCTCGCACACACATACTCTCTCTCTTCCCCCCCCTCTCTCTCTCTCTCACACACACACACACACTCTCTCTCTCTATCTATCCAGCTAGCTAGCTATCTGTCTATCTTATTTTATTTTTCCATTCGGATTTGATTTGACACATGCGACATGCCCCCTGTAGCTACGCCACTGATCCCGGACATCACACGAGGGCCTTTGACATCAGCACTTCATCGAATTTGTAAATCAGTCTACCTCTATACCTCGCTTCATAGGTAGAGATGTGCAGGATGATGACTTTCTCGGTCACTACTCCACGACACTCATCAATTATTCAAGTATACAGAACGTGGTGATGATGACCCGGCTTCAAATGGTCCGAGAGGGATGAGTATGGTAAAGGTTCATGAGTGAGAGAGAGGGGAGAGAATGTGGGCTGATATAATGAGGATGTGTAAGGGAGAGATAGAGAGAAAGACAGAAGGACGGTGGAGAGATAAAATGAAAGTGATCAATAGGAAAAATACAATGAATCTTTCAGAGCGATATGTGAGTGAGAAAGGGGCAAAACAAATATATATATATATATATATATATATATATATATATATATATATATATATATAGCTACGAGAAGATTCAAGATTAATGAAAGGGAAGAGGAGAGAAAAATAAGATAGATGAATGGAAAGTGATCGAAGGAAAACAGGATGCGGAGAAAAGATAACTGCTAACAACATAGATTTACGATGGCATAGGGAAAGTCGCATAAGTAACACGATCTCAACTATTGTATATCAATAGAAATTATTTTCGGATTACGTAATATGTCATTGTCATGTTTGCACATTTTAATTAGTGACGCACAAGGCTATTGGAATTGCCTTAGGTTGATTTTACGAAATAAGTTACATGTGCAGTCATCATCGAGAACTATTGATAAATCGATACTGTGTGCCATTGCTGTGTGCCATCCACGCCAAGAGGGTTACCATCATGCCTAGGCGTTGTGGCGTGCGCCTGTAATCCAGCTAACAGTGGAAGTTACAAACTGATTCAGCCGAGGACGCAGGTTCGAAACTGAGTCACGTCTTTCGGATGGTGACGTTAAAGGTCGGTCCCCAGACGTAAATAATCATATTGATACACGTCTGTAAAAACCCAATCACACACACACACACACATCATCATCATCACCACTATACCACCGTCATCATCACCAACATCATCACCAACATCATCACCAACATCATCACCAACATCATCACCAACATCATCACCAACATCATCACCAACATCATCACCAACATCATCACTAACATCATCCTTATCATGATGAGATACTCTATTGAATAAAGTGTGGATGCTTAAGACTATCCCTATCCAGGTTTTCTATGATCTCCATTTGATTTTATATGTGCTTTTCTTTGTATCATATAATTATGTACATTCATCTATCGTCATCATGATAATCATCATCATCATGGTCGTCGTTGACAAAATGGGTTCTAGGACAATTACCCCCTGGACAATCACCCCTGGAAAATTACCCCCAAGGACAATTACTCTCTGGAAATTACCCTCTAGGACAATCAGCCCCGTGTGTGTGTGGGGGGGGGGGCTCGCATATGATATCTTCTCTTATGGCAATTGTCTTAGGTAGGGGGGTAATTGTCCTAGGGGGTAATTTTCCGTGGGGGTAACTTTCCGGGGTGATTTTTCGGGGGTTATTGTCCTGATACGGACAGAATGATTACTATGGCCCTGTTTCTTTTGATTCTACAATACGATACATAAAACCATATTATGTACTGTATCTGTCTTCTTAAGATAGTGGAGTACTTTCCCAATCATAAAGGGAATAAATATATGTGGGTGTGGTTTACCGATGCTATTTTTCGATAGATAAAAATCATTTCTCTTCACATGCATCTCATTCATGGTGTCTTCAAAAGGGAACGCGGCCTCCCCACTGATATGAATGTGACATTTTGAGGTGATTGGTACCTGAGTGAAATTCGATGTTTAATGTAGAAGCATTCATTCAGAAGCAATCTTTCTTTAATTTCCCGACGAAGTTATTGGATGTTATTCTATCTTCTACGAAAGAGGCATGTTTAATTAGTAATGAAAGGGGTGGCAGGGAATCCCGGAACCCCCCGTCTCTCTCTCTCTCTCTCTCTCTCTCTCTCTCTTTCTCTCTGCATCAGTTCCCAGTAAACTGGGGCCTGGCGCCATTTTCCTCTCCACTGGTGTGTTCGAGCAATCGCTTAACTCCAATTGATCAAACAAAAAATCAGCACAGACTAAGCCACTGCAACAAGCGAAGGACCATAGCTGCCACATCTCTTCAAACTATATAAGCACATCGCACTTGTTGTATTAAGTGTTCTTGTTAAAAACAATATTCATAGATGTGTTCTTGGAACTCTTGTTGCCTTCACCTCCGAACCCAAGGGGGCGTCCGAAATAGCCGTCCTTTTGACGAAAAGTGATAATATTAAGAGAAAATTCAAATCATCATGAGTTTGGTATCATTATGAACATAATGAAAGTGAACATGGAATTATCTACATATTGATATCAAATGCGAATTCCGAAATGAACAATGGAATTCAAAGTAATGCAAAGCATATCAAAAGCATGTTTTTTACTTCTTCAATTTTGTTGTCGTCTCTATTTTATTCATCAATATGCTTCTTGAGGAATCAGGCTCACTCGCGTGCTCACACCCCCGGATAACACCGCTTTGAGCTATGCAAATTGTGCACTTTGTTGCAGTGGTGGACTGAGTGAGTTCGCTGAAGTGATGCCCCATTTCATGCCAAGCTAGCCTTCTTGGTCGATTTGTCAGTCGATCACATCGGCACCTTCATTTCCCACTGCTCACATTCCAAGTAATAGCTTCATCATTGGGGAAATGAACAGTGGCGTATCCAGGAATTTGGAAGAAAAGGGGTGTCCTCTGCCTTTAGTGAGTTAACGTTATATACATGAATGCATATTTTCAGGTGTGGGTCTGAAAATAGGTTTTTAAAATAAATTTTCAGTCAGATGTGTAAGTAGAAGTCGAAAGCTCCCGTTTAACGGCTTTTAAAGACCGACATATTAAAGATAAATTTGCTGAAAGAGCAATTGAATTGTGAAAGAAACTACATTAACGTTATCACAAATGGTTGTTGTATTTTGCAACTTTGGAGCCATCAAAATGATAAAGAGTTGTCTCAATGTGGCTCACAATCACGTTCTTTGAAAAGCACTGCATATGGGCTTCAAAATCTGTTCCAACCTATTAAGAAATTTCTAATCAAATCTAGAACATAAGGGCATTTCTGGAACACTCCTTTTCATGAGACATTGTTACTACAGTCAAACCTGCTTTAGTGGCCACCTGTATAGAAAGACCACCTGTCTACAAAGACCACATTTTTTATTTCCTTTGAAAATGGTTTCTCTTTGAAACATGTACTAAAGGAACTTGTACATAAAGACCACCTGCCTATAAAGACCACTTTTCTTGTCTCCCTTGGGTGGTCTGTAATGACAGGTTTCACTATATAATGATTCTTCCTCATAGGAAGAACAGGAATGAAACAGATCACATATTACATTACACAGGCTATATAAGACATCTACCCTGCTTTTACATCAACATAGCTGCTATTATACTTATTAGGGCTATCCCATCATGCTGTTATCATTTTTCCTATGTAACCTATATGGTGTTCACATTGTTTTAAAATGGAAATAAATGAAATTGAACATCCGTAGGACGCGATTCAGGCTCAAAACTGGAGATCTCCCATCTCCTTATAAGGGAGTTAACCTTACAGTTCTTTAGAAGGGCCGCTCGCAAGAAAACGTGCTCCTGCCCCCGTCTGGTTCCACAACTGGACGAGGACCTGAGGGTGAGCGATGCTTCTCTAAACACGATGAAACGTGTTTGCTGTGCAATACTGCTAGCACTTGCTTTATTCTTGGGATTTAAGTGATGGGGTTTACTTCATGTTTAGAGATAAAAGGTTTCTACTGAAAAGAGTACGGAGACCCAGAATTAACTGGGAAGAGAATGTCAAGAACTGGAGTGGACTAAAACTGCAAGAGTGCACCAGAATGGCAGAAGATAGAGTGAAATGGAGAGATGTTGCAATCAACCAGGTGGCTCCTAAGGGACACGCAAACGCAAAAATTTGACGTATACATAATGCAACAAATTTTTCGTTTTTTACGTCCAAGACGTGAAAATCAAAAAATTTGACGTAGACCTATGCAACAAATTTTTCGTTGTTTACGTCCAAGACGTGAAAATCAAAAAAATTGACGTATACTTATGCAACAAATTTTTTGTCTTTTACGTCCAAGACGTGAAAATCAAAAAAATTGGCGTATACCTATGTTTGGTATTTTTTTTCATTTTTCTGTACTCAATGGCCCTGAAGGGACACGCAGACGTGAAAATCGGCTGGAAAATCTGCGTCAAATATTCACGTCTGCGTCTCCCAAAAGGGACACGCAGACGTGAAAATCGGCTGGAAAAATCTGCGTCAAATATTCACATCTGCGTCTCCCAAAAGGACACGCAGACGTGAATACTCGACGTGAATTTTGTTCAGTAAGCTGAGCACCAGGAAGATAAGTGTACCTGGGTTTGTTCTGCTATGTTTTTTAAACAGCTTTGTCTCGACATTAATTGTATACAACTTCATTCTTTTTTATGGACTAAAAGTGACATATACTATATAGAAGGCCTACAGATACATTACGCTTTGACATTATTTTGTAAACAGAGAGAAGGGGAAGGAAGGGAGGAAAGGAGTGAGAGAGAGAGAGAGAAGAAGAGAGAGAGAGAGAGAAAATGAGAGAGGGGAGAGATAGATTGGGAGAGAGAAACGAGAAAGAGGAGAGAGAGGAGAGAGAGAGGGGGAGAAATAGATTCAGGGAGAGAGAAGGGAGAGACAGATTGGGAGAAAGGGGAAAAGGAGAGAGAGAAAGGGACATTGGGAGAGAGAAATAAGAGAAAGAGAGAGGGGGAGACAGATTGGGATAGAAAGAGGAGAGAGAGCTAGGGAGAGACAGATTGGGAGGGAGAAAGGAGGAAGAGATCGAGAGAAAGGGAGAGAGAGAGTGGTGAGACATTAGGATAAAGAGGAGAGAGAGACATAGAAAGAAATAGAGAGAGAGAGAGAGAGTAAAAGGGTTTGATAAGAGGGGGGCAAATGGCAACAAGATGCACAAAAAGAAGTAATTGCTTGTGTGACACAGGATAAAGACCACGAAAGGAATGCGGTGAATTTAAGTCTTAATTCTCTTTTATTTCTCGAAACTGAACAAGAAAAAGCTCCCCGAATATGTCATGTCCGAGTAAAACATGATGCAGGCTATTACAATCAGCCTTCCATGTATGAGAATCCTTTATGTATGGTGGCTCCTAATTAGGGACACGCAAACGCAAAAATTTGACGTATACCTATGCAACAAATTTTTCGTTTTTTACGTCCAAGACGTGAATATTGGACGCAGATTTTCCAGCCGATTTTCACGTCTGCGTGTCCCTTCAGGGCCATTGAGTACAGAAAAATGAAAAAAATTACCAAACAAAGGTATACGCCAAATTTTTTGATTTTCACGTCTTGGACGTAAAAAACGAAAAATTTGTTGCATAAGTATACGTCAAATTTTTTGATTTTTGCGTCTTGGACGTAAAAAACGAAAAAAAATTTGCATATGTATACGTCAAATTTTTGCGTTTGCGTGTCCCTTAGGAGCCACCATACAAATGCCACTCTCCAACCTGCAGGTTATTTTCCCTGTGTGCTTGACAGAAAGAAATTCATTGAAGCCTCAAACACCTTGTCATGGTAGCTCGACTATATTAGCCGGGAAAATGATAGGATACCTTTATCTAGAGCGGAGTTTTTTTTTCTTTTCTAGTAACCGCTCTATATTATGAATTCATCATCTATTCTTAAGATTCCTTAGAATAGGAGTTAAATTGTGAATATCCGAATTCACAGAAATATGACGAAACGGTGTATGGGGCTTCCCCAAACTGAAGAGGATTTAGGCTTCGAACAAATAATTGGGACATTGTTATTATTTACGACCATTTCTAATCATACAATTTTATTTAAGGGACTCATATAATATTAAATAGCTACGCTCACACATGCGTGACTGGTATGATCCCAAGGCATCTTCAAGAGGATCAAATTATGTTTCTTTTGATATATGAAAGATTCAATTTAATTCAATTCAATTTTATTTCCACTTTAAAAACAATTTACAAATCAATAACATATACATATGAATAATAGTGGCGGGATCATAAAAAAGCACTAATTGGCTTATTAAAAATGACCCCTTAACAATATATACATAACGGATTATACATTGTAAGAAAATATCAACAATTATAACAGGAGAAAAACATAACAAAAACATCAAAATTCAAATTAAAAAAAACAAAAACAAAACAAAAAAAAATAGTTTATATTATATATTTATTTGAAAATCTGAATTATGAAAAGTGTCTACTTTCTTTTTCTTTTCTATTTTGCCGAGTGTAAAAATTGAGAAAACATCTTCCGAGTTTGGCCTATATTATTGCCTAACTGTTGGTCGGACACATAAAATAACCCTCATGTTGGGCGATCTATTAGCCCTTCTTTTACAGTATACAAATTCAGCAAAAATATCACAGAGAAAATCGGCCGTCGAAAACTAGTGTTTACACATTTTCCTTTATCCCACATAAATAAATCAGACGCCTTCGTATGAATGTCAAAAGCTTTAATTAACGTCACTTATAGAGGCGCGTGGCATCGCTCAAATGTGTTCTAATAAAGGAATCACACTCACCAGTTTAAAGGTAAAGCCCATCTTGATAGCAAACTACTCTAGATGATAAGGACGAAAAACTAGAAAGTTGTGATTTTGTTAAAATTTGTTATCACTATAATATGTATATGCTCTTCGGTAATGTCTCTGCATGTGATGTATCTAGTGGCGGCCAAAATTCATATTTGTTCTAACCCACATAATGACTAAAATTTCTTTTTTTTTTCTTCAAAAATATATGACTCTGGAGTGTCTTTTTTCTTTAAAGGACTTATGATAGTTTGCTATCCATAATATATTTTAAATTTTGCCAATGGGAGAATGCACTTAGGAGAAAAACAGAAATTAATGATATTTTTGTACACGACAAACGGGAGAGTTATCAGCGACTACGTCACAATCCACTGACCAATTTCATATCCGAATAGACTTAGTGAACTTATATATAATTCGAACAGTTATAACTTTGTTATTATTGGTCCGATTTATTTCAAATTTCGCTATTCTGTTTATCTTTTTTTCCGGCTTTCAGACAAATGAACTAAGTACAAAGATTGGTTTGCTCTTTGAATTATTTACAGAACTTGGACTTGAATAATCATCTTACTGCATGGCTATCAACGCACAATTGGACTTATAAACAAAAAATAACGCATTAGATACATGTATAAGAATGCAATTTCTATGAGAAGTGTGTTAGTAGGCCTATAGGTAAAAGTTTCATTTCGATGATCCGACATTTTCTCTGGCGACAATTGCGCCGGGTTTAATTCGTCAAAGTTATAGGGTTGAGGTAAGGTTAAGAGTTAAGGTTAGGATTGCATTCACATTTTAGTTTAGGTTTAGAATTAGGGTTATGGTTGGTTATATTGTTGGGTCGAGGGTGGATGTAAGAATTCGGTTAGTGTAGGAAATTGGCGAGGACCAAGTGTCGCAGGAGCAAGTGTCGCAGGAGCAAGTGTCGCAGGAGCAAGTGTGAGTTGTGCAACTTTAATTACAGGATTAAACTGCGCAGGGCCCCGTCTATCAGAGATAGGAGACTGTAAACTTGCGATTGATTGGAGGACTTGCGATTGACTCGAATCAATCGCAACTCTTTATAAGACGGGGCCCAGGACTTCACCTTGAGCGAGGGTAGTCCTTAGTCAATTCAATATTTATGAACTGACCTCGGGAAAAGTGGGCTACTGCAAAATCCTCCCTTGACAGTGTTACCATTTAGGGAGTCCCAAAGCAAGCGTATAGCCTACCCATATCCATAGATTCTCCCTAACACCATTCACGAGCTACATGTATGTGGATGAGACAGCCGGTGAAGAAAAAAAATTCGACCCGTACCAACATTTCCATTGATGTGTGCAGCCAGATCCTCGATCAAACATTGACCCACCCACCACCCCCCCCCTCCACCAAAAAAAAGGGGGGATATGGGGCGGTAAATTGAAAGAAAGGCTACGCGTTCGAATCCTTTTCCACACAAGTCATGAACACCCCCATTGATAAATAGACATTACAGGAATCATATGTGGGGAACGTTGCAGTAGGATATCTCCTCACATACACAAACTATCCAAGTGGCCCTGCTCCGAGAACACTGATCTCTAACCCCTCCCCGCGTAGGAACTACATTCAGTGATGTACGACCATGGAGGCTGAGTGGCAGCAATAATTAGCACTTGCTAATATTGATCGGATGACCCTCATCCACAACGAAACTACCGAGGGAATAATATATCATTTAGATAATGGACCCAAAGCCCGGCGGGCCGTGTCAAAGACGGAATTAATCCTGCCGTATCTAAACCATCCTCCATAATAATAAGAAAATCCATGAATGGATGCGCCTTTTAATATTACTCACTAGAGACAAGATACTGGGTTCGCAGTGGGGGTGTAATCAGATGCATGCAGCGTTGTCATTGGGTTAACACTTAACGCAACAGCTATTGACCTTGATGGTTTATCAGAAAAAATGAAATCACCAAATGTACGGCTTGGCTGAGACGGGAATTTTTCATATATTTTTATATAGGCATACGTATATGTCTTTCATAATAAAAAGGGGAAAAATTTCAGATTTCCCAATGTAGAACGTATTCCGAAAGTTGCAAGAAAAATTATCAACGTTATTTATAGGCAATGGAAAGGAAATGAAAGTTCGTACCAAGTCAGGTAATATCGGAGGAATTCCATATTTATTCATTTATTTATTTATTTCTGACATTTATACAGTGTAGCACATTTTCACTAATAGTGGTGGTCTTCATTGAGGCCCTCTTTGGTAATAACATCATGGATATAAACTCATAACAGTAAAGGAACAAACACAGAAAACATTAAATACATATATTTATACAAATTCTCTGGTATCCTCGTAATAAATGTGGACTTTTTCAACAAAATACTGTTGCATATTTGTAATACCGTATAGCATGTATAGACGGGAATCTGTAGTTTTTAAATGAAATTGCCTCATATAGAAGCTCATAAACAAACGTACCATTTTCACCATCCATATATAATGTTGCTTTTCCTCATCAGAGGCTTGTTCTTCAACGAGTATATTTTAAAAGTTCAACGGCATCCAAAATTTACTGACCCGTTGCGTTTTTATTCAATTTGAGGCGATTTTTCTTATTAACTATCCCACTAAAATACTCTGACTTCGGGGAATACCAATTCACAAACTCCTTTTCATCAGTCGGTCTTAGTCTTACTGCATGGCGTGACAGGACGGCATAAAAAGACGTGATTTCATAGAAATAAATACAATTTTATGACCGCAAACCTGGAAGCGAAATTCGACCCGTCGCGTCGTGTCCATTTTTACATGGTGTGTTGTTAATGATACGTGCATTCCGTGAAAAAGCGGATTTGACAGTGACCTACTTATTTCATGACTTTTAATGATTTTATATCATATGTCAATACCGTGTATTAATTTTATGTCTCTCTTTCTATCTCTCTCTCTTTCTCTCCATCCCTCCCTCCCCACTCCCTCTCTTTCTCTCTCTCTCTCTCCCTCCATCTCTATCTATATATATCTCCCCTCCCTCCCTCTTTCTCACTGTCTTTCTATCTCTCTCTCATTCCCTTCCTCCTCCTCCTCTCTCTTTAAGTTCTTTTTCTTTCTTTTCTGCATTTTGTTCATCTCATTTCCATTCAATGAGTAACCTTAGCACTACTGTTGAAACTACATACTCCAATCCGTAAGTCCTATTTATTATGAAACTAGGTCTGAAAATGTAACAAAAATCTGAGTTGTTTATAAAAGGAACGAATTTTCATAAATTCGTAAATTTATATTCACGTGTACATGAATTTCACAAAGTTTGACCAGAAATGTAAAATATTCTCCTCAGACAGTTGCCTTCAAACTGCGCTTAAACTATCCACATGACCACAAAACGTTCACGATATAGGAGCTTTTCCTCTCCATAAGTGGCATACCTAAGGGGTATGTCCCCTCCCCATCAAATGGCGAACAACGGAGGGGGAGACCACCTCCCATACCTTAACCCTAAGCAATAACTTAGTCTTTATCTATACTCCCTGAGTTCACACTGATATATTTTTGTCTTTCTTCTCTGTTTGTAACTAATTGTATGTTTGATCATATTTTGTGTGTATCTTGTACTATTCAATACAGGGCAAAGCAGTGTCAAAAATTACTGATGAAACCACCGTGGTAACATTATATTAAATTATTTATTTAAACAAGTATACAAAATACATAACTAACTAAATAAATAGCCTTGTTGATTTACATTCATCGAATGTGACTGGTACCCCCTCCCCTTCTCCAGATGCAGTTTTTCCCTAATTCACGTAAAATCTGGACCCATGCTACGCCAGAATTTCAAGGGAAAATTAATGACACGTAACGAGAACGTGTAATCGGAGACGAGGATGACATCGAAGTGCCTCCGATATTCACGGCTCAACACGGCTGACCGAAGGAGGATATTAATCAAAAAAATTATGTGGAATTCCAGTAAGTAAGATTATTCTGTTTATTACTACTAGGCCTACTTCTGATAATAATAGCTACATATTTATTACGCACGTTTGTCCACCTAGGAGATGCTTAATGTGCCTATACAAAGTACTATATTACACTGGCTTTAGCCCAACTGCCATAAGGCGCTTAAAGCATTCAAGGAATAAATTGCTACCAGGTGCCATTTACTACACCTGAGTGGAGAGTGGCGAATGTAGATTAATGTCTTACCAAAGGACATTAGTTCCGCGACGGTACCCGAACCGCGAACCATGTGATCCACAGTCCGGTGACGTATTCACTAGACCAAGACTTCTCTAACTATCGTGATCAATGCTGGAACAGTCAATAAAGAGGCAAGATTGTGTCTTCTTGCAAAACAGCTAATGTGAACAAGAATTTACTAGTTAAAATCAAACATAGCAGACACGATTTTGCTTTAGAAAGCATGATCGAAGATGTTCGAAAAATCATCAATAGCCTTGAAAATCACCTATTATTGCATTGACGTGCTGTGTAATTCTATCATGATTGCTACAGAAAACGGGATAATAAATTGGGGATTAATGTTACCCTCGAGTTAATTTCCTCGAAAACATTTGCGATGGGGTGATAAAATTAAAATTGCCTTTCGAATATTTCAAAAGAGATTCAAGTACAACTCAACCGCAGTTTTAAAAGATTTTACGTCATACTACCCCGCACATTTTATACTCGACGGGACAGACGGGACAGCGTAATTTCCTCGAAAACATTAATCATTATCTGTCCTTGACAATATCAGGTGTAAAAATATATATTTATCTAGACGTGTTTCAGGTAATTTCTCACTTAAAGATACTATGTCTCTTTTGCAGCCAACATCAAATTCTGTAGAACTTTGCAGGAATTATGAATATGTCATGTATGTCCTATCTGTGAAATGTAAACGTTAGCAGTGTCCTAATATTCAAATTATGCAAGGAAACCCGTTTACTTGCTAGACTTCACTGTCAGACACTATTGAGTGACTGACTGGCTTTTTCATCTTTGGTAATAACATACATAAAATGAGCTGTAAAGGGTACATGAGCATTTGTCTACATCAATAACCCACTTCTTGTAATGGCCAAAATTAAACTGATTGAATCTTTGCACAGCATAAAACGTACGACCACTCGGTACAATGGTCTGAAAAATCAGACTATTACTTACTGGCTCTATAGCTCCTAAGTCGATTCGAGAACTAATAGTCGTTATTTTCCCACTTAAAGACATTTTCAAGCCCCCCTTTTTTTAGGGAAGTTCTAAATTAGCATTGTCTTTCAAATGCCGTTGGAATTTAACCTTTTCATTTTTTGGGCCTGCAAATGGGACATTGTACCTTTAAAGATAAGCTTGAGTTCTGGTAATTATATAATAAATTCTCCAAGAATCCAACAAAACTTACGCTGAATGTTAAAGATTACAAATACATGACATGTGCCGAACGATTTGGGTATAAAATGTATAGGGGCTGAGTAATGAGCATTGTGTGTATAGGAGTGACAATGGGAGTGTGCTTTGTTATGAGTTTTTAGTGTAGTGATGACTGTGTGTGCGGGGGGGGGGGGGCGAAATGAGAGAAGTTTGTCAGAAGAGCGTATCTGAGAGTGTGTAAGAGCAAAGAGCCTGCTTGCTCATCCTTTGACCCACTCTTGTGTCACCTCACAACATATAACTTCATCTCCTTTGCCCCTTTTCTCTGTCTTTTACCTTTTGTCTGTTATTGCCTTAATCATGTTGGTCATGAATTTTGTTATATATATTATACTATGTGCAAATAGCATCTTGTTCTTATCAAAGTTGATCCGTTTTTCAAACCATATGTATTATTGCTAATGTAAATTGTACATAAGCCATTTTGGCTGCAAAGTGCAATCATAATGAAACATTTTCAATCAAGAAAGAAAGAAAGAAAGATAAGGAAATCCGGGTAAGTAGACCCGACACCATGTGCTTTCCAGCAAGTTTGTGTGAGCTTGTTTTTATTTTACTGGTTCAAACAATCAATATACTGCAGGATAAACAATCCAGAATGAATTATAGCCATGTTCTCTCGACATACATTGCCCATACCAGAGCTCAAGATTAGCTTTAATTGTGCGGGTTCTCATATTGCTTAATATTTCATCGAATTACAACCTCGAACAAAAAATATATTAGGTAAATGAGTAGCCTACGGGTTGATTACCTGTCGAAATCTTCTGATAACGAATTCAAAAGGTTTCCATTTCTAATGGCACTTATTAAAGGGATAGCTGAGTTCTTGTTTAAGACCGCAAATGCCTTCAAAGTGCATGGTTATTGCTCTTATTTTTATTTATGACATTTCTAGTGCCCTTTTAGAACCTAAAATTGCTATGAAGGTAAATTTAGACCCCAAAATGTGTGAATTTAGATTGAATAAGATCATACCAATTCAGCTCCACTTTCAAAAAAATACGGTGACCGTTAATTAATTAATTAATTAATAATAACAATACACGGGCCGGCTAGTTGTGTGTATTAACCAACACGGAAAAAACCAACAAAAGCCAATATTGGCATTGGCTGGAATAAAACGTATAAAGCGCTATCTCGTTTTTCAACGGCTGGTTCAAAATTACCGAATATTTATGGGGCACCACAAATATTAGAAATGGTTATATATATATATATATATATATATTTTTTTTTTTTGGGGGATCTTTGCAGAAGTGTGTTTTAAATGACGTCCTCTTTCAGATTATGATACAATTCAACTTTAATGGTATAGACCAGTTCTGGTCATGCGATTGCATTGTGAAAGAAACGTTGTGGAATCGATCAGGAAAGGTTGATCATCTAGCATATAAGTATTGGTGTGTAGGCCTACTGCAAGGTTCTGGAATCATCAAAATTGAGAAATTTGGCCCAGTCTTGGTAAAGTTACAAGCACTGTACACAGAAAGATGTATGTGGGACTACCCTATATCAATCCAGTCCGGATAGATATGATAATTTACCAAATATATCTATTAATAGGCGGTTTCCCGGCAAAATTTGTATCATCACGTGTTAGTAAAAACATATTCTTTCACATAATTAGTAATAAGAGCTTTCATTTCATTTCTTGAGAAGGGGGCGTTTCCAAAACTGGTCTATACCTTTAAGTGAAATTTTGCCATAATTTTTTTTTGCGAATTTGGGGCTCCCAACACTTTGGAGGGGCTTTAAATCCTCTCCAAGAGACTTGGTAATGAGGATTACTGCCTTACCGATTGGCACTAGAGCCCCTACTTGGTTTCGAACCCAGGGACAACCCGGTTACGAGACCACTGCACTAAAATGTAAACACAGCATTATTACAAAATAGAAATTCAATAGAAAAGCACATACTTTTTTGGTGAAAAAATGCAATGCATTCGTGTCATCATCTCTGTGTTAGCAATTAGGAAACGGGAGGTGGGGCGGCAGTGAATGCTTTTAATGCCATTATTACGCATGAATGCGAATGTTCACATTGTTTGATATCGCTAGGTATCCCGGATTCGGATTAATTTTCCCGTGTTCTCGCTCGTCGCCTCTCGAATACGACGAAAATTCAAGGATATCAGTTCTTCAGCAGCGACTGAAGCACAATCATAATAGTCATGTCATTTGATTAAGTAAGTGGAGGGTACGTAATATCAGGTTGCGTGGTTGGGAGATGATGTTATACCTCAGTCACACCGACACTATCTAGAAAGACATTAGACTGACACAATAGTGACACTAGGCCGACACCTAGAGCGACACTAGAGCGATACTAGACCGACATTAGAGCGAGACTAGACCAAAACTAGACTTACACTAAACCGAAACTAGATCGACACTAGACCGACACCAGACCGACACTAAACCAAGACTAGACCAACATTAGACCGATACTAGACCCACACTACAGTGACACTAGACCGAAACTACACCGACTCTAGACCGAACACAACAAAATACATTACCTCCTAATCAGTGGCGTAGCGTGAGTCTATCGGTTGAGGGATCACTGGAATGACTTCTGTCTCTTTTCTCGTCTTTTCTTTCTTTTTAACACGAATTGGTCGATTTGAAGTAAGTTTGGAGTCTGTTTGCTGGTGTGACTGAGGTCATCGTATTAGGCCTAGCTAAGTATAATTGGCATGTGACTGCGAGCGCGTAAATGGAACATAATCATTTGCTATGTGCACTTTTCGCTGAAAGTAATGAAATAGTCCATTAAAATGAACTTCGTTTATTAGATCTTTAGTCTATTAAGGGGCCTTCTTTTTGTATAGCTGCTGTCTATTTAATCCACCCGTATGAGACGGACAATAAAATTCTACATCCTGTGGTAATTGTGCAAAGTTTCAGGTATATAAACACAGTTACGTTTGATTTTTTCCCCGGTATATTATGCACTTAGACCTTTCTCTCTTTTTTGCGGGAACATGGACACCATCCCCCCGCCAAAAGAGGAGAGGCTGTCATAGAAGTTCCCCACATCATGAATCTGAGTTCTTTAATTCGCTTCTGCTTTCTATGACATCATTGTACGCTTCTTACAATATAGACCTACACCTCTACCCACAACAAAACACCGCAAACAGGTTGTCGGTAGAATCATGTTCGATCGAGACTCATTAATCCCCCCCCCAGAATATAAAACTTTTTGTTTTCCAAGCGTATAGAGAGCCGCCTCAGTTTAGTATGCACTTTACAAGTTCTCTTTTATTACTTTATCATTATCATCATCATCATCGTTATAATTATAGTGCTTATATAGCGCCTAACACTTACTTTATCAGAAGTCTCTAAGCGCTCTACAATAATGCAGCATAATTACCCTGGCTTTAGCAGTGCAGCTGTTACGCGCGCTGCGTTTCAAGGAATAAATTCCTACCAGGTACCCATTTACTTCACCTGGGTGGAGTGTGGCATATGTAGATCAATGTCTTGCCAAAGGACATTATCATCATTATTATTATTATTTTATCACTGTTTAAATTATTAATTTCATTATTTTTACTATTATTTGTATTTATTTTGTGTGTGAATCTTTCATTTTGGATGAATTACCCAAGTGTTGGCTATCACCATAATCTTCAATGCTTGCGCCCTCCCCATGCTCTGTGTAGTGGTGGACGCAATTTTATCCAATATTTCAAATTAATAAATTGATCACATGGATGCAACAGATAAAACTGAAACAATCTAAAACCAGGAAGCTGATACACCGTAAACACGAAATAATCATAACCCCTACACGGGAGAGGGCGGTATGATGCTAGGGAAAAGCCAACACTACCATGCCACCAGCCAACCAATCCGCGCAGCACCTCCGCTAGCTACCTGAAAAAGCGATTCATCGGAAGTTGCCCGTATAAAAAAGAAAGACGGATGGATAATACCAAAAATAGTGGAACACGCTGCACGCGATCAACGCGATGACATCCGCATCTGACCAAAGAGATATGACACGCTTACTGGGCGCGCATATCCGATAGAAAGCTGAATGAAAAGAAGGGCACAAGCCAAGTGTTGAAACATGCAGTGCAGACGACAATCGCCAACATGACTTTGGAAAATGATCGCCCATTCTGCCGACACAGACATTATACTGACCCAGTTTGGAATACTAGGATTAATAGTGCAGTACTAGACGGACCTATTATTGATAAAGTAAATTGTTGCACTCAGGGGCACAGGACTAACACAGCAAGACAAATACGGAAGAAACGGTATAAACATAACACAGGAATATATAGCTGCGGGCATTGTATACGGACTACCAGTGGTACCAGTGAGGTACGGGGGAGGTGCTGCGGACCGGTTCGATGGTTTGACGGTGGAAGTGGTGGTAGGAGTTTTGTTACGCAGAGTACTAAGCCAGGTTCATTGGGGCCTTCAGGCGTTGCGATGATGAATTTGTTTTGGAGTTTGCTTCTTCTTGCCAGTTTTGCCTTTAGTAAGTCCTTCTTATACCTTTACAATTACTGTATATTTCAATTTGTGTATGCCTAAAACTAAGTTGGAGTAAACAATGTGTGTGTTTGTGTGTGAGTTAATAATAATAATAATATAATAATATTGTTTGATTTGTGCATGTATGCTCTCAACCCCCGTCCTTCTCGTGAATTTGTTCGAGCACGAAGGAGAATGAATGAGGTAGAGAGAGAGAGAGAGAGAGGGGATATAGAGAGAGATGAAGAGGAAGAGGAGAGAGGAGACACCTATTCATCTCATCAAGAATATCTATCAGACACTTCCCAATTATACACTGTCACTATACTCCTTTAAAACTATTTGTAGAGAGAAAACAAAATGATAAAGCACAATGACGTGTCCTTCAGAATCTATGCTCTTGACTTCGAAGTGATATCAATTTATTCTCCAATAAGAACATAATATATAGGCTTGACCTATACGCCCAATACTTCAATTTGGGCATAGTTTGGCGTATTCAAAATTGATATATATGTACATGTAGTATAATCCAAAACTAAGTAGGGAACATTATTTGCCCTATGGTCGGGCAGTATTGACCCAATGTCCAAATCTTTTGTAGGAGTGTATACGCAGGTCTATTAAATCTATGGCTACAGGATATTGGCCGAAATAAAGGCCGATTGTTTACTAAAAACAATGGTTCTAAAAACAACACATGGTACTCTGAACTGACTGTAGGACTTGTCTGGAAGTACTGAAACTTGCTTTCGGCGAGTGTCTCGGTAAAAAAAAATAGTTTTTAAAGACCCTGTCCGAAGTGAAAAATGAAATAGATGAATTATATATCAAAGGAAAGCTGACAAGCCATAGATTACAACAATACCAATTATATGCTACTTTAGTGCCTGTCAGACGAGTAACAGCTCTCTGAAAACTCGAAATTTAAAGCTTTGAAAATCGGGTGTTGTTGACCTAAAAACTAGCTATCGAATTGATGACATCACCGTATATGGAGTACGCATATTCACAATGACTTTGCATTAATTAAGCACGGCTCATCGCCTCAGCTTTATAGGCGAGCACATATGGTGTCGTCACTGTAACTGCGGCAAATTTGACCCCTGTTGACCTGTAATTTGGAGAGGTGCGGATATTTCCATTGATAAAAAGTTGTATTTTCATCAGATAGGTTCTTTAACTTTTCATCACCTGGTGCTCACTGCTCAGTTTGCAGTAATTGCAATACATGTGGGCTTACATGTATGCAAGATTCAGATGAGCAATTCGAATGTTAAAAATCCAAAGATGAAATTTGTCTTTCCAAAGTATACATTTAAAGTTAGAATGGTTGCACACAACATCACATCTTTTCCAGGCAACATTTGGCAAGGGTATGAGTCGAATGTATACTATTGAATCGAGAGCTAAATCGATCACCGCTCCCGTGCATTTTTACTATAATTATATTTACTATAATGTACAACATTTTCTATGTTTTGTATGATCTAAATGTAGTGGACATATATTGTGTGTGATTTTATTATTTTTGAATAGGGGTTTAGAAGTACTCTTAGAACAGTCAACACCTTCCTAAATCCTAATACATCAATTTCCCCCAAGAATTGATGACATTTATAATTTATATCATGCATGATAAAATGTGACCTCATTGACCGACTCTAAGCCCCTCTAAAGTGGGTGGGAGCCCCAAATTCGCTAAAAAAATTGATGGCAAAATTTCACTTACACTGTAAATTGTATCATAATGTGAAAGAGGATGTCATTTAAGACACGCTTCCGCAAAGATTCCCCCAAAAAAAAAAAAAAAAATGTGTTTGAAGACAAATATTAAAAAAGAATACATAATCTGGGTTTTCTGTGTACGCAAAAAACCAAAATGTTGTATTCTTTCATCAATATTCAACTTCAAACACATTTGTTTTGAAAATCCTTGCAGAAATGTGTCTTAAAGACATCCTCTTTCACATGATGATACAATTTAAGTGAAATTTTGCCATCAAATTTTTGGGGCTCCCAAAACTTTATAGGGGCTTTAAAGTTAATTGGATGCCGAGTTGAGAATACATGGACCGTTAACTCATTCATTAAGTGCAATGGAATGCGAATGGATGTGTCACTTACGATATGAATATTTGAGTTTGTGGTTATGTCAACTCTGAGTCACAAAACAAGCATACATCCTGTATAGAGGTTATGGGCCTTAAATGATTTGTGGGAAAAACAAGTAGTTAGTACGGATTGATGTGTTGGACAAACAAACAAGGGACATTGAATGTAATGTAGGCCTACTTTGTAGGTGCCAACATCTGCAGATTTTCTCTGTTGAGACAGCTCTTATCAAAGCTACGATCCTTACATTTCCAGGGTTATGTCAAATCTAAAGTATCTTGTAAGTATTCGCTTTCCTTATGTACACTGTACATACACCATCTGTATTATAGCATGGACTTTACGAGCACGCCATGGTTATACTCTATACAGTAGGCTACATAGCCCTTAGGAGATTGCAAGTAAAAGAAGGAGGAGAATAAGATGAAGAAGGTGAAGATGATGATGATGATGATGATGATGATGATGATGATGATGATGATGAAGAAAATGATGATGTTGAAGAAGAAAAAGAAGATGATGATGAAGAAGAATGAGGAGGAGGAGGAGTGGAAAAGAAGAAGGAGGGGCGAGAAGATCAAGAAGAAGAAGAAGAAGAAAAACGAGGAGGAGGAGAAGAAGGAGGAGAAGGAGATGATGATGATGAAGAAGAAGAAAAAGAAGAAGAAGAAGAAGAAAAAGAAGAAGAAAAGAAGAAGAAGATGAGGAGGACAAGAAGAAGAAGATTTACAAAGCAGGGCTTTTGAAAAAGCTATTGCAGAAACAAGAGAAAAAGCTTGTCATGAGAACGTGAGAAAGGATCAGATTATTATTATTGCGAAAACGTTTTGATGCACCATCCCTTGATGGACAACCGGTGTTTACATGTAGGTAACTTGCCTACATCATAAGTAGCCTAAATAATGTTATCAGCAGGAAATGGCCCCTGTGGTTTGACCTTTCCGATTATAATAATATATAATATTATAATATTATAATATAATGTATTTAATGTACATGCAAGGTTGACATTGACTAGAAAACTATTTGAGTATAACACGAGTCATATACACTGTACTTGGCGTAAGCAAGGACAGACATCCAATTATTATTCCGATACAAGCAAACGGTCGTCATTTTCTATTTCGCCGAACTTTTGTATAAAACATGAAATATAGTTTCTTGACCCGGATGATTCAGTAGCAAGGCCTTCCTTCCACACCTTCTATTATACCATGATTTTCTATATTTTAGGAATGACAACTTTTCATTTCAAGAAGTAGTACTACTGTACATTCAATATGTACGGTATTACTATTGGAGTTGTAGTTCTGTTACCCCCCTTTTTGTGTTCATTCTCATACTCTCTCTCCATCTCTCTCGCTCTCTGCCTCTCTCTGTCTCTCTATGTGTGTGTGTGTCTCTCTCTCTCTCTCTCTCTGTCTCTCTCTCATTTTTTGAGCCATTCGATAGGGGCCATGTGCGATGCCCCTTGCCCCCTCCTGTAAAACTACTGTACATGTTAGCCACTGTTCCTACATTGTAGGTAACCTTCTTTGAGTTTCCATTCTTTTTTGACAGTTTTCACTGCCACTACAAAAGTAAGGGTTGTTCCTATAGGCCTACTGATTGTTCCGAACATTGATTATTGATTGATTGAATGACTGATTGATTGATTGATTGATTGATTGATTGATCGGTTTATTCTCCAAACAATAAAACATGTGTACACAAATGTATTTACAATACGTAAAGAAACGTGACAAAATCGAAACACCTGCTAAAAGCTACATGTACATGGTAAATATGACCAGAAAATAACACTAATATGTTCTAGTCGAGCCAGAGCCCTAATATACAAACATAGGAGATTGTTAGATACATGTAAGATAAGATAAGATTTTATTTGACTCTATCGACCCCTTCAGGGTATGAGAGCACAACATATTTACAATACAATACAGAAAGATATATAAAACAAAGTAAGATATGATAATAAAATACATAGACATGATATATACATTTGGATATTTCTAAAACACAATAAACATGAACTAAAGACTAAGCATACACTATACAGTTTTAAGTTATAAGTCTAAAATATCACGTGGTTTGGTTTGTCTACCACTACGAGTAACTACACTTCTATTAACAAAAATAAGACTATGCCTCTCAGCCTTAGGATCCAACGAAAAGAATTGTGTTATTACTGTTATGAATCTTACGAGTTTTCTTAATTGTTTAACACTAGATCTATTAAACAATTTTTCCATGTGAAATGTGCTAGGGTTACTCACAACAAACTGTCGATCTAAGTATAACTGCCTTTCTTTCCTGAAAAAAGGGCAGACAAAAATATAGTGAAACTCATCTCCAAAGACCTTTAAATTACAACAAGGACATTCAATTTTACTCTCTTCTGGATTACTTTCAAACCTTCCATTATTAATTGGCAAGCAGTGTGACCTGCATCGGAATCGACACAAAGTGATTGCACCTCTTCTATTCAACTTTAACAAATACTTTTCAAATAAGATTTCGTTCTTGATAATTCGGTAGTTAACACAAATGCGATTTGACCAAACATTTGACAATATTTCTTGCTTTGACATGTCAGTCAACCTGAGCTTAAGAGCATGAAGTATCCACGTATTACTGAATCCATCCCCTTGCCTTTGCCACACATTTCCTAGCCCAGCATTATTTAATGTATTTTCTACACATGACAACCATTTAGATATTTGGGACTGGGTACCTCTTTCCATGAGTAATTTTAAAAGATTATAGAATCTAAATGAATATTTACAATGACTTCCTTTAACTACTTTTAGCCAAAAACCTACCATTCTACATTTAACCTGAACATCAATTTTGGTACGGCCTGACTCACCATTAATCATACAGCCAGGTGTAAATTTATTGACATTCAGTATGGCCCTTTATACACTGAGCAAACATTAAACATTTGATGTGAATTGAGTGTGATTATCCTTGCACCTTACATGTACATGTACAGGTGTGTGTTCTTTTATAAATAGGCAATGTACATGTACATGTACTTACCTGGGCCGCATAATTATAACGAGTTATGATTGATCTTAAGTTTGATCAATACACAATGAGACTTACAGGTACGCTCAATATCAACCTTGCAATCAATCAAAAGGCTTTATGGTACATGGCTACATGTAACTTAGTGTATAGGGCTTCAATTGTCATTTTGGTAAAGTGCTCATAGTTATTGTTGTATTAGTGCTGTTGTATGTATGATGTTGATTGAGTTGGCATGATTATCTGGTTGGAGGACACCCCCACCCCCACCACCACCACCACCACCATCACCACCATCACCACCACTACCACCACCACCACCACCACCACCACGTGTACATGTACATACATCTACATTTGTTTGTTTGTTTTATTTTCCATATAAAAAGACAACATGCATTCAGTAAAACAAATACGAATAGAATTATGAATTACAAGATAAAATAAACGACTGGATAGCCCACATTCAGCGGTATCGTTATGATGCCGCTGGTCTTCCATGGGGACCAGAAATGGTACAGTAAAAAAATACAACATACATAAACAAACGACAAAGAAAAATGGCAAAACATATATTCCCAAGCAAAATATAGTAAGAAATTAAATATCCAGGACAGACAGTAGAGAAAAGAAACTAGTATTTATAGAAACTAGTATTTATAGAAACAGAATTGTGTGAAGTAAGAAAAGTAACTACAAATAAATGCGATATCTCGACCTGCTCTATACGGTCACTAAGGACTCGATGTAAGGTTCACATTATAGCTACAACAAAAACATCTACAATGATCTACAATGATCTAGGTTCTTAAAGGCTTTCTGTCAAATGTCTCTCACAGGAAGACAATGTATCACAGTTGCGTAGCGTCAACATACATGTACATTCACCCACTCACGCATCCGCCCTCTCACACATAACGATCTCAGTGATTTTGTGCTTGTAAACATACGAAAACCCATTCTTCGGAACAAAAAATATATGATAGTGGGCGGATTGATCTTTGACATGAAATAATACAAATTGAGGACAATTTTTGTTCTTGTCGTAGTTGATACGAAAAGTCGTGTTTTATTCTTTCCTTTCAAATTAGGAACACACTACAGTGTATAAGGCCCTTATATTTCAATGGAATACATGTATAAGTATGGCAATTTGGTGATTATTTGCTAGTATATATAGTGTTAGAACTGATTGCAAATAAAGAATGCTTCATTTAGATCAACACTTATGTGTGAGATGAGAAATACTGTAAGAAGGTCAAGTCACTCGGTCTCAAGTGGATATTTAGCCGTAAAGAGCAAACGACACAATCTGTTTCAATTTTCAAATTCAATCCATTTTCTTTATTCACCGAACTTACATCAGCAAGTGGTTCTTTTACAGAAAGGCTAGGAATGAATAAAGTTAACATTAACATTACACGAAATAAGCAGATTTAGTGTTTGTATATAGTAAAATGAAAGAAAATCAAATCAAATCATGTTGATTAACAAAAGTACATGTATTTATTTTCTTCGACTAACGAATGCACACACTTGTTGGCGCAGCACTATTTAAACAAACATTGTTTCGTTATGTTTTGTTTATTGATAATAATCTGTACACAAATGAGTAATAAATAATAGGGTCGAAAGTGAATGTGATACACGAAGGCGCGTTAAACTGTCATAGGATAATAGATCTTTGATTTATGTAGGTCTGCTTGTACACTTTTGAAATATTGTTTCGCACGAATCAGGGAGATTATTTATAGGTACTTATTCAAGAGTCAGTCGCACGAATCAGTGACATGCTGGAGGTGATAGAAGTTCATAGCTCAGATTTGTCTTGTCATTTCTTTTCTCTCTCTTTATTTGTTAAAATTAATTATTATTTTATTTAACATTGAAGCATTTCCGAGGGCTGCATTAGAGCGGATATGCGCTTGGCTGTCGTATACAGCAGGGCCATTGACCCTGCATAAAGGTTGACGATTCCATATATGGGGAGGTTCCCAACCAAATAGGCAGTTTTATGTAATCAAATTTAATGCACAAATCTTTGTTAAGCGCCTCCTTACAAATTATTTAAATCATCTACATGGTATTACGAATAATTCTATTTCAATAGTCAGAATACGAATTGCACACATTAAATGTTGCTACATGTAGTTAGGACAAACATTATGGTATTTCTTACCATGGACCTACTAATAAAATGTAGGTCCATGGTCTTACCTAACAACACGTAATGTATGCAATTGGCATTCTGACTATTGAAATACAATTATTCGTAAGAGGAGTTTTACAAAATTTGTAACGAGGCGCTTTACAAAAATGTGTGCATTAAATTTGATTACATTACGAATATGGCCTATTCGCCGACAAATTTCTGGAAAAAATACTTAGCACATTAAGTGATGACGATGATGATGATGGTGATGATGTTAATAATAACAAAAACAACAACAATAATAATAATAGTGATAATGATAATGATAATAAATCATAATAAATAATAAAACATTCGTCCTCATCCACAGTGTGTATACCTCCTTTCCTCAAGGGATTTTTATCTACATTGCTTCTCTCCACCCCGGTGTTAATTGGGTACCTGGTAGGATGCGAACGTCATTGGGTTGGATCAGCATGTAATGTGCGCGCACATGAAAATGCGACTAGCTGGAATGCTCCCCAGGGAGTGGAGAATGTGCACTATAATGTGCAGAATAATAATTGAATCCAGTGACCGTGTAATAATAACACTGTAAGCGCTTTGAGTCAGTTAATGGTAAAACGCTCAAATTATTATCAAAAGACGAGGAGCCATGCTCCAAAATTTTCCTCAGTCAGTGTCCTTGCGATCAATACATTCAGGAAAGAAGGGTGGCTGTTTAATGTTGATTTATTTCCGGTAAACATGGTGTAATGTACATGTAATGTGTTGGCCAAATGCAGGGGCGGATCCAGCCGGCGGCAAGAAAGGGGGCCGAAAAAGGGGCCTACTTCGTGCGAAAATTTGAAAACCGTGACGGCCGATTTTCCGCTCATTGGGGGGTAGTGAGCAATTTTTTTTGCCTCCGAAATTGAAAAATCGTGCCGGTCGCTTTTGCGCTCAGTGGGGGTCCATCTTCTTCTTTTTTTTTTTACAAAAAGGGTATTTTTACCTGTTTTTTTCTAGGGAGGGCCGCCCCCCTGGATCCGCCACTGGCCAAATGCACTCTCCATGTTTCTGTGCTTGATATACGATATACGGAGCCGACTTGATTTCACTTCCTGTATGGATGCTTGCAATACTCTGAAATTTCAGTTTAATTATTAAAATGGCTATTCAGAACATTATTATTTTACATGTTTGATTGTCCTAAACCGGATAGCAGTCAGATCGTTTTATGTACATTATACGGTGCACCTAACGCGTAAAGAAACGGTTGCTATTATCACCGAGACGGTGAATGGATAGAACGAAATCTACCTTTTGAAATAAAAGAGCAAATGCTTGGTGCAATATTATTACAAACAATGACTCAAAGATTGAAGTGCAGTTTGCTTGTTGACAATACAAATACGACATACAAATACAATGGGTGAGTCTAAGTAAGAGGGAGTGCTAACGGATTTTAATGGCAAAATGATTTGGCCTATTTGTACATGTATATGCCTACTCCCTTTACGCTTTACACACTTGCCAATTAGCCCTACCAGTGCTAGGCCGATACCGATTACACAATTAGACGTATGGTACAACCAACAATTAACGCCAACCTCAATCTAAACACTCGAGGCCAATACCGTGACACTGATAGTCAGTTATAGGATAATGCCATAATCATAGGTAGTCGTGAGTGGGGGGTGATACACCACATGAAGATAGTAGGAGGGAGCTCAGGGAGGGAAAGAGGTGGAGAGAGGCCGGGGGGAGAGGAGGATGTTACCAATGTATAGAGTGGGAAGGAGGGAAAAGGCAAAGAGAGAGAGAGAGAGAGGGGGTGTAAGTGGGATAGAGGGTGAAGTAATAATTACTTGAACAAATTAACTCTGTAGGTAGTACTTACAAATGTATGCAACGTTCCTTTCTAACGTAAATGCACAGGAGTGGATATCCATTTTACCTTTAGGGGAAGTCATGTTACCGGTCACATGCTTTGGAACGGAAACCACGCTCAAACTAGTGGAATCCAGTCTTTAAAGAGTAATTCAACGGTTAACCGTGATTTAAGAGTGGATCTCTCTATAGTCATGATAATAATTGTGTAATGTATCTTACCCCAAATCGGCGCGGTTTAAAAAACACTGCGGCTTATGATCTTTTCAAAGTATTTTTTTGCTCTTCTGCATTAAGAGAATAAGTCATTTATATACATGTATAATATAATTAACTACAATTATTGCCACGGCGTCACTAAAATCATGTTCAATGAAGCGAAAAGCCTGTACGAAGATGCGTGTAATGATATATACATGCATGTAGCCTATTTCAATCATGAATATTAATGAAGTTAGTCGCGTGACAGTAATTATGTGTAGGGCACTTAACATACGTTTATCAGTAATTGTGGTTAAACTTTATAGCTAAGGCTTGTTGTGAACATGGAACATGGTTTGACACTGAGACTTTATAGGCCATAACTAAGGCTTGTTGTGAACATGGAACATGCAAACGTGTATGAACCACAAAACAAAAATCCATTTAGACTGACGATATCATAGACTCCTAGTATATAATAGATCAGCACACTACACCTACATCCCAGATAGCTACACGACGTTGGCCCAAAGTCGCCAACATGACGTTGGGCCAACGTCGAGCTAACGTTATGTCAACCCCTTTCACACCATGTGCTATGGCCCAACGTTTAGCCAACGTCGTATTGTTATCTGGGATTTAATCTGCAAGCACAGACTCTGATATGACACTTTACCACAATTCCTTTAAGGCCCTTATTTTTCATTGCAATATAAACATGTATAAGTATGGCAATTTGGTGATTATTTGCTGGTATATAGAGTTAGAACTGATAGCAAATAAAGAATGATTTATTTAGATCAGCACTACAGTGTGTATGTGTGGGATGAGAAATAAGGAGGTCGAGTCACTCGGTCTCAAGTGGATATTTAGCCGGAAAGAGCAAACGAAACAATTTAGTTATTTTTCAAATTCAATCTATTTTCTTTATTCACCGAACTTACATCAGCAAGTGGTTCTTTTACGGAAAGGCTAGGAATTAATCAATTTAACATTAACATTATTTACTTTACACGAAATAAGCATTGTAAAATGATAGAAAATTACAAAGACAAAATCGTAACAAATCATGTTGATTAACAAAATTACATGTATTTGTCTTCTTCGACCAACGAATACACAGACTTGTTAGCGCAATGCACTATTTTGTCATATTCATCGTTTCGTTTTATTATGTTTTGTTTATTGATAATAGACACAAATGAGTAATAAATAATTGGATTGAAATTTGAAAGTGAATGAGATACACGAAGGCGCGTTAAACTGTCGTGGGATAATAGATCTTTGATTTATGTAGGTCTGCCTGTACACTTTTGAAACACTGGCTCGCACGAACCAGGGAGATTATTTATGGCAGGTCCCGCGTAACGTTTTTCAAAGTGTTGGGGGGGGGGGCTAAAGCATTTACGATCAGGTAGAGCGTAGCGAGCAAAGCGAGCGGAGCGTAAATTGGCGTGGGGTCCAGGGGCAAAGTTGAGTTCTGGTCATGCGATTGCATTGTGAAAGAAACGATGTGGAATCGATCAGAAAAAGTTGATCATGTAGCATTTAAGTATTTGTGTGTACTTCAAGGTTCTGGAATCATCAAAATGATGAGAAATTTGGCCCAGTCTTTGTAAAAGTAACAAGGCCTGTACACAGAAAGATGTATATGTGAGTACACAAACATGTGGCAATAAAAATGTTGTCTTCATTTTTAAACTGTTACATGCCATATTTAGAATATGAAGGCATTTGAAGAGCCATGCTTTTCAGGAACATTTTTTTCTCTGATGTACTCCCACACTTGCATATTAACGATGAAAACGCTCACAAATTATTGTTCACCTCTCCCCAGATCTCAACCTTGTCTTTAACTATACAAAGCTGAAGTTCTACTTGTTTATCTTTTCAGTGATAATTCTATACCATCTGAGAGTACAGTGTACATGTATAGTGACACTTCCTGAATCATGATCCACCTGCTATTGTCGTACACTGTGTATGAAGTCATCACCCAAACATCCACCGTTAATGCTTACGTAATCGCTCCTATTATCCGTGTGTATCGACCATTGTCAGGGTAGACCGTTATTGATTCAAGGTCTCGAGACGTGTGTAATCGTCAGATAAGCCCTTATTTAGATGACACACAGTCCCAGACATAATACAAACACATACATGACATGTATGTAAGCAAAATGCAGGTACGAAAGGACAATGATGGAGGACCATGGATACGAAGTTTTAATGTCATATATATACCCGTCGTCCAGGTTACTGGTTCCAAACAACAGAGCCACCGCATGAGGTTCACCTCGAAATCATTCAAGCAACGGACTAGAGCAGGGCAAATTCAGTGTGGCACTTGTGTGATCACCGCGTCATTGTTTAGCATATAATTGTTTGGAACCGACAACCTGGACAAGTTGGCCTGTTATTTTCTATGAGATGTAAATTGTGCATAATTTGACATGCATGCTGCGATGCATAATTGTTTTATTACAGTTTTGAAATGAACTGAATTGTAAAGGTCATATCAGCTATAGCTACATGACTACAATGAAACAATGTACTAAACGTTGACGACAATCCTAACAATGATGTATCCGAATGCTGTCAAGTACTTTGTTTGGCAAACACTAATAAGGAAATAATTCAAAACGTGTTGTAATCTTCTAATGAAAGAACGTAAAGGTAAACACGATAGTAATTGTTCTTCTTTGTTTGATGAACTTCTCAACTCATATGTCGGTCGTCAGGTGTCTACTATTTCTCACTACATTACTATCATGACTGCAGTAACTGTATTAACAAAACTCGTTCCGTGTTATTCCTCATGAAAACTTTGACCTATTTAAATTTCTCTTAATTTTATCTTTCAATATAATATATCCGATCAAAGTTCGTTGTATTTTTACTGTTATGAGTGTGACTGCAGTAGGCCCTAAGCCTAACTGTATCAACAAAACCCGTTCCCTGTTATTCCTCATGGAAACTTTGACCAATTTCAATTTCCCCAAACTTGATCTTTTAATACATCCGATCAAAGTTCTTTGTGTTTTTAATGTTTTCTCAATTATAAGGGCACTGTGATCTTCCATTTCAAAGGCTGCTCTAAATGTTTATGTACATGTAAATATTGATTGATTGCTCCTTCCATCTTCACGGTGATTAAAAAAAACTGCAACATAAAGTAAATGTAGCTCTCATTTTCGTCCATATAGCCTTTCATAGGGGATCTTTTGATTTGCTTCGTTGTAGTTTATTTGGTTAATTCGAGAATTTATTTCAATATTAAAGCAGCCGCACGCATGACGATCTGGCTGCGTTTGAAAATGCACTAGGATTAGATAATTATGAACATTTAAAAATGTAAGTTTTTTCAAAATGAAACTGAAAGGTTGTTACATGTAGGAGCCGTCCAGTTCGAAAAGGCTTATCGCATGGGAATCGCGTTGACGTCACATCCATCCGTCACTTGCACCGTCTTGCAACCAATCAGGCCATTTCTAATTCTAATATTGTATTTAATGCGACTATTTCGACCGTCAGTCATCTTCTTTTCATTCTTTTTTGTTGTTGTTGGGGGAGGGGGAGGTATTTCCACACAATAACCCGTCCTAGAATGTACTCCTTTGACAACATGCTATCATTGCGATTTAAAACTATTTATTCAGCTTATGTTAGCTGCCCTTCACCCGGCATACATGTAGATTCGACCCGAATGCTCATGTGGATACGCTATGCAAAGCCTCATTTAGAGTCCTAGGCCTTCCGATCTCGTTAACCATTGATATCCCTATATTTGACCATGCATTTAACCTTTCAGACGGTGCGGTATCTATCAGTTTATGTCCCCATGGACTTCATCCGTATTCAGGTCTGGTAAATACTACAAACCGGTAATCGGTATCAAATGGATTGAGCAATAACCCAAGCAAATGAAGGGTAATTTGTGTCTCCGGTTAGGATATGGCGCTCACATTTATCGCAGTAAAACATCTCGCAGTACTATCTATATCCATCAAGGTATCTTCTCCCAGCTCAGAGGTTGGTTGCAACATTTCTCCACACACATGTATCTCTGTTATCTGCCACACTACTATACTCCACTCTTGCAGTGTCATTCCGCTCCATGTCTTATTGTTTCCTTCTCTGTAAGTTTTTGGTTTCTCTCTTGGTCTGGTACCTTCCTCATTTTTGTCCGATTTTATTAAAACTCTCACCATTGTACTTTTCTGATTTTTCTGCTTTCCTCTAGAGTAGTTTGCTATCTATGTTGGATTTCCCTTTAAGCCTTGCCATATATGCAGAGTTTACATGTACATGTATATGTTAGTGTTCATATCTTTCCATGATATTCTCATCATTCTCCTGTACGCCCATTTTTCAAATGATGTGATTTTCTTTTCCTCGCAATACTAGAAGCCCTGAATCACCTATACTAGTTGTCCCTATGTACGACCAAAGGGCCACATGTACATGTAGCTCCATCATGTTATTACTTCCGATGCTTCCAGGAAATTGCAGTGTCCAGTATTCCCATTTCTGTGCAAAATATAAGCGTCAATGAGAACGGACCAGTGTGCTTACAGCAAGAGAGGGAACTTAACCAAGCGCTCGGCATGCCCATTACGTCAAATCACCAGATTTCCGGCCGGTTCCCATGGTATTTGATTTGAATTAAGGGGTGAATAAAACAAAAACAAAAAAGTTTATTAACCTACTTGCATCATGTTACAGACAGTCTGGTATTCTTGTGTCAAGCTCAAGTTTGCTTGAGTGATGGGCAAAATCTTGCAGAGAAAGTCAATCTTATGTGCATGCCGCATTGAGCATATTTCTATTGTCAGATCGTTTTAAAGGTATAATCGTAAGTACATGTACCGGACTCACATAATGAACGTCATATTCGATGTCACTGAACATGATAAAATGCAGTTTTGAAATACATGTACAGTGTACATATCAAAGTTTTGAGTTACCTTGTTTTTATATTTCTTTGTCACTAAACAAAGTCGTCAAGTGCGTTCGCGTGCAAAATTATTTTTCATGAGGATTCAAATTTTATGTTAAAAAAGTTGATTTCGGAGCATTTTTGTCTAAATACATAAAAAAAATAGTCTCCGATGATTTATCGTTAGTAAACCAACCTACTTTGCTGGTACCTTTCAGTAGATTGTTCAGTGTTCTATAGTAGATTTCTATAAATTAATCAACACTTTTGTTTTTATTAGAAATAACATTTCTGTTCTAAAGCCCCTTCTCGCAGACGCCATTCTCTGTCACTCTTCACAATGAAAGTAGTCGTGCTTTATGATTGTTCGTGTTACGTAACTACTGACGTAAGAAGCCACTTGAATATTGTGACAGAAAGCTTGATCAAACGTTCAACGAGTGGAAATTGGAATCAGATGAGATGTTAATTTATCCCCTAGAAAGGAAAGGAAGCCTTTGCATATCAAAATGTAAATAATAAGTGTAATTGGGCTTTTACGGACATGTATTAATCAGATATTATTATTTACGTCTGGGACCAACCTTTAACGTCACCATCCGAAAGACGTGACTCTCGCGAGTTTCGAACCGGGGTCGCCTGAACCAGTTTGTAGACGAAGACAGAGAGCTGACCAAGTGAACGTGCCGCTAGACCAACTCACATCTCTCTTCATCACGTGTCACAAATACATTGGGATATTGGAAATATTTCAATCCTTAGCTGCGTAAGAAACATATACAGTACAAGCAATACAAGAGAATTAGTTGCGAAATGTAAATTCTTACGAGAAGTATATATAAGAAAACGTTAGGAAATAATATAGGAAGTAATGTATGAACGTATACATGTAAGAGAAACATAGAAATACATGTATGTGACAAAACTTATAATAAGGACTAATGAATATATGAAAGTATTTCCAAAATATTAGGTAAACAAATATATGAAATGTAAAGGAAATTTTTAATGAATTTATGGAAACACTTAAAGATACTATGTCCCTTTTGCAGCCAACATCAAATTCTGTAGAACTTTGCAGGATTATGAATATGTCATGTGTGTCCTATCTGTGAAATTTAAACGTTAGCAGTGTCCTAATATATTCAAATTATGCAAGGAAACCCGTTTACTTGCTAGACTTCACTGTCAGACACTATTGAGTGACTGACTGGCCTTTTTCATCTTTGGTAATAACATACATAAAATGAGCTGTAAAGGGTACATGAGCATTTGTCTACATCAATAACCCACTTTTGTAATGGCCAAAATTAAACTGATTGAATCTTTGCGCAGCATAAAACGTACGACCATTCGGTACAATGGTCTGAAAAATCAGACTATTACTTACTGGCTCTATAGCTCCTAAGTCGATTCGACAACTAATAGTCGTTATTTTCCGACTTAAAGACATTTTCAAGCCCCCTTCTTTTTAGGGAAGTTCTAAGTTAGTATTGTCTTTCAAATGCCGTCGGAATTTAACCTTTTCATTTTTTGGGCCTGCAAATGGGACATAGTACCTGTAAGTCATGTATATGAGATAATAGATATTTTAAGAACAGGAAGCGATTAAGGAAAAAACTAATGTGCACGACGCATACATATTTATACGAAACATAATTAAGTTTTATAATTACAGCGAGAGCAACATGTTAGAGAAATGGTGAAGAGTGAAGGCTAATGTCGGACATGTTCTCTTATAAATTTGTGATATAAAAACAAGATTAATAAATCATGGGACATGTCGCAAGACAGGTCATATTATTAATGAACGTATTATTATTAATAATAATGATGATGAGCGTGTCCAAGTAATTACCTCCGGACCTCATCTCGGCGAGAGCGTGGGATTTTTAACACGTTTTTATTCTCAGTTTCGTCGTTAATGATGCATCGCAAATTACGACCAAGATGGTTTAACACAATGCGTTATTTATAATTAAGAAGGTATTAATGGAGATGTGATGTTCAGAAACTGAAAATGTATGAAATCTTGTCATTAGGTTGTCCTATATACAGTATAGTCATATACGTAGCGCGGGTTCATTCATTGAAGTGTGTGTGTGTGTGGGGGGGGGGGTGACCTACAGTGTAGGTCAAAATATCGTGCAAAAATGCATGTCGTAAATCACGATCCGAGATGATTTTACACAAGACGGAATCTATGATTAAAATATGTTATTTTTAGATGTGATGCTTTTCCTCTTTCGAGGAAACTGAAAGTTTACGAATTATTATTGTAAGCATGATGAGGGTGTCCTAAATTTAGCGATGGTCCAGTCCTTGATGGGGCAGTGTTATCGTAGGTGAGGGGGGGGGGGGTATCACACATAAATAAAATGCGAATTAATAAGGCCACCGATTAGGGTTGATGGTGAGGGAGGGGTCCTATCTTCTCTTCTTGCCCTTTTACCACCCTTTACCTTTCTCTCTTGTTCTGTTTTCCTCCACCTTGTTTTCACCGATCTATAACCTATATAGGCCTATCTATCGGACTGAGGAAAAAAAGGTAGGTGTTTAGAAGATACCCCCAAGTTACTGGAAGATATTTATCACGAGTTGAGGAAAATTCCTTTCATGTGTTTCTGTCGTCTTAGTATAAACGAAAAACATAAGGTTTTCCGCATTACGTGCTCTCTGATGAATGATGGGA
The DNA here is from genome assembly GCA_037976565.1 of Mesocentrotus franciscanus. Taxonomy (NCBI): domain Eukaryota; kingdom Metazoa; phylum Echinodermata; class Echinoidea; order Camarodonta; family Strongylocentrotidae; genus Mesocentrotus; species Mesocentrotus franciscanus. Next base: position 2,300,118 of record CP137683.1, read on the forward strand.
GGACATTAATGTGCTATAATGAAAAATGAGACGGGTAAACCGCGATGGCCTGATGTCGATAACAATACAGGGTGTACATGTATTAAATAAGGTAGCCTTACAGGTGTTTTGTTCATAGGCTTAGTACCGGCGTACGTGGGGTGGGTGCGGCTGGTGTATGTATAATAATAATAATAATAATAAAGATGGTACATATCGTTGATGGAAAATATATTTTCTCTGTAAGAAAGTGTCTATTCAGCTCGCTCGTTTCGCTTGATCGAAAGACAAAAGTTCACTATTCTGGTAAAAGATGTCACCCGCGACAAAAAACCGTGCTCGTACACCCTTGGTTCTTTAGTCTCTATAAATTGTACCGGAAACATAGAATTTACGTGGCAGGTGTATATTTGTTGAAGTTGTTCGTGCATAACTGGTACTTTTTCTACATAGATACTGTAGATAAAGCAAAACCAAAGCAAAAAAAAAAAACGAGAAAAAACGTAGATTGATTCTGTGATCACAATGTAGTTTAACAAAGTTGAAGCCGGCGCATCGACCTGAAATACGAAATGTGTTTGTAACTACATGTACAGTATTTTGTATTCGGTGTGTTTAACATGTACTGTAATGGACCAATATAGTAAGCACATTGTACATTGTACCAGCCGTCGAATATGATAATCACGATAATGCTAAAATGATCAGTATGAATTAAATCTGGTTTAGAAAAGCTAGGGATGTGAATTATAAATAGTGACTACTCTAGCCAGTTGGTCATATGCATGTAGACATGTTTTTAGTTCACCATTAATGAGACGAAATAATGTTAATGTCCATTAGAGACAGGTTTTCTTTATAGCAAAGAGATGATATCTCTTTCTTTATAGCGTAGCCCTGTGTGTCTGCTGAGAAGGTTTCTTGTCATGATTTACGATTGCTCACTGGATGATTCATACATGAATAACATCAATCCACAGTTCGATGTTTCACCTTGGGACTACATTAATAAACACTCAGCTATCATCCATCCTCCATGTCGTCCTAGATTAGGGATCCCCTATGGAGAGGTGAATTCCAGCGCCCCATCCCTCCCCCACCTCTACCTCTCCTTCGCCGTTCTCATCTCGTTAAATAGATCAAGGAGCTGACATAATTCTACCTCCTTGGTGAGATCATGTACGTTCGTGAAAGCACGTATACACGTAGAAAGGTCCTCCTCACAGGCCTGCTTGCTTAGGCCTACTCCATCACGTCGATTGATTGGAGATCTCTTGTAAAATAACAACTGTTGTTGAGTATCGGCAATGGAATTTCACTTTTCCAGATAAACTGTCTTGGAAGTGGTCTAAATAGTAGATCAAAATATTACATGTACGCAAGGAAGATAAACAATGATTTGTTTTAAGATACGTAAAGCATCGGGTTTTTAAACAAATTACTCTTGTCGAGTAACAAAGATGCTGAAAACACCGCTCATAATTGGCAAACATATACTGTACGGTGCCCCTCCAAGAAAAGAATGTTGCTGTAATATAATATACCCAAGGGATCGAAGATTAATTTTCCTTAGGGATTATACTCGTAATTTTGAAATTTGCACGCATTTCAAAAGGAATCTTTGTCATAATGTAGTATATAGGATTATGCATAATAAAAACGAGATGGTTCAAATTATAGTTTTAACGAACCAGAACGCAGGAAACTATACAAATATACTAAACCATTTCGAATGGACGTATAAATTCAACCAATCAGAATACGGGAAACTGTATAACTACATGTATGCAACTACATAGTACATGTACCATAGCTGTAAAGTTGTACATACACTGTAATAACGGCATAAACGGCCCGCCATATTATGTTAATTTATTATGCCTTGATGAAAGTCGGTCTCACCTGTTTATCAAGAATACAGGCGATAGCTGTAGATCATATTGACCTGGATACACAGAAAAGTTTCCGTTTATTTTCAACTCCTTAAGTAGAATTATTTCACCTGCTCTGATTTATGGGTAATTACCAGAGATTGAGACAAGCTGTCATGATGTGGGTAATAGTAATACCGTCCTGTATCATCATGTACGTGTGTAGAGAACTCCCTGACCAGGGAGGTCCACCTCCCTGCCCTGACGTAACAATGGTTATTGGCCAGTAGGGTGATTCTCTGCAATGGGCGTGTCTTCCGTATGACAATGGACCATACGGTATGACCGACTCTTATCCATTTATTTCACCTACAAATTAGAAATCTCTTGAAACGACTAGCGAAAAGTGGTTCTTTGGTATCACAATCAGTAAGAATAAGAAGGAGAAGAAGAAAAGAAGAAGAAGAAGAGGAAGGAGAAGAAGAAGAAGAAGAAGAAGAAGATGAAGAAAAAGAAAAAGAAAAAGAAGCCAAAGAAGAAGAAGAAGTAATGTGAGTCATTGTTGTCGTGAAACTAAGTTTAAGGAAAGTGATGTTGCAGACACCGCGCATCAAACCAATAACCTGTTTTTCAATTTCAGTATTCGGAGAAATATTACTAGCTAGCACTGCCGGTTTTTTCTCTCTTGGTTTTCTCTGACGATAGCAATTTCGATTGATTTCGCATGTAAGCTTTCCCTATAGGCCTGTACATTTAATATCCTCTGCATACCTTCTTATTCAGCCGATTGACGTCATTGTCCGAGGAAAACTAATGAGTCACTTGTTACGTAATTGATATATGGAAGTCGCTCGTTTGTACTGTATAACTCTGACATAAGTACACTGGAATGGTCGGAAAAACGATTTGTATATCTATAAATATATGATGATCCTTTTATCCATTTTTACAAGGAAGAGTAACAAAATTAGGAACTAAAATAGAGCAACGGTATGTTTCGTAACTATATTGCTATATTGATGACGATAGCAGTTATGGTACTTATATTTATTATATCAACCATTGAAAGATTACACCTATTTCCCCTCTAAATCCCAAGAGTTTTCTATTTGTATTTTTTATTATTTTATGTATTTGTCTTTTAGGATATGATGTGGTAGTACTCTCCATTCTCCAATATGGTAATAAATAACGTTCTCGTCCATGATTGGTTTAGTTTGTAAGATTTATTGAAAAACATTTTCTCAAAAATAGGTCTCGTACATCACGTGAAGGGTCTTGCTGGTTTGATAGGAGGTCCATGGTTCGAATCCCTGACTGGTGCCCATCTATCGGATGGAGATATGGAAATTATGTATCATTTGGAGATGTTTTGGAAATAAAACGAGACACAACGAAAAGAACACGACCAATAGCAACAATAACAGCCCATAACACAGCAACAACAACGACAGCAACGAAAACGTTTTAACCTTTGTCACCACAAGAGTATGTCAACCATTCTTAATCACGATATATACGGGCACGAGAATACATACATGTATAGCTCTCATTTTCCAATAATAACCAGGCAATTTCCTACCACACCTTTGATGATCATATGATGAACCTATTGATCTTCAAACCCGCATGTTTTTCTGGTCGAATTTAATATGACGTCATCAGTCCTTGAAAATGCGAGAGATACTGTGCTTTAAAGACAAGATTGAGTTCTGGGAAGAGGTGAAAAATAATTTGTGAGCATTATCATTGTTATTATGCAAGTGTGGAAGAACATCCGATAAAAATGTTCCCTGAAAAGCATGGCTCTTTAAAGGCCTTAATATTCTAAATATGGTATGTAACAGCATAAAAATTGGGATGGATTTTCATGCCACATGTTCGTGTAGTCCCATAAACATCTTTCTGTGTACGTGCTTGTAACTTTACCAAGACTGGGCCAAATTACTTATCATTTTGATGATTCCAGAACCTTGCAGTACACACCAATACTTATATGCTAGATGATCAACCTTTTCTGATCGATTCCACACCTTTTCTTTCACAATGCAATCGCATGACCAGAACTCAACTTTATCTTTTATCTTCGCCTTTATGAACTTATTGAGCTGCTACATTGTAATTCTAGCGCCATGTGATTGTATATTTAACATGACGTTATGGGAAAGCGAAAACAAAAAAGCTCACAAATGTTTCATCTTCAGCAGAACTTAATCTTCTCTTTTAAGGACTTGTCATTAGAATGTCTTTTACAGTTTTGCATAGTTTGTCATCTGAAAGATGAATAGCTTTTCATGCCTCATCTCTCTTTCCATTTCTGTATATTCACCTCCCCTCCTTATCTCTCTCTCTCTCTCTTTCCCTCCACCCCACACACGCACGTGCACACACTCACACACACATACACGCACACACACACACACACACACACACACACTATATATCCTCTTTAAAAGAAAATGAAAAAATATAGGATTATGCTTCTTTTGTTTCTTGAATTTATTATTATCTATTTTAATACCTTTTATGGCAAAGTAAAAGCCTGCACGCGAGGTTCATGACATACCGAGGTGTTTGTCTGAAAGTACCGATGTTGACATGACGTGCTAGATGTCAATGAATTTCGAATACCTGTTTTTTTAAGGTGAACTGAAGGGCCCTTTCATATTAAATGGTGAATGAACAGTTGTGACATAATAAACTAATGTGATTCGAGGGGGCTATACGTGTCATGTTTATGAAGGCAATGTATATTTCATGATTCGAATATTGTGTATTTAGACTTCGAGTTTGAACCTATAATCATGAGTTCTGGTAATGGAATTCCATTTCAATGGGACGGCTCGAAGAAATTTCGAACCAGTGGCCGGACTCACGCTACGCCTCTGCCGGTTTCATTTGGTTAGACCTTTTTTGTTATTATTAGGGACCTACTTGAAGTTATTATCACGTACTAGTGCAGAATCGTGTGGAAGTCTAGTCTACAGTTGTAGATGAATCGCACTAAACAAAATATTACAGATTACAGGTATATGTCCGAATTGAGTTTATGTCAGTTGCCTTTAGAAAGTTGTCACTTTGCATTTGTCGATTATCCTCACTTTTTGTAGGTCTAAACCAGCCCCATTGTGTTCTTGTTGCTGTTGTTGTTCTTCTTAACCCTTTTCTTATCCTCATTCTGCTTCCTCTCGTCTTTCTTCTACTTTTTCTCCCTCCTCACCTGTCTTTATTTTCTTCTTCTTTTCTTTCTTTTTCTCCCTTCTCTTCTTCCCCTCCGATTTTATTCTTCTTCTTGAGAGAGAGAGAGAGAGAGAGAAAGAGAGAGAGAGAGAGAGAGAGTGGTTCAGTTTAATCTCTGCTTATTTTTCTTTACCTGGCCTGTCCAGTGCAAGTATTAAGAATGACTTTTCGACATGTAACGACTGTCTCATTAAAACATACTAATCATCACGAAGCCCCTTTATGATGATTGCTTTCTACGATTTATTTCTTCTTTTCTGTGGGACTGTAAAGTAGCCGTCAAGAAGCAAAATTTAAAGATAAAACCAATTTGTTTGTACCACGTATCGAAACTCTGAAGATTAATTTGATGATACGTTACGTTTTTATTGTAGTAGAAAGTACACATACTATATTTTTGAAACTTTCTGTTTTAAACTAATCGATTGAAAACCAATTATTTAGTATTTGTATGGATTTGTTGATATGAATACGATCATGCAGGGCGATTCCCCAGTTTCCATTTCATACAAAAAGTTACAAAATTCGAAGAGATTAGAAATGTTATAGACATACAGCATCTCACAATACATGAAAGTAATATATGGGAAACAAAATGAAGCAGAGGGGATGGGTTTAAAAAGTTGTCATTCCGCCATTGTCGATCATCCTCACTTTTTGTAGGTCTAAACAATCCCTTTTTTTTTCTTCTTCTTGTTCTTGTGACGGATGAGTCTTACATTGACTAAGTTTACAATAATCATGTTTTGTTATTTTTGTTGTTTACCAAGATACAAAAGACAATTTATTTTTCAGAGCTGTTAATGTCATAACGAAGAAATTCTACAGCCAAATTAGATATGACATCTGGTGTGAAACCCATAAACTTGAGACATTTCGGCAAAAATAGTAAATCATGGGTGATGTGCACGTCTTGTAAACACATTGACATACCTAGACGGAGTTTCTGACGATTTTCTTCTCTTTTTTACTCTACATAATTATTTAGAGATCAACGGCACGTTCTGCATAATGCAAGTCGTGCAACGAATTTAGATTTTTCCTTCTTTTGCCTCGTGCTGCCACAAGCTTTTCTTAATTGTGTACTTATATATATATTTATATTTGTATGTTAAATATCTGTTTGTCTTTTCAAAACAACAATCGATGAAGAGAGCCTGTTCACAGAAATTAATATTTCTTCTGGGCAATCCCCTGGATTGGTTATTTGTGTTATGATGCACCAACGCTTTGTTATTGTTTGACGGTTTGTTCTTGGACATGCATTCCTTCCATACACCATCCCATACACCCTCACAAACACACCCTCAAATACACCCTCGCGTACACCCTCACACACACACCCTCACACACACCCTCGAATAAACCCTCATATACACCACCTGTACACCCTCACACACATGCTCAAATACACCCTCCTACACACCCTCCCATACACACACACACACACACACACTCAAATACACCCTCCCATACACCCTCACACTCTCACCCTCGCACACACCCTCAAATACACCCTCCAACACACCCTCACGCACACACCCTCACATACACCCTCACATACACCCTCCCATACACCCTCGAATACATGCTCACACACACCCTCACACACCCTTCCATATACCCGTACATACATGTATACATATATAAAATACATACGCGTACATACTACATAGGACTGCATAATTATGAAAATGCATAAATAAATTAATAGATTGATAAATGTAAATAAATGAATACATGTACATGAAACAATAGGCCTTAATAATAATAAAATACTTTTTCTAAATATTGGCTGTAAATCGCCCGCATGAAAAGCAAAGCAACAGAAGCCTAGAACCATAGACCAGCTTTTCTCCCAGGAGAGGAGCGGTAATGAGGGCATCTCGTCCGGGGTGGAGAGTTGCATCCGTTTACTCTTTGCATCAACCTCGTTTCCCTCTTTCTCCTAAATTACCTTTAATTCCATCCTCTCCCGATGAGATCAGTTACGTGATCGTCCTCATTCCATCCTTCATGGCTGTCCACCTACGAGACGAAACGAAACTCATTTTCTTCCATTCGCTTCACGCGTTCGTATTGTCTAAGACCGCGTTCATACTGGCGAGGACCGTTGTCATACCAGCGAGGACCGTGTTCATATTGCTTAGCGCCGTGTTTTTTAAAAACAAACTATACATGTAGGACATAATACATCCAGAGGTTGATTTTTCACGATAAGTCTCACGCGTGCTTTTAATAACCTCTGCTCTGTCCTTCTTTATTTATATATTTCAAATTTTGGATGCATTTTATTTTTGAATCATTTTGTTGATGTTATATTAATTTATGAACCATCTAGGGTACTTTGTGGGCGGGGGAGGTGGTCAGCAATGTTGTTAACTCCTATCCTAATGAATGATTCATTTAATCCCAACATGTTGGTTTTTGCCGACACCCATAATAAATGCACATGCACTCTTTCACGCACATGCACGCACCAAACACAGAATATTCATTTATACTGGTCACAATACCAAATTTTAAATCTTAATGGCTTTAAATGATATTCTGATTGATCAAGTTTATACACCCCAGAGTAAATATTATACTACTAGTGAATTTAATTCAAATTTTAATTCAACGGGACCCAATAATAACCTTTACTGTTTTAGTTTATTAAACATTAATATTCGAAGCTTACAAAAGAATTTCGATAATTTTGAAGAATTTTTATCTATCCTAAACACATTTTCATTTTCTTTGATAGGACTTACCGAAACCTGGTTACACTCAACTTCTCCTCCAATATTCAACATTGAGAATTATGAATTTATTCATTCAGACCGTAAAAATGGAAAGGGAGGAGGTGTCGCTTTTTATACTCGTAATGATGTACAATTTAAAATAAGACATGATATTCAATTGGAAGGAATAGAAACATTATTTTTAGAAATTATTGATGATAAACATAAGAATAAAATCGTTGGGGTAATGTATAGACCACCTAACAATGTAGCCGACACATTTTTGGATAAATTAGAATCATGCCTTGAATTTATTTCTAGAGAAAATAAAGATATATATATTATGGGAGACTTTAACATCGATATATCCTTACCTTTTACCGTTCTTGGCCAACACTTCACTAATTTATTATCTTCATTTTTTTTAAAACCTCTTATTAATAAACCAACTAGGATTACAAAATTTACACATACTATAATTGATAATATTTTCTCAAACGTATTAGATAATAAACAGAATGGAATAATATACTATGATATTTCAGACCATTTACCAATATTTACGATAGGTCCGAATGATAAACACCTACTACAAATTCCCAATAAAGAACATACAACACGACGTAAAGAAACAAAGCGTAATATTGAATCCTTAAAGATAGACTTGAGTCAAGAAGATTGGTATGATATTTATTTTGAAAGAGATGTGAACAGTTCATATGACAAATTTATAAACAAACTTCTTTGTCATTATAATAAAAATGTGCCCCTCTCAAGAATTAAATCAAATAAAAAGAAAAATAAACGACCATGGATTACTCAAGGTATACTTAAATCAATATCTACCCGAATTCGTTTATATAAAATCTCACTTCGATCACCTACAAATGAAAATCAAAATAAATATAAAAAGTACCGTAATAAATTGACTTCAATTATTCGTTTATCACGCAAATTATACTATGGCAATAAAATTGAAAATAATAAAGATAATAATCAATCATTATGGCAAACAGTTAATGACATTTTGGGAAGAAAAAGGATACTCCAAATAATATTGAATTTAAAGATAATGGGCATCACATAGATCCAAATGATGTTGCTGAGGCATTCAATAAATACTTTACTAATATTGGACCGGATTTAGCATCGAAAATAATCAATGAAAAGAATGATTTTTTGAAATACTTAAACAAAAACGTTAATCAATCCTTATTTTTAATCCAACAAATATTCAGGAGATTTTAGAAATTGTTCGTTCATTAAAATGCAGTAAATCTAGTGGCTACGATGAACTAAGTGTATCTTTATTAAAACAAATAATTCACTTCATAGCTTCCCGTTATCACATATCTTTAATTTATCTCTTTCCCAAGGGATTTTTCCCGATCCACTAAAAGTTGCAAAAATAATTCCGATATATAAAAAGGATGATCACTCTAAAATTTCAAACTACCGACCAATTTCTTTACTACCAAGCATTTCAAAGATATTAGAGAAAATAGTATATAAACGATTATATTCTTTCTTAGATATCAATAACTTATTAATTCCTAATCAATATGGATTTAGAAAGAACCACTCTACTGATTATGCTATTCTACAATTATGTGACAAAATAACTGATTCCCTTTCTAAAAAGAACACACTGTAGGTGTTTTTATGGACTTATCGAAGGCATTCGATACAATGGACCATCGTATATTAATACGTAAATTAAAAGCATACGGAGTTAGAGGGATTGTACTTTCTTGGTTCGAAGACTATTTGCGTAATAGACATCAATATGTTATTTTTAAATCTACAACATCTAATATTTCCACCGTAGAATGCGGAGTACCACAAGGCTCCATATTAGGTCCCCTACTGTTTTTAGTATATATGAATGATATTATTAATGCATCACCACTCTAACATATGTTCTGTTCGCAGACGATACCAACGTGTTTTATTCGCATAAAGACTTAAGCATTCTTATTACAACCCTCAATTTAGAATTAAATAAATTATCATCTTGGTTCAAATCCAATAAACTCTCTTTAAATATTAATAAGACTAATTGTATTTATTTCAAAAACATACACTCTAAACATGTACTTCATTATGATATTTTTATAGATGACATGCCCATAATTGAAAAAGAAGTTACAAAATTCTTAGGTGTAATGATTGATTCAAATCTAACTTGGAATAGTCATATTAACAACATTTGCATGCTAGTCTCGAGAAGCATAGGCATTTTATATAAATTAAAATATTATCTATCACAAAAGTCACTATTTATGCTTTACAATTCCTTCATTTTGTCATACATATCTTATTGTAACATAGTGTGGGGTAATAGTAGTAAGATGAAAATTATGTTGATATATCGTCTCCAAAAGAAAGCACTTCGGCTTTGTACACATTCACATTATTTAGCCCATACTGATCCAATATTTTGTAAACTAAAAACATTAAAAATCGCTGACATTCACAGTTTTCAAACTGCAATCTTTATGTATAAATTTTGGATAAATACTATACCTCTGGCATTTCGAAATATTTTTGTTTACAATAATGATATACATTCTTATCCTACACGACACTCATCCGATTTCCACTTAACCAACCCAAAAATTATTATGGCCTATAAATCGATAAGACACCATGGTCCAGATATTTGGAATGCTTTACCTGACAATATTAAACAATCTGCATCTCTTTATTCATTCAAAGCATCGATGAAAAAATATTTAATATCCAAATATTCACAAAAATTATAAGGGTCTCAGAGGTCTTGATTGTTTGTTTATATAAATTAATTTTAGATGACCAGTTCATTAACAATACGAATCGAACACTTACTTCACCTGCACACACCCACTTGCACACACTTGCAATTTGTTTCTTCTTTCTTTAATTTCTTTCCACTTTTTATTTAGATACTTTCTGAACAAAATCTTTATGCGTGACACTCTATTCTCCGACATACTCCTATAACAGCGCCATGTACCCCACCCCCTTCCCGGCTGCTATCGACTCAAGCATTCTTGCTTATGATAGTTGGCCTCTGCATTTATCTTGATTATTTTTACTTACCTCCATAATTTCATGCTTTCAATTATATATATATATGCATTTTTATGTGTGTATATTTAAGTTGTCACTCTTTATCTAAATCAATTATATTATATACTATTATTGTTATTTGAATGTTTTATATTTGATTTATCAATAAATGCAGAAACATCTGCTAAAAAATAACTACTTTCCAAAAATCAACCCAGGGTAATTTCAAATACCTTGTACGTCACCTTTTGAACTGTGCGAAAATTATAATGACATATCACGTAACCCGAACATGATTTTTGTAGGACATAAAATATGGTATTGTAATTGCCCTTAATATTATGTTTGTAATAAAATAATAACCGGGTCGTATTTACCTACGGAAGCCGCATCAGTAACAATACTGCTCTTTCTGCGGGCCCTGCAATTATTATTACCACAGCAATTGCCAGGCACCCATTTACACCTGGGTGGAGAGTGGCAAATATAACATACTTCCAAAGGACATTAGTGCTGGGTTGGAATTAGACCCCTCAACCTTTGGACTGAGAGTCAAGTGAATGAACCACTATTGGTCATATGTAGGCATATCGATCGCCCATTGATATACAATGTGGGCCTATATTATTCCTGTTGATCCAAGCACTGGGAAAAAGAAATATATGAAACAATATATATTTTGGTAAACATGATGTTGTTGATGTATATTTTGTCACAGGATTCAGGCTCGCCTTTACGCAATGTGTGCACATTCTCCATTCCATAGGGGGTGGACAAAAGATTATGCCTTGATGAATATAAAATTTTCCCCGATTGATGTTCAGTCGATTTGTGAAGTTGCCATGACAGCCTTGATGAATGTAACATTGTCTCCGATTGATGTTAAGTCGATTTGTGAAGTTGCCATGACACTAAGGTTCAGTCATAAATCTCACGTGTTATTGTAGAGGTCATGACCCGAATCGAAGGTCATGCATCAAGACTGATAGTCAGCGTTCGTTTACAACCCCCCCCCCCAAAAAAAAACAACGCAATTTCCAGATACATAGGGCTACAAGTCATGCTTGCAGTGATCTGGGCTACTAGAGCGATCCACCCCCTCATTTCGGCCCCTGCAGTTGGAGTGTGTTGTGGAACAGGTTACATTAACCCTCGGTTTAGCAAATTAATATGATGAATACCACCTGTAAGATTTTTTTTTAATGGAATATTTGGATAGATTTCCTTATAATTACCCCCTCCGGCAGTAAATATACGTGTTCATGTATGTTTCGGAAACTTTGGAATCGGGCCAAAAATCGGGGCCCATGTAGACTAACATCCATAATTTTATTTTAAACACATGACATGAGGCCTTCTTAACTAGTAAGTCGAAGCGTCGTTTATCCAAACTTTCGATATTACGAATTCATTTTTGGAATAACGAAGATACAAACTTTGAACTTCGCTATTTTTTCTTCTCGAATTCACCATCGGTTATCCCGTCTAGATATGATATTTGTAATTCCAGTTCTTAGTATTTCATGACATAATTTCATTATATTTGATGCACTCCTCTAAAGTGTTTTTATTTCCGTTATCGGCAACATGCGATGAATAATTCATAGCACTGGTTATGTGTACGTGAACATGTTTTGTAGTCTGAGATTACGCGGATAGCCCATTCCAACTGTATGTCAAAAATACAGGAGGCATATTCAAAATCTTATAGAATCGTTACAAATGCATAATAATGATAATGTACGTAAGATGTACAGATATTGCAACAACGAAACAAAACAACAACAAAACTAGACATTTAATTCGTCATGGGGACGAATTAGGTGGTCTGTCTTCAATTCTTATGATCAGTGAAAGGTCATGAAGAAAAAAAAGTGAAGAATTTTTTTTTGGAGACGCCCGGTCTCGAACCAGGGATCTCGAGGTCGGAAATCAAGTGTGTTACCGATATATCAAAACATTTCCCATAGCGTTTACATGTGAACGGAAAATAGAATTCTCAAATCCCACTTTGCAAGTGAAATATGAGCATGATCCCGATATCTGATCGAAAAATAAAGGGCACATTCGTGATAGCTTATTGTCTCAGCTACAACATACTCAAAGCTCAGCGAAAATAAAGCTAAAACGACGGAGATATTGCTCGCGAAATACGGGAATGTAGAATCCAGTTTTGACAAAAAGTCATGTTCCATAGAGAATACACGAAAAATGTGAAAAATTGACATGCCTCCTTTAATCGCAAAAATACGCCATGATGCCTTTGTCAAAATGAAAAATCGTGAGGACTGCATTGGTAGAAAATTGTCTCATCTACAACATATCAAAATTTGGAAGAAAATCGACAACCTATTACTGCAATATTGTCAAATGAATACAAAAATTATGATGTCATATTTTCAAAATCAAATTTTCGAGTTCATATGCAAATTTGACGACGTCAGAACATACGATTGGACAAAATTATACATGAAATCACATAATCATTTCATGGGCTTCCAGAAAATGTTAAAAATTTGGGGGGTATTTAGGCATTCTGACGAGCTATGGCGGATTTTATATAGACATGTTTTTACCACTTTTTACATTATATTGCCCATTGACGCGCGCACGAATTTTGAAGTTTGACGCACGCGTGTGGCATTATGGAAGGTCGAGAATGACTGGAAATAGTTGGAAATTGTCAAAAATAGTGTCAGGAATAAAAACCATGCGAAAAAACGGCGTTTTTACGATGCGTACGCACTGCGCGCGCATAACGCGCGCACGGACGCGCACGGACGGAAATTTTTGAAATGCTTAAAATGACTTGATTCGTACTCTCGTTAAATAGTTAAGTGATTTTGAGCATTTTAAAATTTTGACGAGCGCGTACGCGCGCGTCATGACCTTTTTGTGACCTTTGACGACATGACCTGTTGACCCTTGACCTGAAGTATATGTGATATGAATATGAATGACCTTTGATGACGCATCATGAAGATATGATTGATCATGTGATTTCACAAAATGGCGCCTGGATGACGTCACGATGACCTGATGACCTTGAAATGTTCCTGTCACGTCTCATGACAATGACCTATGACTGTGCCAAAATTGAAAGAAATTGACTGAACTGATCTTCAGTTATGTTCTGAACAAAAAAGAGGGAGAAATAAATAAAAATAAAGAATAATAATAATAATAATAAAGAAAGAAAATTCTGACGAAAACAATAGGTGATCTGTCGAAGACGACAGACCACCTAAAAACAGCAAAACACATGATATCTTTAACGTGGATAATAGACTTATAATATCTTAAATTGTATGAAACAGAACAAAACATTGTATTCATGTCACGATTTGTAATGCATCGAGACGAAAATCCGCATTCTGTGGCAGATTTATCGGAAATGAACTACTGTTACCAATACAGTGCAAGGTAGCCGGAAAACGAGAGGACTGACGTCATCATGTCTCTTTAAAGGAAACCTAACCCCAAAGAATAAGTGTAGGTATTCTAAAAAACGAGATGAATTCCTTTCTTTTGATGTACAATAAATCTTACGAACGTGTACAAAAGATATATAAATGAAGATTTCTTGGCATGACATGGGCGCAGCCGTTTTCTTGAGAACGTGACGTACCAGGCGAAGTTGTACATGTATCATGCACCAAGCTTTAATTGGAAAGACTTTTTAATTCAATAACAAAACCTTTACTTTTCAATGAGGGAAAAATTATAGCCGAGAAGGTAAGAATTACATTTGGTAAAAACATATATAATAGGGTACCAATTGTAACTCATTTAATTAAAGATTCTAAAATATAGCGGTTGAAAAATCTATTTCATTTATGCGAAACCTTCACCCCAGAACAGCACCAACTTATTTATGCAATTTGCGTTCTGGCAATTGGAATACAAAGGATAATAGCAGGTGAATGAAATGCTTCAACACTCAAACACCTGGGAAGGAATCATCCATAATTTTGAATACATTTAGTTGATAAACGACTTCGCAAAGTACGACATGCTATCAAGAAAATGGCGATGCCCATGTCTTGCTGAGAAACCGTACTTTATTCTTGCTTTATGCCTTTCTCATACACTTTGGTGGGAAATCTTGTAGATTGATTGGCTAGAATGCAATAAATCTCTCAGAACAAATAAATTTATTCCTTGGGGTTAAGTTTCCTTTAAGCTACATACAATTCATCTACATCAAATGCTTGTTTTGATAACCGTGTTAGTATCTGCATCTGTAAGTGTACATGGTGTAGGGCAGAACAACCACGTACAATGTATACTTATGTTCAATATATTTACATGTCTTATACTGCCAGCGATCAAAGGGATTGCAGATAAATGATAACTAGACATGTAATACTTGTTTCGGAACAAGTATAGGTGGGCTGTTCCAATTAATGCATACCACACATGGTTAGTGAGATAGTGATCAGTGAAATGTTTGACCTTTGATCCTAATTTACATACTAAGTAGTTAAGATACCATGCATGATTTGACCTAAATTTTTGAAATAATCCTCTTATTCAGGTCTATTAGTGTGCCAAATTTCATGTCTATACAAAGCATTGTTTTAGAGAAACCATGTACAGTATATTTGACCTTTAACCTTAAAATCTAAATAACATAATGAAATATGCATATTCTAGATTTTGTGTTTTTATATGAAATATTTTGTCTTACCTATCAACATGCAACGTTTCAAGTCAATTGCGACGAATATACCAAAATAATCCACATAGACATTATACGTGAACAGAAAATGGAATTCTCAAATCCCACTTTGTAGTCAAAATATCACCATGATCTCAATTTCTGATTAAAAATAAATGTCATCCTCTGTGTAGAGAATCGTCTCAGCTACAACATATCCGAAGCTGGCAGAAAATCGAGCAAAAATAATCGAGATATTGCTTAAACAAGACTGGAATGTAGAATGAAGATTTCAGAAAAAGTCACCTCCCATAGAGAATACACGTAAAATTAAGCATTTTATTACATTGTTTGTGATTGTATGTGATAATATGTTATAATAGTCGAAGAAGATCATAAAATAAATTTAAAAAGACGGCAAAAAAAAAAAAAAAAAAATGACCCACCAGGAATCGAACATGGGTCGCCGGAATGGGAGGCAAGTGCTATGACCACTATACCAAAATAATCCCCATAGACATTACACGTGAACGAAAAATGGAATTCTCAAATCCCATTTTGCAAGTGAAATATGAGCATGATCCCGGCATCTGATCGAAAAATAAAGGGCACATTTGTGATAGCTTATTGTCTGTCAACTCCTGATATGCAAATTCAAATTTTGAGTTCGGAGGCCATTATGATGACGTCATGAGTTAATTGAGGGTCAAATGAGACATTAAATCATATTTCCGACTTATAATCTATCAAAATATGAAAAAAAATTGGGAGTTTCCATCCATTCTGAAGAGTTACAATGAATTTTGTACAGGCATGTTTTTGCCCATATATGCTATGTATTACAAGAGCTCGCGCGCACGTACATTTATCTTGAATGGACGCTCATCTTGTTATTAATGGTCATAAAGAGAAAACATGGTATCAAATTGTTCGAAAAATATGGGAAATATCGTGAAAGAAAAAAAAATGGCGATTCTATGTTCTGTAATGGTGTTACGCGCGAAAACGCGCGCGCATGTGCGTGTGCGCGATTTTTTTATAAAAATGCTTAAAATGGCCTGAAACGTATGCAAAATGATTTTGAGACGATTTGGAGCATTTTTAATTTTGCGCGCGCGCATTTTTTAACCTGAAATTGACCGGACGGATATTGACCTTGATCATGATAAATATGAATGAGAAACGACTTTTCGTTATGAAGATATGATCATGAGTATATATTCAGAAAATTTTACAAAATGGCGCCTAGATGACGTCATCAGTCAAGGTCAAGGTTGAAAACGTTATTTTGCTTTGTCCATATGCCTATACATATGTGTGACAAATTTCAAGGCATTTGATTGAGCCATTTTCAAGTTATCTTGCTTACAAAAAAGTGGGTGGAAATAAGAAAAATAAAGAATAAATAAATAATAAATAAAGGCAATTCTAACGAAAACATAAGGTGGTCTGTATTATATACAGCCCACCTGATAAGAACAAATATAAATAAATTATAACAACAAATGCCCTTGGCTAGTTTGGTGCTCTTGTCAAAATAATAAATGACCGTCACTAAATCCGGCAGGCAAATTCGACGACGATACCAAATCTGCCAATGGGACCGTTTCTACCGTGCCATGGTATTGGCCAACCATGATTCAAGTTTTACTGAGTCTCAAGCGATCGCTTATGACGGATTGGCGATTAGTCGTAAACTTGTGCACAGTGGTCTTATAATAACAGTTAATTTAGTCTTCTCGCAGTAAACTCGCATTTTGAACAAATATGTCAAAAATGTCATTTTACTACAGGTGTATATACGGAACAGTTTTTTGATGATAATATTGACACTTCACATACAATATGACAGCGTTATTTTTGTGTGTTATTGTTAAATTCTCGTCCAGAAGGAGAATGTTTTTTTGTTTTTTTTATATGAGGGAGGATTAAGATATATGCAGTACTCGGACATGGCAGAAGTAAACCTATGATATGTGGTCACGTTCAAATCGTTCAATTGAAGAGTACGTACCTTGCCTGTCCGTAACACTACCCTGCAGTTTCGAAATTGGTCATTTACCCTTTAAATCCGGGGAATGTAATATTTGTCACGTTTTAAACCTGGTCAACCAATCACCATGGTAACTTTATTCGCTGCTCACTCCACCACTCTATACTACTGCGAGCAAGTAGACTCGAGGATCGCAGATTCTGTGTCCATTTTTATGACCTACTTCATTAGCCCTTTAGATGTTGGTTAAAAGTGTCTCCCGCCACGCACCAATAGAATATATAATGTGTTTTCTCATGCGTTCAATGGAATGAAATCCTCGATGTGGTCATAACGTCTGTGACTGGAGAAGAGAAAGAGAGATAGAGAGAGATTATACCCCTTTCAAATTGGCCTGATTTTCATCGGATGCATCCGGACGCATCCGATGAAACGTACAGAGGAGAAAAAGCCGATAGAATAGCCGATGAAAAGAAGAGAAATAGGCGATTAAATTCTCCTGCTCAAGAGCAGGAGAAATTCTCTTTCCGATGAAACAGCCACTGTGAATGCGTTCAAGAGAAAACACCGATTAAAAGACCGATGAAAATGGTCAAAGATCGCAGTCACGCGCGCTTTATCGTAACCAGCTGTGTTTGTTGACTTTTTGTCGAACATGCTGCATGCTAGCTAGATGGAGCGCGGGCTTAATAATTGCGCAATAATTCTTCACTTCCGGCAAGGCTTCGCCACAGCGAGTAAATTTCACCGGCAGTATGAAAGCGACAGCGGGGAAAACGGCGGTTTCACCTTTGTTTACGTAAGGAAAATTCAATCGGTATTTTCATCGGTGTGACTCCGATAGAACCAGGGGTGGTACACTGTGTGTGTGAGCGTTCAGTGTGTGTGATAGAGTGAGGGGGATGGGGATCAAATAAAACTCTTTCACTTCCATTTTCATTCAAGAATCATTACATGAAAGAAATCAGATTTGAAACTGTAATTTTTGTTGTTGTACACACAAAACACACACGCGCACACACACGCACACACACACACACACATATACATATATATATATATATATATATATATACATGTATATATATTAAATTTATATTTGCATGTGTGGGTGTGTTATTACCTTTGGGGGGGGGTTTGGTTCTAAATGTAATTTTACTATTCTTCCATTTTGACAGTGCCAGTAACATGCCAGAACATAATGGTGACGGTCCATCCAGATACAGTCCAGGTCACCGAAGGATTCAATGCAACTCTCCATTGTAATTACACCTTGCCCAGCATCGCCTCAAGCTTAGACCAAGTAGACCAGGACCTAGAACCACAGATGTCCAATCAGGACCCAACGATCACGTGGTTGAAAGATGGCGCCGTGCTTCGAACGTACACTGGTATAGACCGCGCCACCGATTCCCAGAGCGATAGGATAGCCATAGTTGCTCCCGCGTCGTTGAGGATATCGCTGGTTGTCGACGGTGATGCTGGTTCCTACACCTGCCGAATTGAGCAAGGAGATTTGATAGGGTCAGCACTAGCAACTCTTAACGTTTTAGGTACGTATGGGTATGGGTCATGTTGGGAAAAAATGCTCTTAATTACCACCTCTGGAAAATAGCCCTTCCTTACCCCTACAAAATTACCCCATTAGACTGCAGACTTTGCCCCATTTCCTAGAAAAATACCCCCTGCAAACAGCTATTCCTAAGACAGAGGCGGCGCCCCTGGGGAGGGGCACAGTGCCCCACTTTTCAAGTATCCCAAACGTGCCCCTTTTTACATAGGAAATATGCCCCTTTTACTTTGACAAGAGCCCCTTCTCCTTTTCAACTCTGATAAGTGCCCCTTTTCCTTCGACAAGTTCCCATTTCCCTTAGCAATCAGTGTCAATTTTCCATTCTCATAAGTGCCCTTTTTTATCTCTAGTAAGTGCCCCTTTTCAGGTACGAAAAGTGCCCCTTTTAACTTTTGATAAGTGCCCCCTTCACCTCTGATAATTGCCCTATTCAAATTTGAGGGTTGCCCCTTTTACTTTGACAAGTGCCCCTTTTCCTTTGTAAGAAGTGCCCCTCCCCTTTCAATAACTACCCTTTTAACTCAGATAAGTGCACCTTTTATTTTCACATGTGCCCCTGTTCCTTATGATAAGTGCCCCCATTTGAAGAAAAAAGGAGGTCCATCCCCTTTTCATAAATGCCCCTATCAAAATCTGATGGGTGCCCCTTTTTCGTCGACAAAATGATGCCCATTTCCCGTTCTAATAAGTGCCTTTATTCATCCCTGGTGGGTGCTCATTTTCAGGTGTAAGAAGTGCCCCATTTTCACCTCTGCTAATTACCCTTTGTACTTTGACACGTGCTCCTTTTCTAATAAGTGTCTTGTCCCTTTCGTTAAGTGTCCCTTTTCCTCTTATCATTAAACGTGCCCCTAATCTAAAGCGACTAAGAGCAATTTCCCCAAAGCGGCTCGCTACGCTCGCTAGCATTTATAGATGATATAATTATGTTACTTATCAAAGGTCTTTCCAGTCTTCCGTTAAGAGAATGTGCTTATAACCCCATCAGGATTGGGTTTTTTCTTCTTTATAAGATGTGATTTTTGCACTGTGACCTCACAAATCTATAAAAATATCCTCGTTCGTTTCGCTCGCTCGCAAATGAATATTCAGACCATCACACCCAACTGCAAAGTATGATGCTTAAGCAATATCTTGTATGATGTATAAAGAGAAGCAAATATTGAAATCATCCCTGATATTGTAATCACAATGTAGGGGTATATACCAATGTCTAAAAAATGATATATTTTTGCTTTGAGATTCCCCTTTGTAGGTGCCCTTTTTCCAGAAAGTGCCCTTTTTTGTAGGTGCCCCTCCACTTTGAAAGTCGCTCCGCCGCCCCTGTCCTAGGACAACTGCACCCTCGCACTGCCACCCTTTCCCGTCATCTAACTCGGCCGTAGGGGTTAGGAGGGGGAAGGGGCATATTTGTCCAATGGATAGGAGTAGTTATCCTAAATGAGTACATGTAGCTATCTTTCACTCATCACATTGGTGCGTTATCATTATGTGTGCATTGTGCCCGTTGCCTATTGTGAGAGTTTACAAGTTACTGTTTACATAGTGAGCCAAGCATTGTCATTTATTAAAGTAGCTTTCCATCTCCATTTTAATTATTCAACATTTGAATTATTTCCCTACATGTATACGCATATATTCTTTCTTCTTTTGATTCATTATCTTACTTGTAAATGAGCTATGACTATATTTCTTTGGTAATATCATGCTTGTATAGATATTTCAGTCATCATATGATATCAGTGTGTTTTGAGCAAGAAAGGAAATAGTACCTTTAAAAAAAAAATTCCATTCTGAAATCAAAGATACCAAGAAATTTGCACCACATTCCATGAATGCAATTAGGCAATAATATCCTATAATAGAGGGTTCCCAGCTATCGTGGAAGTAAGAATAAACCTTAATATTAAGTTCCCTTTTCCAGTCAAGGAAGGGTCAGGGAATCTGAGGAAAGTTACTCAAATAAGGAAATTTCATTGGCAGTGAAAGAAAGTTGTTCAGTACCTTATATTTCGTCTCGTATCAAACATCGTATGAATTTGGATGATTGGGTATGTTAACATTTTTAACTAGAAATAGGTTGAATTCGCGATCTTGGAATGTTAAAACTCGGTCAGGGAAAAGACAGGGAAAATCAAGGATTTTGTTTTCATGAAATGCTGGAAACCCTGTAATGTGCATGAAGCTATTTCGCATCAGCTGACAAGGAGAAAACAGGGGGTGTTTCACAAAGACTAAGATCGACTTTAAGTTGGACTTAACTATGGCAGGCCGTTCATGCCACTGTTTGCTCTCACCATTAACTGGCATTGGTCTCTCAAGGGACGTACAAATCATGGTCACAAATCTACAGAATTTACTTTTTTTCGATAATTCATTATTGAAGGAAAAAATATTATCTAAAGATCATCATGGTGAAAGCAAACAGTGGCATGAACGGCCTGCCATAGTTAAGTCCAACTTATAGTCGACCTTAGTCTTTGTGAAACACTTCCCAGAGTCATACAACATTTTGATAATTTAAATGATTCTTGTTCATTCATATCCCGCAAACTTTTTGTCGGAACAGGGGTAAACGAAGGTAAGATCATGTATGCCTGCTTTCATTTTCCTCCTTAGTATTTGCTCATTTTGATTTGCGGGAATAATCTTAATTTGGTATTTACCATGTTAAGATACAGCATAGGGAACCGTTAGGGAATATATCTTAACTTGCTTCTTTACTTTTAGCATGCATGGGCATATGGATTTGTGATAAATTTGTGTAATTTTATCATTTGAATATTTTGTAAGATGTAGGATAATAATTATTTGATTCAATCAATGTTCCTTTAAAATGAAGAAGGTCCATTTCCCTTATATTTTGTTCTATTACCTGTTTCTGAATTGTACATGTACATGTATGTCGACCAAACTACAAAATTTGAAAACGTTTGAGTGCTTATCAATTAATATATATGCTGCACAATACTATTTTATTTATGCACTTACATGTATATATAACTACAATGTGTATACACGTACCTTTCTAAATATTGCTCTAATTTTGTAGATATATAAATATTCCAGCCATTATGAAAACAATTTGTGCATTTAGTATGGTAATCTCCTGTTATACTTGGAAAAACGATGTTGAATTTTGCATGTCGAGACTGAGCTCTAATCATTTGCACATTATTCAATTCAGTCACCTGCGCTTGCAAGAAAGTATCCACTCTCTCTCTCTCTCTCTACCCACTTTCTCTCGTACTATCTCTATCTCCACCATATCCCTCTTTCCCACCCACTCGTCTCTCTTCCCTGCCCCCATCTCTATCTCTCTCTTATATATATATATATATATATATACATTTCTCTCTTATATCTCCCCCTCTCTCTCTCATCCCCTCTCTCTCTCTCTCTCTCTCACTCACTCTCTACCCCTTTCACTTTCTGTCTGTTCCTCTTTCACATCATCAGCCGTGAGCACTCTTACAAATTTACCACTGTTTGTTTCTATCTTTATGTTTTTCAATGTTTCACATTTCTATCTATTTTTCATTTGTCGCTCATATTAGTTAATTTTTTAAATTCCCATTTTGTTTCTCTTCATTCCGTTTCTAGTACTTAGTAGAACATTAATGGCTTATTCCTCAAATTTTATATATAAGAATCTAAATTTTGATTCCATTTTGCATTTATTATGCACTTATTTTTAAAATGTCGTAGTGCATTTCAAATATAGGAGAATGGTGATTCATGTATACTCAAATTTCCTTCTCAAACTCAAATTCTTTCATAGAGTTTATATTTTACAAATGAAGTAATTTCACTTTTTACCGCTTTTTGCTTGATATAGAAGGAAAAAAGTACATATTTACATTTCTCCTCCCACAGGGCCATAAATGACTATTCCTGAAAATTTTTCTTGATTTTTCATTCAGAAATTTTAATTATGCCTTAATTTTTGCACTATAATAGTTTATAAGATTATGACGTGGATCCTAATCAAATGATTGGTTGAGAGCGTACACGTGACCAGGCATTTATTTTGCCTAACACGTAATTTTGATAATGACCGGTCATTATCAAATGCTAATGACCGGTCATTAGTAAAATCATGTTATAAAACATCATTTTATAAAACAAATAAAACATAATCTTATAAAACAAATAATACACATCATTTTGTTCGGGCATTGGTCAAATTATCCACACTCTTCAAAACAGTCCAACCACCCTCGGCTACCGCCTCGGGCGTGTTAGACTGTTCCAAAGGTACCTTGTGTGGATAATGCTTACTAATGCCCTCACTGCTGTGTATTATTTGTATACTATTCATATGTAAAAAGCTTTGATAATTAACTTTTAAAACATAGCAAACACATGCGTTCTGCACATACCACGCGCCTGCACATGCTTCTGCTAATTTAATGTTTTAATTTTACTGTGCATTACATGTGGTGTTATGAAATTCTGAATGTTAAATGGAAATCCGACCAATTAGCAAACAATTTAAAAAATGAAAGCAGAAAAATCAGAAAAGCAAACTAGTGAAAGTTTGAACGAAATCGGACAAAGATATAAGAAAGTTATGAATTTTTGAAAGTTGTAATCATTTGTACGTGCATTTCAATTTGGCTGAATCGGTGATGTCACTATGACGAAGTGCCGGCTAACTTTCCCTTTTTTTACAACACACAAAGTGACTAAAATTGCTAATAAGTCTGTGACTGGGAGAATCTTCTTTGGGAGGACTTTTAATAATATTCTATCCACGATATATTTTTAGTAGTACCAGAAGGGAGAAGGCGCTGAGGAGAAACACAGAAATTTATTATATTTTTGTACACGACAAACTGGAGAGTTGTCCGTGACTACATCAAAATCCAGTGACCGAGTTGCCGATTTGAGATTCGCATATAGTTTTAGTGATCTCATCTTTCAAACACTCACAAGTTTCTCATTATTGGTCCGATTTATTTCAATCTTCCGCCATTCTGGTTGTCTTATTTTCCAATTTCATTCAAATGAACTTATTACAAGGGTTTGTTGCCCTTTAAGTTTGTAATACTCTTTGCTTCGTCAGGTGATAAATAGGGATGCACGTTTAGAATTATTTGAAAACTAGAAGACTTGTTAAATGTTAACGTTACTTTGGCAGATCTACTCACCATCAATCAAATGCGATGATTTATATGTGTCAGATATTGCATTTTTGTTAATATAAAAGGCGTCGATATTTTGGGGTGAGGGCGAGGATAGTTGGGTTAGGGGCCCTTAAAAAGTGATGGGATTTATATAGGAAGCAATATGATATGAAGGGTCATAAGGTTATGCCATTGCTTTGAAATCACCCTTCTAGTTATAATTATATCTTTCATTTTAGGGCTATTCCCTTTACGCTAATTGAAAAGGTGTGTCTATTTTCCTTTAATAAACATTGCTAATTTTCCTTACTAACGTTCACAGAGTTTTTTTTAACATCCATATGGCAAAATCAAGAAACAAAACATCTACTACCACGACCATTTTAGAATAAATGGTACCATTAATCTTTTAATGATTGGCAGAACAGATCCCCCTACCACCACCGCAACTGGCGCCCGCAATATAATTATGATGCTGCATTGTTATTGGGAATATGTTAAAAGTTTCTCATCTAAGTTTACTTGATCATAATGATTAGATACTGCATAAATATGTTTTTGAATATTTGAAGAAGATAAGAAATGGTTATTCATGTATCTTAAGATAGATGTGACTCTTGTTTCGTTCATTTTCTACGCCCGCGACCTTAAAACGGACAAAAAATATGAGAATTATTGTACACTTTGTTTGATCTGTTTTGTTTTGTTTTATCCTGTCTTGTTCTGTATTTTTGGTTTTGTTATGTTTTTCTTTTATTGATAGCACACAATTAAACCATTGAAGAAAAAAAAAACACTCTGAGGTTCGTTAATGACATTCTTGACAACAAAAGTCCCTTGTATTAGTATCATAGCTGAAATTGTATGCAAAATATACCCTGTTGCCGATAAAGCTGGAATAAATTATTTATTACCTGTTTCCATGAAGTGATTGTGTCAATACGATTTATTCTCGATAGATAGAGTTGATATCTTCTCAGAACTTTATTGATTCAACTTCATTGATCAATCTCTATTGATCTAGAAAGTTCTGAAAAGCTATGATTTTATCTATAAAGAATAAATTATTATGACACAATTATTTCATGAAAAGAGGTAAGAAAAATAGATTCCAACTTTATGGGCAACACTGTCCTTGGCTGACATTGTATTTTCAAGATACCATTATAAAGACTTGGTTTTATCCTCCACCTCTAGGAAACACCCCTGACCTCTTGGGTCACGAAGGCAGTTATGAGACCAGTATCCTGGAGGGAGAGACACTTCGTTTACAATGTAAAGGATCCTATCCTCTTAGCTGGACTTATTATCAAGGCATTGACCACAGAAAAGTCTCCATCAGTTCTACTCTTACTCCGATACCAGGTAACTAACTAGACTTCTTGTCATGACGCTGGTCATGACGCGGGGCATATTCGAAAGTGTATCTATCTTGCTTCCAAAATTTTGTTGAATTAAGTCTATACCAATTTTTTGCCTTAATTAAATATGTATGAACACAATGCGACATGACGGACTCCTGCCCAGAGTAGTGGTAGGTCGTCTATAAAGGAAAAAGTTGAAATGAAGACCTTATAAAAGGTTCTTTAATGATATTAGAGAATATGGACTATTCACAGATTGAGGCTTTCGGTAACACCATGTGGTAGCCTTATTGAAAAGGCAGTTGATATATTCTCTGTCAGAAGAACCCGCTTATGGGGAATTTAGAGGAATTAAGGAAAAAGTATAAGGGAATGAAAGGAAGAGATGATAATGAAATTGAGCTTTATTAAACACTTACACGAGACTGTGTGTGTGTGCGTGCGTGTGTGTGTGTGTGTGGGTGTGTGTGTGTGTGTGTGTGTGTTGGACTAGTAGGTTATATAGAAATGAAGTGGAAGTGGAATTGGCTCAAGATCGTAGCAGCAGCACTTGGATATATTATTTTCTGTAGAACTTTAATACGGTCACTATACCTGTTTTTGACAAATCATCTGTTGTGAGCCACAAGGATCTTAGCTATGTGAGCTAACACCATTCTGTTTCTGAACAGACGAGATCACTGTTGATTGATTGATTGAAGTATGAAACTATTAATCTTAATGTAATAGGTGTTAAGTAATATTGTGTCATGCAGATCTTCGTAAATCTTGTATTAACCTGAGGTGGGAAGAGGCGGTCTGTGAAAGTTCTAATACTACATATCTCTGTATTAAACACTTGGGGCTCACGTTGCAGTGTGCAGTTTTTAATTGATATCCGTTCAATGGTGTGTATATAATTATAACAACAGACAAGCGAAAAGAGCAGATATTATTCCAACCATTTGTGTACTTGTAAGTTCCTAGTAAGCTTGGGGGACTCCGACTTTGAAAGGCAGCATGATCAGGGAGATGTGAGTTTTCTCCCTGGCATGATATGACCTAGCATGTGTCGTTCTGAAAGTGAGTAGTCATAGGAGAATGACAGTAATTCCCTACAGACCATAATAATAATAATAAACATCAGGGAGGTGGGATTTATAGCTAGTTATATCGACTCGTTTGTCTGTAACCCGATCCTTGAATCAGTATTAAACTTGACATGGCACGCAACAGCTGATGGTACTTCACAGCGTGCTGTTAATGAAAGCTATATCGTTGGAGTTATAATGGATGTGACAGCCGTCCCTTCTGTTTAACGTTGCTGATCTTCCCAATGGTCAGCTATGGATGTCTTTCTGAGAAATATGATGAGTGGGAGATTATTAGGACGTAGCTAGAGCTAGACAACTCAACGATGAAGATGTGGAAGTAGGCTACATGGATTATGGTAACCATCGGGATTAGGGGACTTCTCAACCGTGTAGTATTTCAATTTCGTTATTATCATGCGTTATATAAATCCTTTCCTATTACTACTAAGTAAATCAGTTTGTTAGTGGAAGGCTCATAGAAAATGTGTTTCTGAATACGAATCTTAAGATTAAGATGGTTACACTACAATATCCATATATTGTTAGAAATGTTTCCTCATATAACAGTATGAGGTTATTATAAAGCATTTACTCTGTTATTACCATAAACAATCAGTAGTGTATGGGAAGCTCACAGGCAAGGAGTTTCCGAATTAAAAGCTTAAGAAAAACATGATATCAAATTGGGTGTAATGCCATTGAAATACTACCTCTTAATGATATCCGAAAAAATTACTGTTCCTATATTTACTGGTGTTTAGGCTTGTAGACAAGAAGTTTCTTAATGCAAAGCTCAAACAGGAAGATAATTGCATTGGGTTTATAACCTTAGAAGTTGCTACAAGCAGGCAGTAGCATAATTACAGAATTATGATAAGTATCTCCATTTACCACCATTTAGCATCAATTATAGGATATCAAATTCAAAACATAATGATCAAGATTTTCCTGAGGTATCATAGTAGATCTAGGCCTATATTGCAGAGAATTAAAAAAAGTGGAAAATTCAAACTATGAAAGTATTCCAAATTCTCTCTGTAGTCGCCACGCTGTGAATAACCCTTTTCCCCACATTTTGTTAATAAGGGCATCCCATATATACATTAGCTGAACACTGTATTATCTCATAGTAAACACTATGAGAAGGTTCCTAATCCACTTTGTGGTTTCACTTAGAACAGATCTTTATTCCACTGCATTCCTCCCCATATTAAAGTGCATGCTATGAGAATATATCAGGTTTGGCTGTCAATCCGATTTCATTTTGGGAGTACATTTCTTCTCTCTTTTCATGCAGATTCTTCTTGGAACGAGACCAGTGAACTGCTAGTAGTGAATGCAACCACCGCCGACACAGGGTATTTTACCTGCACACATACCCATGACAGTGAAGACTTTTCCAGGAATATATATGTGTACGTCAATGCCACTGGTAAGTTTGAAAAGAGCGTAAGGGAACATGAAATTTTATTTTTAAAGCTACCTTAAAGCCAACTTTCCAGATGAAAGTGGTCTAAATTAACAATAAATGTGGTAGGTAAGTAATACCTGTATTTACATGTAGACCTGCAAAATGAACAAAATAATAATCATGGACAAAAATGCTTGTCTTTTTCGACTCATTGCTCAGCTGTTATGGATATTCTATTGTTTTGATAAGGCAGATATCATTTATTCAAAGTCTGCAAAAAGAATTTGGTTTGATTGTGTAGGTATATTTGCATTGGTTACTAGAACTCAATTACTTGGAAGTATACATGTATCAGTGTAGGACTGCTATGCAATTGCATTTACATACATGTGCCTTGCTCCTTGCCGATAGATGCCAGCAGGCTATTCTTGCCAAGTGATACAACAGCTATTTCTGTGTATGCTCTGGACCCATTTATCCTGCCATGTCGTGTCACCATACCTTCAACCGAAGTGAATCTGGTCTTGCCGAACGGTACAGTAGTGTCACGAGATGTGTTACCAAGTTACGATAATAAGATAGGGTTCAGTGTGAGTGGTGTGCAGGCAGACTTATACCAGGGAACGTGTCCTGTAGAGCAACCTATGAAGGATCCACAGCGGAGCAGACATACTTTGTGCAGATCATCAGTAAGTTACAAACTCCATATAATTATTAAGGGTGTTGATCTGGAGGTACCCCCATGATGAAATCACGGTACTATCAGGGGGCAACTATAGCATTCTCCCTACTAAAAAGAAATCCCTAATGTATGCATGAAACATATGTGTATCTTCCCTGGTCTTTTTTCAAATGCAAAATAAATACTTTGGCTATTTTCTCTAAATATTTGAATGGTATATCCTAGAAAACTAGATTATTTTTCTCCTATTTTCATATGGAAAAAATTGAAGAAAAAAAAAATGTGCTGATTTTCCCCCATTTAATTTACGACCTAGTTTTAGACTACCGGTATTCTATTTTGATTAGGTTTATTTTCCATTACCTAGATATGAAAGAATCTTATCATATTTCAGGCAACTATCACTATTGGTAATGGTGTATTTTCTCACCATTTGAACAAATAGATCAGTGCCATAACTCTTGAGCCACTTGATTGGGTTCAGACTGTACTAAATTGAGTGTGTTTTGTGAACACTGGCCATATGTATTTGGTATTTCTGTGCATGTCACTTTGTTTTTTTTTTCAACAGGAAAGCCTACTATCTTAAATTCAACGAGAGACATTATGATCGAGGAGTTCACTAAACTCACCCTTGTGTGTGAGGGCACCCTGCCACTTATTTGGGTCCACGAGCTCCCTGACATGGAAGTGAATATCATCGTCTCCACGTTACGGCGACCCAATGGAGACGTGTATTACAGGAGTATCTTAAATATAGGTCGCACAGTATATCAACACAGGGTATTTCTCTTGTCTCTTCTTGCGTTACATCAAGTCTGAGGACCAGTCACTGAGAACATCAGTCTATGTCTTTGTCAGCAGTGATGGTTTGTACTATCTCGTTCTCCTATTTTCTCAAGAAATTTGAGTTTTTAGCCAGAAGGCCATTAAGTCATATACTTAATACAGAGTTAATGTCCCCTGGCTCTGAAGAGATGAT